>CM019068.1:93514197-93874744 GCA_009667805.1 Leptobrachium leishanense | reverse complement strand
AGGTTTAACACCACTTGGCTGAGAGAGTACTCGTTGTCTTGAAGTGGTTTTACCTCTCAACGCTCATTATAGTAATGTTTGCATACTTGTGTATGAACTCTGCTTGTCTGACTAATCTCCTGGCTCTTAACCCCTTGGCTCCCGTTTTGACTACTCTCTCTGGCGATACCGACCCTTTGCATACGGTTGACACTCTCTCTGGCGATACTGACCCTTACCATACTGCTTACACTCTGATAATGTTACCGGAATCCACCTGGTTCAATCGGGATGAGGCCGGGCCGGCACGGACAAGGATTGACTGGACACGAGTCTCTTCAGGAAAAGCAAACTTTATTGTGATATCACAACAGATGCTCAAACAGGATTCAATCGCAAAGAATGAGCCCCGATTACACAGTGACATGAGGTTTTATGCCCCAAATACATAATTAGGTACATCCCAATTAGCCCACCTCCCGGTGACACTGTTTCCACCCCACGTGGTCCGTACACCACCTAATCGAATACAAAGACATTCCACACACTGACCATAAATTGGCAAGCTTCATGTTACTTTGACAAATGATTTGCTACTGTTCTGGATCCTGCCTGTGCCCACCTCCCTCATGCTTGTTATTGTTTCTTTTAGATAAGGCCTGGTCTGGTCTTCACACTCCTCTTTGTCCAGCTGCAGGTTCTATGGCCTGAGATATCTCTACTTCATCCTGTCCCCCTGTGCCAGCTACGGCCCGGATCTTCTCTATTTTAATTGCTTTTCTGCTAGTCTAACACATTCCTAAAATTCTATGTAAACCTCCTTCTAATTTCAACTAATATCTACCTAGTTATATTCAAGTGAACCAATATTCTGACCAAGATGGCCGCCTGGCTCAGAATGGCGACCATCTTCTTGCCTGAATCTCCTTCATTCCCCCCTTGGCTCAAGTCTCGGTTCTCCTCCTGAGACTTGTAGCCACTACACTCCACTAGTGTTATCCTTGAAACTCCTCGTACTTTAGGGACCTATTTTTGTTGGGAACATGTTTTGTGGATTATCAGTGGTATCTTTTGTGTCTGTGTAGGTGTCAGTGCTCTCTTGCATAGTATAGTTTTCCATCACCTGCCGTGTACCATTCCAGGCTTGGGAAGTATACTTCGTTGGTAACCTTGGACACCTAGGGCATGTCCCATGGGATAGTCCATAGATCAAATTTGCAAGGTACAATATCAGTACCAGAAATGCCCCAAATGTCAAAACCCCTTGGGCAATTCTTTTCACAGTCACATAAACCCAATCCCTCCCCACCGGAATTTCAAAAACAAAAGACATTTCTGGTTGATCAATGGTCGGGGCAGGTCCCCTAAAAATAGCCCTTGGGGTATCCCCCAGGGGATCCCTTTGCTCCCTCGTTGGTGAGTGGTCAGGCATTATTGTGTCCGTCAAAACACGCACTTGTTGAGTCTTTTAGGTGCTCGAGACTGTGGTCTTTGTCAGTTTTAGTCTCAATGGATTGGTCTCGTTGGTGATGACCTTCCACTCTGGTTCACGATTGGCTGCAGTTGCTTTCAGTCTGGAGTGATGTATCCACGGGACCACCTCGGCAACCTTCACTGCTGTAGGGGTTGATAACAGGACAAGGTAAGGACCTCTCCATTTTGGGCCTAGTGGGTCATTTTTCCACTCCTCCAAACCGAATCACCTGGACAATACTTATACAGTGGGGGATATAAAAAATAAAGTAGATTATCTCCCACCAAGTATTCAATTTCTGCATTGATTTCCCCAACAATACAACCTGTTCATTTAATTTAGTTTCCAATGCCCGAAGGTCCCCCTTAGTCCATTAATTAGAGGGGTAGCCATCCGAACATAAGCTCGTACAGACTTAGCTTCAATTGGGGGGTTGGCCTGCGCCTAATGTGCAACAAAGCTATCGGCAGCACATCCAACCAGCCTAGTGACGTCTCTTGGCACAATTTGGACATTAAAGTCTTTAGTGTACGGTTTTCATTCTTTCGACTTTTCCTGAGCTTTGGGGCCTGTAAGCTGTATGTAGCTTCCAGGTGATGCCCAACAGACGGGAAAGCTGTTGCAAACAGTTCTGTATAAAAGTTGGGCCATTGTCCGACCCTATTTCAAGTGGAAGTCCATAGCGTGGTATTATCTCTTTCATTAGACTTTTCCCCACCTCCGTTGTCTTCTCCGTCCTGGTTGGGAAGGCTTCCACCCATCCTGTTAGGGTACACACCATTACCAGTAGATATTTATATCCTTTGCAGGGTGGCAGCACTGTGAAATCTATCTGTAATAATGCCATTGGGGACAGCCGATTGGTTGCTTCCCTGGAGGTTGAGATGGGCCTGTTCTTGGATTATTCTTGGCACATGTCACGCACTGCTGTGCTATTGCCTTACAGATTACTGACAGTCCTGGCACATAAAAATGTGGCTCCAGCTGTTGCGCCATCATTTCCCTTCCTCCATGAGTACTTGCATGAAGTGCTCTTACGATCTCAGGTGCCAGTGTTGCCGGTAGGACTATTTGTCTGTTCTTCAACTGGAACCATCCGTCTTCTCCATATCCACCTTGTTCTTCTGATAGCCATTTCTTCTCTTTCTCTGAGTACACAGGTGTCCATTCACTCAGTGGCGCCGGTAGGAGTGCAGCCACCACTGGTGCTGCTTTGTATCTTGCCAATTCTTCTTGCTTTTTCCACCAGATAAATTCTTCTTTTGGGAAATAGTATCGCCATGCAAAGAATAGCAAATCTTGTCTCTTCTCCATATCTTTCACTGCCGGCACGAAGAAGTTCATCACACTTTTCTTCATTCTTGGTAGCTTGTTTTGATAAGGGTCTCTTTGAGAAAGAACCTCACCAGCGGGCTTGATATTCTTCTGCTCCCAGTTCTCCTAAGATTGTCAACATTCTTGTGATCCTCAGATTGTTATGAGGGTTTGCTGTCAGATTGTCAAAACGTGAGGCGAAATTTTTCTTCTCGTTCAACTTCGGTCACTTCTGTATCTTCTCCATCCTCCCCCACAAATTTTACGCCGAAGAATCTCATTATCATCTTGTATACTCGACGGAGTCTTTGCTGAACTTCTGAGGTGTCCATTATGAGGCGTGTTTCTTGGGCGTTCAGAGATGTGGAGTAAAAATTTCGGCCTTGGGACTGTGTTGGCAAAAGCCACTGAATATAATCATAGTTTTCTTCTAAAAGTTCATAATCGTTGTGCCATTTGTGCAGAAAGATTTCAATAAATTCGCCTTCTGGTTCAAATTTTCTCCAATTCATGTAGAACTCGTAGTTCGGTATGGGGAGTTGATCCTCTTGCTTGCAGAGCAGGACTTTGGCTTGTAGATGTTCACTCTTTTGCCTTCGGAGATTTCAAGCGCTCTTGTCAAGGTGGTTATTTCAGCGAGTTGCGCTGACGTGTGGCCTGGTAAAGGATTTGCTTCAATAATTCCATCAGCTGTTACAACTGCATAGCCGGAGACTTTCTTCCCATCGTCCATATTACTGCTACCATCAGTGAATAACTGTAGATCGTATTTGTCTAGGGGTACGTCTTTCAGATCTGGTCTGCTAATGAATACTTCTTTTATGACTTGGAGGCATTCATGATTTGGATCCTCTTCACAGTCAGACAGTAATGTAGCTGGGTTTAGGGTAGCGATGAGGTCCAAATGAACCCATGGATTCTCACACATCATGGCTTGGTACTTCGTCATCCGGCTATTGCTGAACCAGTAACTTCGTTTTACATCAAGCAGGGCTTTTATGGCATGTGCTACCTTGACATGAAGAACTTGTCCAAGGGTCAACTTGTCTGCTTCCGCTATTAGCATTGCGGTGGCTGCCACTGCTCTCAGGCATGGGGGTAGGCCGCAGGCCACAGGCTCAAGCTGTTTGGAGAGATAGGCCACAGGCCTTGGCCATGAGCCAAAGTTCTGAATCAGCACTCCTGTGACTGTTTGGTTGTGTTCATACACATACAGCTGGAAGGGCTTGCTATGATCTGGCAGACCCAGTGCAGGGGCTTCCATCAGAAAAACCTTTAAATTCAGGAAAGCTGATGCTTGTTCTTCTTCCCAGAGGAAGGGGTCATGCTCTCCCCCCTTGGTGGCTTGATGGAGGGGCTTGGCAATGTCTGCAAAGTTGGGGATCCACAGGCGGCAGACGCCTGCGGCTCCTAGGAATTCACGGACTTGTCTCCTTGTCTTTGACTGGGGTATGCGGCATACTGCTTCTTTTCTTTCTGCCCCCAATGCACGCTTGGTACCTGTTAATTGAAATCCTAGGTACTTTACACTTTGTTTGCATATTTGTGCTTTCTTTCTGGAAACTTTGTAACCTGCTTGGCATAGTAGATGTAGCAGTGCCTTTGTGGCAGAGAAACAGTCTTTTTCTGTGGGGGAAGCAAGCAATAAATCATCTACATATTGTAGTAAAACAACTTTGTCTGGCTGAGCGTTGAAGGACAGGAGGTCCTGGTTGAGCGCGCAGCCATTGTAGCTTCCTCCCACTGAAAAATAAAGAGGGGTTGGCTTGCCGGAGCGAGGACGGATGCAAAAGAAAGCGTCTCTTAAATCAAGCACTGTGTAATATTTTGTATCACCAGGAATTAATGCCAATAAATTGTATAGATTGGGAACCACAGAGTGTAGGGTTACTGTGGCATCATTGACGGCCCGTAAATCTTGGACTGGGCGGTACTCTTGTGTACCTTTTTCTGAACTGGCAATATCGGTGTATTCCACGGTGACACACAAAATTTTAATATCCCGTAATCTTTCAGTCTCTGTAAATGCGTCTGTATATTTTGTTTGGCTCCCTGTGGAATGTGATATTGGCTTAGAGCCACAGGCGTTGCGCCTGGTTTCAGAGCAACATACACTGGAGGAATATTTACAGCTAATCCTGGCGGGTTCTCTTCTGCCCAGACTCTAGAGACTTCTAAAAGTAGTGTGTATAGTTCTGGGGTGTCTGGCAGGGTTGTTGCCGTTCGCTATTCTTCTTCTCTTGGCATAATTACTGCAATTTTTACAGGTTGGCTATTCTGGATGGCTGGGTTGTACTGCCGTACAGAGCTGCCATTCTCAGGCAGGTCTAATCTAGCGTGACCCCCGGGAAAAAATATATAATTTGGGCTTGCAATTCGCAAAAAATATCCCGCCCCAGGAGTTGGATGGGACATTCAGACATATATATATATACACATTGTATACTTTAACCAAAGAGAAGGACCATCTATACATACAAACAATATTCACAGAGGTCTCTCTCCCGTAGCCAAAACAGACTCTTAATAACACATCAGAAAAATAAAATTAGTAATCATTTAAAATACTCTTATAACAATAGAATAACCATCTTATCACAAATTGAACAGAAATATATTTTAATTTTATTCTTTCACCAACATTCCTGTAATATTTTAATTGAATTTTTAATCATAATTTTGCTATATCTTAACTATATGGGACATGAAACAGTATAAAACTTGTTATTTTAACTATTTCTCGAACTGCTCTTTTCAATATTATCTTTTTAACCGTTTCATATATTTCTATTTAGTTCGTTAATAAATTTTATTTATTTTGGTAGACAATATTGTATATATTATATACTTTAAATTTATTTCATAAAATACATATTGTATACTGAATACCCATTATTGTTATATTCTGTAATAATATAAAAACCAGGACACCTTCTTTTATTTAATTCCAGCTCTGTGAACAAAACTAGAGTTTTGTTTTTTTTGGAATAATCTCAACACATTGCGCAATATTGCCTGAAACAACCGGACAATACTAGACAATATAAAACTCTCTCACATATAGCCTAGATTATATAAAACTATTTCAACATAGTCTGTCAAGACAGACCTAATTAAATATATCAACACAAAATATAAACATACATCTTGCTATCGACAGACTTCATGCATTCTATTGTAGCACACATAAAAATTTGCTAAACCTAGCTATATAATTAGTTATTAAATTTTTTTTTTCTTTATTTCTTTGGTAAACTTAAATTCGCTGCACAGACACATAAAGGGTTAATTCCTTTGTTCATCAGAGAACAGAAAACTGATTCCCTCCCTCACCTCTGTGCAGACAGTGTGGGCTAGAAGGGAGGGGGAGCGAATGCGGAGAAAACTGGTAGTGGAGAAAAATCTCATTACCTCTCAGCCATCACGCACTCTACTATCACACTTTACTCTTGATTGAACAGTTTGATAGATCAATTATAGACACAATCAGACAAAAACATTTTTCCATATACTATTCGATTATACAGCATACACTATCCATTAATAACATTTTCTGAGTTCATACTCACGCAGGACGGTACAGACATAATTATTTTTTTTTTAAAAAAAACTTCTAGATTACCATCTGATCCATTGATCATCTCCTTTTCTTCTGGCCCGGGGGGGGAAGTGGGGGCTCAGAGACTCCTGCAGATCATTACATGGTCCACACACAGGGCTTCCCTGGCTGTCCCATAACATAACGGATAAGGCGGGGGAAGGGAATCACTCTCCTCCGGATGTTCTACCAACACTGTTTTTTTTGTTTTTTTTTCCTTCTTCATTATTTGGGGGTACCTGTTTCTTGTTCTGTCCCGCCAACATTATATAATAACTCTTGTCTTTCACACAGTACCTCCATATATCTATATACGGGTACTGATCGGGGTGCCCATATTTTCCGGTAATATATGAGTGCACCTTCTGAATTAGCTCTGGGTCCATAGACCCCTGTTCTGGCCATTCTGGAACCAACAGTGGCCATACTATTGTACACAATAATTTCAACTTTTCCTTACTCAAATCCACACCATAGTGATGTGTTTCATATAATGCTCCAAAATTTCGTACTATATACTCCAAGGGTGTCTCACCCTCCTTAGCCTTCTTGGGTTTGGACGACCCGTTACCCATTGTTGCTCTTGCGAGCGGTAACTTTTCACACTGCAGATATTTCTTTCTACACAATTACTTAATCACTTAATATCAACTGTCTGGTACTTCAGTCAACAATTCTCTCGAATCGTGTTCGCTTCCTCCGTCAGTAGCCAACTGCAGTCGCCTGAGACGGAAACGTACTTCAGGAGTCCACTCTCAGATTTGCTTCCTTGCTAGGCAAGTAGGCGCACAATCACTCACAACACTCTCAGCAGCACTCACAGCACGTACTGTACCAGATACATTCAGCACAAAACAATACATAAACAATTCTACTCTTTCTACTAGCCGAGTGCTCGCCGACCCTCCTCTTGGCTCCTTATACCCAATTAATTGAACTTTAACTCTTGTCTGCTTGTGACTGTGCACCCTGTTCTATAACAACACTCCCGTCTGCAATTCCAATTTGCCTATGGGCAATACACCCACTCGGCACCACTCCCGCTGCAGCTACCGCTGGCCCCAATTGGCCCCCTTCACTACACGATGTACACACTAGCACTGACTCAGGGCTCTTAGCCCAGTCACAGAAATCCCTCCTCCTTTCCTAGTCCACGTGCAGAAACTCTATTTACAAACACTGACTATAACAATGCAACTCCACGTGGCTACCCTCTCCCTCAAATTCATAACTACACCTTAGTCAACATCCAATTCCCCCGGGCCCAGACACTCGCACTCTAATCCGCCGTGCAATGTCCGCGCTGTATGCGGCGGGTTCGGTATGTCGACGAAACCGTGGCCGCGGTTTTCCTTATCCAACTATGGTCGGACGTTTTCCCTTATACCGGTATCTCCAATACACATACAAACATAGAAGACACTTTACCTATCGCCGCGCTGCTCGCTGTTTCCTCGGACTCGGTGGTGTCCCAGTGTTCCCGGCCTGGGTGTCCGTTTGGGACGAGACGAGGTCCACTGAACAGGAAATCCTGCTTGGCACCTGCAGATGTCAGCTCACCTTCAACGGACACCCAATAGGCGGGATCACTCGCACCTGCAGTCAACCGCTACAGTGTCCATCTTTCGTTGCCGTACTGGCAAAAGGCCTGAATCCCGGCCACACGAGCCCCAGAAATGTTACCGGAATCCACCTGGTTCAATCGGGATGAGGCCGGGCCGGCACGGACAAGGATTGACTGGACACGAGTCTCTTCAGAAAAAGCAATCTTTATTGTGATATCACAACAGATGCTCAAACAGGATTCAATCGCAAAGAATGAGCCCCGATTACACAGTGACATGAGGTTTTATGCCCCAAATACATAATTAGGTACATCCCAATTAGCCCACCTCCCGGTGACACTGTTCCACCCCACGTGGGTCCGTACCACCCTTAATCGAATACAAAGACATTCCACACACTGACCATAAATTGGCAAGCTTCATGTTACTTTGACAGAAATGATTTGCTACTGTTCTGGATCCTGCCTGTGCCCACCTCCCTCATGCTTGTTTATTGTTTCTTTTAGATAAGGCCTGGTCTGGTCTTCACACTCCTCTTTGTCCCAGCTGCAGGTTTCTATGACCTTGAGATATCTCTTCTTCATCCTGTCCCCCTGTGCCAGCTACGGCCCGGATCTTCTCTATTTTGATTGCTTTTCTGCTAGTCTAACACATTCCTAAGATTCTATGTAAACCTCCTTCTAATTTCAACTAATATCTACCTAGTTATATTCAAGTGAACCAGTATTCTGACCAAGATGGCCGCCTGGCTCAGAATGGCGACCATCTTCTTGCCTGAATCTCCTTCAATAATACTGACCCCTGACATATGGCTGACACTCTCTCTGGCAATACCCACCATTGGCATTCCTCTGTTAACCCTGTGTGTCCTGTTTATCTTGTGTACTTGGTTACTATTAACCCCAAGTGTCAAGCTTTCACCCCGCTGTATTTGGGGTTACTGTTTATTGATTTTGGCTGTAGATAGTTGTGCCAACCCTTACAGGGGATTGGAAGGATAGGATAGATAGTCGTGCTGCGTATAGGGACCAGTGATATATTTGTCAGGGGGGATCGTGATAGATGATCATTCAGGCCTTGGGACTACATCCTCAAGATCCCTTGAACAATTAAATATTCTTTATATACTGTGTTTCTGTTCTTTATTATTTTCTTTAAAAAAAAAACAAAACAAAATAAAACAATACAAAAATACGGAGTAATTCAATATTGTTGCAATCTATCCAATATAATATTATAAAAATAACATCAAAGTATTACACTCTCCCTTTTTGGATAACGCACTGATATTATTGAGGTACTGCATACTGAGATCCTCACCACCTTACCCCCAACCTGGCAAAAGGAGGCCATCTGCTTCACATCTGCTACCTCTATCTCCCCTACCCTGAATGCCACAAAGAACATAATGACAAATACCATGTGAAACAGCAGCACTTTGTAGTTTGAAAAACACGCAGCAGCCAATGGACCAGACAGCCATCGTAACACGATAGGGACATGGCTTTGAACACTCCTAAAATCTTTTTCTTTCAAAATATTTTTATTGAGAGGTGTTTACAACATAATCACTGTAAATAACATTCAACCATCGTATGAAATAATCAAGTATGATTGCAGCGGTACCTCTCAAACATTTTTGTAATGACATATAAACTATAATAAAAATAACAAAAATAAAAGAAATATATAAGAAAAAAATGACCTAAAAAACAGGGAAGGGAAAGGGGAGGGGATCTCAGGATCAGCAGGAGAAGGCAATTTCTCTGAGGCAGAGAGTGCACAAGGAGCTCTCCTTAAACCTCGCACGAAAGTGACCTAGAACCAAATTCTATCAATGATGTTATCACAAGCCACACGCCTTGTAAATCTTATGAATGTCCCAGATAGCCCATGGGTCTTGTTTAGGGGGGCGAAAACCCCACGCCGAGGTAGCTTTGGAGTCGAAGGAACGATATTGAGTTAGTAACGTAGCTATCTGTCTTTGTGTTGGGACAGCGGTCGATTTCCAGTTCCGGGCAATAAGCAGGATTGTCGTAGAGACAATTATAAATAACATTTTGAGGTGTGATCGAGGAAGGTGGACCATTCCCAGCAATAAGATCTCCGGTGCGCACTGTATCCGACTGCCCAAGACTTCCGATGCAAGAAGAGATATATCTTTCCATAATGGTGCTATCAGTGGACAGTGCCACCAGATATGACCCATCGTGCCCGGGGCAGACAAACATCTCCAGCAGACGTCTGAAGTGTTTGGGGCAAAACGGCTAATCCTTGAGGGCGTAAGATACCAACAGTATAGTACTTTTCGTTGCGTTTCAATCAGCGTTGCACACCTTGAGGCTCCAGACGAAAACAAATGTGCCATGGCCCATTGCGAGGGGGTAAATTGCATAGAAAGGTCTTTTTCCCAAGTGTTGTGAAACTTCCACGTTGTTATTCCAGTTGGGGTATTAAGCAATCGATAAAACAACGAGATGGGTTTTGTGGTGGTGTGCGGGTCTAGCCAAAATAGTTCAGTGTCCGAGAGGAGCGACAATGTGGTACGTAAATTAGATATAACTGCATTGGATTTAAAATAGGAAAAGAGTTGCATGTATGACAAAAACATTGAGGATGGTATCTTAAATTATCTTTTGTAAAGTTTGGAAGGACAACATGTCCGGCAGTGAAAACAGATGGTGTAGGTGCGTGACCCCAGATTGAATCCAGGGCCCTGCTCTAAAATGAGGCAGCAAGTATGACATAGATGCGAGAGGTGCGGCCATGGATACTGGATTGTAGTTTTGAAATAAGTGGGCATAACGGTCCCACGCCTTAACATACAAAATCGTGGAGGGTAGGATCTCCGGCAGACGTGGTCTCTTTGTACGAGGCACGAATAATAGGTCGGCCAAAGTGTGTCCGGGAATAAAAGTATATTCTACTACCAGCCATTGAGGCATAGGGTGGGTGTGAACCAGTTCTGCTAGGGATGCCAAACATGTGGCCCAATAATAGTTATGTATATGGGTAACGTTAAGGCCTCCATCCCTATGGCGGTAATACAATAGTTTTTTTTGGTGTATTCTGGGCCTTTTATGATTCCAAATATATCTCATTATGATAGATTGTAAGGTATCTAGGAAGGACGTGGGTGGCAGCTGCAAGGGGGAGTGCGAAAAACGTATAAAATTTTTGGCAACACCATCTTCACCGCCGCCATCCTGCCCAAACCATGAGATCTCCGAAGTCTCCAGTGATATAACTGTGATTTCACCTCTGACAGTAATCTATCATAATTATAATTAAACAGTCTTTCTGGAGTTCTAGCTATTTTAAGACCTAGGTACACAATATAATCAGTTCGCCAGTCAAACCTATAACTGGCTCGAAGGGCTTCCAGGTGGTGATGGGGTATATTAATCGGAGTGCTTGGGTTTTTAATATGTTCACCAAATGATATGAAACCTGACTATACAAGTCCAGTTCTTTGAAGGGAAGGGAGAGAAAGATCCGGGTCGTCAAGGTTAAAAGGATATCGTCCGCGTATAGGTTGAGTTTATAAGTCACCGGGCCTGCCTGTTATTCCACAAATGGAATCATTTTGTCGTATGGCCTGCGCCAAAGGCTCCAAAACCAGGGCATATAAAGTGGGGAGAGTGGGCATCCCTGTCTTGTCCCATTAGTTATTACAAATTCCTCCGACACAAACCCGCTGCAGAGTACCTTAGCAGATGGAGAATCATACAGAGCCTGTATCGCTGTTATAAAGGAGGGTGGAAATCCGAACTTGTGTAAAACTCGATACAGAAAGTTCCAGTTAACCCTGTCAAGGGCTTTTCTGCGTCCAATGACAGAATCAAGCTGGAAAAGTCCCCACGTCCCATCAGGCCAAGTAAATTAACCAGTTTTTTAGTGCTGTCAGCTCCCTGGCGCCTCGATATAAACCTACCTGATCTAGACCTATTAGAGTGGGAAGAATATGTTGAAGTCGGTTGGCTAATATTTTGCTGAATATTTTAACATCTATATTAAGCAAAGAGATAGGGCGTAGGTTAGGACAACGGTCAGGAATTTTTACCCGGTTTGGGCAAGGTAATAAATGTGTGCTCTCAACATGTCTACTGGGAAGGAGCCACCCTCCCACGCTTCGTCAAAGCTCGCACTTAAATGAGGTACTAGTTGGGAAGCGAAGGTGGAGTAATACAGTCCCGTCAGTCCATCAGGGCCCGGGGCCTTACGTTTTGGGAGGTTTTTAATAGCCTTCAAAATATCGTCTGTCATTATGGGTGAGGATAAACTTGCAATATGTGTCTGGGACAACGAAGGAAGATGAACCCGCCCACGGTAGGTATCTATATCTGCCACCGTAGGGCATTGGACTGTATGTTTCGCATCCAAATTGTATAGACTTTCATAATAGGTGGCAAATTCATTCGCTATAATTTTGGGGTCATAGATAAGCCCAGTGGGGGATTTAGGGTAATTTGTTTACGGGCGTGTTAACTGGTTGAAGTTTGCGAGCTAAGAATCTACCAGGTTTGTTTCGAAGGGCGTAATACATAGCATTGCGCTTGGTCAATGCTTTGAAATAGCTCTCCGCCTCCAAATCTCTCAACAGACCCATAGTGGAATCTATAGTTTCTATTATTTCTTGAGACGGGGCTGTTTTGTTTCGCGTGTCTAGGTCTTGTAATTTAGTAAGTAGGTCTAGTCTGCGTGATATATATTGCTCCTAAGATGAGTCGCCCATTTTATACATTCCCCGCTTATTACAGCCTTATGGGCTTGCCAGATAGTAAGGCGGTTGACCTCAGGCGTCACATTTTCTTTAAAATAGTTATCTAAGGCTGCCTGTATAGCTATTCGCGCCGATTCATGAAGTAAAAGGTCATCTCGAAGTCGCCATGGGGGCCTGGTATAAGTCTGATAAGCGTCGCCTAATGTCAATGTCACTGGAGAATGGTCATACCAAGTAAGGGGCAGTATAGAGCAGTCTATTGTGTATGGAAGGGCTGATCCTGATATCAGAAAATAATCTATTCTTGAGTAGCTATTGTGGACTCTGGATCGAAATGTGTAATCACGTTCGGTGGGGTGTAGGAGACGCCACGCATCATAAAGATTATATCTATGTAACAATTGGCGAAATCTCTGGGAGGAGGTCCCATGCTGACTACATGTAACCACGGACGAACGGTCTTTTAAGGGATCTAGTCCCATGTTTAGGTCTCCACAGATTACCAGAGTGCCCGATTGAATATCAGTTACCTTTTGCAAGACCTGGGACAGAAACTGAGATTGGGCAGCGTTGGGAGCATAAATTGACACCAGAGTATAAATTCTCGAGTTGATCGTGCAGACTAATATTATGTAACGACCTTTCGGATCTTTAAGGATACGGTGCATTTGGAATGCCACTCTATTGTGAATCAACAGGGTGACCCCTCTTGCTTTAGTTTTGAACGTGGAGTGATACTGTGTTAGGTATTGGGGGGTATATAGCTTGGGATGATCCAGACGGCGAAAATGCGTCTCTGAAGACATACAATATCTGCATCATGAGCTCGGAGATCTCGATATAAAGAGTGCCTTTTTACGGGCAAATTTAAGCCCTTAACATTAAAGGTTAATACTTTCATAGATTTTCCATTAAGTGCGTCATGGAACGGGGATTGACTAGGCCAGGGGGCTTCGTATTTATGGGGCATTTCAACGTGTGGGCGGGATAAAAGAACCAGTCACATTGAAAACATAAATCCTGAGATTGAAGAAGGGAGCAAAAACAAATAAATAACATTCCAAGAATAAAGAACAACCATCGCGTTGTACCATTTGCTCAGAAACAAAAACAAGTAAACAAAACATTATATACAAAACCAGAAGGGTACATCTCCTGTGAAAAGTCCCGAAATTCGGGGACACTTCTCAGACTCCTCAGACGAGGAGGGAGAGTTGGGTACGGAGGGCCAGACCCGCACAGTGCACACCAAGCGGTCCCCTTGGCATTTTGGCCCACTCACCAACCCGGGGGGGGGGTTGAATGGTCATCTGGCAGGTTAAGCAACGGAGTCTTGGAGATCTTGCAGATACCAGGTAAAATATTATTGGAGGAGCCAGACATTGGAATTCGAAAAGGGGCATCATGACCCAGGTTCGACAAGTCAGCGTTTGTGCCACTCCGGATCCAACCGACGAGGCGCTGTTTGTCTCCTAGGTTGGGGAGGATGATCTCCAAAACCCCAGTCACGAAGTAGCTTGTCACCTTCCTCCACAGAAACCGCCACATGGATAGTGCCATTGTGTGAGATCAGCAGTTTAGTCGGGAAACCCCATCTATAGCCGGTGTTATTATTTCGAAGTATCGCCGTGATGTGTTTTAAATCCCTCCGCTGCTGAAGAGTAGCCTTGGACAAGTCAGGGTATACAGATATGTGGTCGTATTCGGGTTGTAGCGCCCCTGGGTCCGTAAAGCTCTCAGTATATCCTCACGTGGTTTAAAATAATGGAGGCGCAGGAGAACGTCACGAGGGGCTTTCACCGGGGCTGATGGAGGTTTCGGCAGACGGTGTATGCGGTCGAATAACAACGAATCTGGCGTAGCATCTGGGAGTAAACTCTGAAACAAATCTGTCACGTAGGAAGTAAGTTGGGATGAGGTAACAGAATCCGGGATGCCGCGTATTTTTAGATTATGGCGTCGCGAGCGGTCTTCCATGTCTGCCAATTTTAACAAAGTCACCTTAAGTTTTTCCTCCAGAGTTTCAACTTGTTCAGCCATGGTATTGTGGGCAACTGCAAACTCAGACATCTTCGTTTCCAGTCTGTCTGTTCTCTCACCAATTTCCTTAATGTCGCTGCGGATGGCTGTCACCACTGCATCCAACCTAGCTGTTAGAGTTGCGGAGAGGTCTCCAAGCATGTCAGCCATACGGGACATAAGTGCTTCCAGATTTGGATTAGCTGGTATTGCGGCGTTCCCTGTCTCCATCGCGCTCGGGGAAGCTGGAGAGGAGCCGCCGCCATCTTGGGAGGCCGCAGAATCCTTCAGTTTCGTGGCGCGCGGCGTAAAAAACTCAGATTTTGCTGCTTTTTTTCCCCCTTTGGAGGTAGCCATGGCGGGCAGTACCTGTTCCCCCCCGAAATCGAGCGAGTGGGGGCCAATTCGCTTATGTAATCCGCTGATTTAGAGGATCCGGTGCAGGAGCTCTGCTCTCACACGTCCTCCATGTGCTGCGGTTAGGCCACGCCCCCCTAAAATCTTTTAATAGTTGACTCATCGTGAAATGCGATACATCATTTGTGACTGTATTAATCAAGAAATCAATGGAAATATAAAGTCTGTTGAAAGAGAATTCCCAAAAAGGTTGTCAGTGTCACATTCAGGCATGTCATTCCCTCCATTCTTTACTGTATGTATTCTATCAGGGTTAATCAGAGAAAGGTGAAACTGCTGAGAATTATTGGAGAAGTGAAAACTCTAGTTCAAAATTGCTGATTTGGAAAGTGAGATAAATGGGAGAATTTTTCTGTTTTGGCTATTTTGATCTCGAATTTTCACTTCTCCAAAAGTTCTCCAGAGTTTCACCTTTCTCTGAATAACCCTGTATGTCTTTTGTGCAAATAGCCCAATGGCGTAGGTCCCTGTCCCAACCTGGAAACCGTAAGCTGGAAATTGATAGCACTGTAAATCTACCTCTGGAGCCTCTTTTCGGAGTCCTGACATCCTGTCCTCACACGCAACCCTAATGGAAATTCCAGTCTCCTTGTTGGTTTGATTGGGAGCAATTTGAACCCCTATCTCTACTATTTGTGCTTTCTGTAACCTTTGCCTTAAGAGCCCATCACTTCTAGGCTCGCAGTTTATGGCCAATGACATCCAAAATTCATTGATTTATGAAATCATTGCCCAGGTAATCTGAGCAGCTCTTTGGATCATTCAGGAGCAGTAATGAGACCGGAGCAGGCCAGAAATTAGCTGCCATGTTGTCCCCCAGGAGCCATTTTAGATTGAGCTGAGATCCACGTACGTGTAAATAGCGAATATTAATGGATTAGAAAAATTTGCTTAGATTTCAGACATTCCAGGAGATTTGCTGGCATAGCAATTAAACAGAGAATCCAGCCTGAATAAACAGAGGGTGGCAAGACGTTGATTTAGAAACACCAAGGTCAGAGAGCCTTAGCCGAAGACAAAGACCCCTATTAGACCATCTGCGTCCTTATCAGTAAAGGGAGAGAAACAGGTGGCTGAGGAGGAGGCCGTGACAGGATCTAGCCAAACTCTAAATTATCTAACTGTCTTAATTGCATGAGAAACTGCCAATTTGTGGAATGTCTTTGTGTCCAAGATGAGGGGATGGCACAATTACCCTGGGGAGGGCAAATCGCCCATGGGTGGGTTGTTGGGATGTGCCTTTTTACGTATTCGTGTATAAAAATTGAAACCTATTTTGTGCTCGTCACTCAGACTTTGCGATTCAATCTAGTTTGAGACTTGACGCCAATTAAAAACCTTTAATCCTGCCATTGACTCGTATCCAGCTTGTCATTGTCCGCACTGTGCCGACTTTTCTCCCGACAGAACTGAGTGGATTCCGGTAACAGTAATTGTTGAGTTATCTGGGAATCACCTCTTCATCCCCTGCTTCTGATTTGGAAGAGAGCGCTGAGCAACCACAGGGGAGTCTTAACTTCTCAATTCTTTATAATTTTTTTCTGATATTTTCTTTTATTATAAACTATATACAGTAAAACCGTGGATTGAGAGTAACTTGGTTTGAGACCATTTTTCAAGAAGAGCAACCATTTTTTTTATAAATTTTGATATACAAGTGATGTCTTGATATACAAGCGATGTCAAAGTACGTACGCTTTGTCTGCTCTGCATCACGTCACAACTGAGGCCATGGTCACCTTTCCTCTCTGCGTCCGTCGCAGCATTCTGGTAGCTTGATGGGGAGGACCACACGGTATAACATGCGTAATAGTATCATACATTACACCGGACGTGCTGAACCCTCCCAACAGATAGCAGTGATCCCGTTGGTGATAAACGTCCTACACAATAACCCTCCTCTACTCTCTCTCTCCCTCCCACCAGCCACAATTCTTCTCAAAGGTAAAGTGCAGGTTAAGTTGTTTTATTTTTACTTTATACTGTAGAGTCTTTTGTATTACTGTAATCATTTTCATGTGAATAAATGGTTGTGGGACCAATCGTCAGAGTTTCCATTATTTCTTATGTGGAAATTTGCTTTGATATAAGAGTGCTTTGGATTACAAGCTTGCTTCCGGAACGAATTATGCTCGCAATTCAAGGTATTACGTATATACTTGTGTTTTGACTTTACAGCAAGGGCCCTCGGAGCAGATAAGTGAAATTTCTTTTATCAGTGGAGCAGTGATATATCTACTTTGGGCTAACATATGATAAAGCTTAGGTTTGTTGGAGGCATTCTTAAGCTTCCAGAGCCAGTCATCAGCCTCTGACCATTTCAGAAAACTAGGCATCTAGGCAATCTTCCCAAAGACCTGACTGGGTCATTGCCCCCTGAAAAAAGTGAAATCTATGGAAACATTTACACATCACACATGCCCTCATTCTGTGTGATATGTAAAGGCTATGTAAATCAGAAGTGAGTTTGAATATTATGGTGGCAGTGTTTTTTGAATATTTAATGGCAATGGTTGTTGGCATACCACTAACAGTGTATGTACCAGAAAAAGCACTCCAGCTGCTGCGTTGCTTAGATGATTTCATATCTGGAGGTTGGCATGCATCAAGCATGGATTGGGTACAACTACTGCTTGTATTCCACTCGGGTAAACAACAGATTCTTTATGGAGTGCAGGATGCAGCTGCAAGTTGGATACAGAAAGCGGTATGCAGGTCCTGTGAAAGCCACTGATATAGTTGAGGCTGATAATTAAATGCCGGGATGCTGTTTCTTACGGTGTGTTTTAGTAGCCTTTAGTGCTTTTTCTTTTTGGGTCTTACAAGAAGCAAAAAAAAAAAAAAAGCATCAGGGAACTGAAGTCACTATGGATAAATTAATTGAACAGAGCAGATGTGCTCGGTCCTCATTAGAGCAAAAAAGTGAATGTGATAGAGTCAAAGGAGTTTCATAATCTCAATTCCTATTAGACTCTCAGTGCCTGTTTCCAGATGTTCTGTACTAAGAAGCCACAAAACACTGAGATGTCTCATAGCATTTGTTGCTTCAGTAATAAAGAGAAATTGCATTTCCATAGTCATACCTACATGTCAGGATATTTCAGAATTGTAATAGTGAGGAGAGGTTCTTTATTTCAGGAGTCCTGATGAAAGCTCATTGGAAAGGAGCCAAAACGATCATTGATGTTTTTATTGCTCCAAATAAAGTTTCGAAGGTTTATACGAAGACCCTTTAGTGCTGGCTTTTCATGAGGTATATACTGTATATATACTCATGTATGTTGTGGTGCTGGAGAACATAAAACTTAGATTAAAAGTCTTCACACTGCAAATAATAAAGTTTATTATTTCAGAAATCATTTACGCATCCCAGCAATTCAGAGAACTGCAATCACAGAGCTCATGATCTACATTCCCCATATGCAGCACAGAACTCTGGGTAAGACATGCAAATGACGTTTGCAATTTCTCATTTTTTTGCATCCTGGGTCTGTTTTCACACAGAACCCTCTAATCAATGCCATGCCGTACTAGATGGCTTTATTACCAGAGATCAGGTTATGCAACTGGTCACAGCCACTCCTCTACAGTTGTTTCGGGCTTATTGTGCCCTCATCAGCAGGAGCTAGGAATGACCAGTTACAGTTTGATGCTTGACCCCTAGGGTAAATCAATACTCTTTTAAATTGTGGTGGAGGGCAAAAAACGAGATTATAAACCTCCACACTGCAAATAATACATTTATTATTGCAGAAGTCATTTACACATCCGAGTTCTGTGCTGCATAGGAGGACTGTACATTAGCTCTGTGATGCAGGTCTTTGGATTGCTGGGATGTATGAATGACTTCTGCAACAATAAACTTTATATATAGTATTTTCAGGATAGCTGTGAACATAATGATTAAGCAAAATTCAAAGAAAAGAATATCATCCACCTCCCCTGTCAATTCTCAGGGCAGGTGTTTGTGACAAGGAGCAGGTAAATCCTTCTTCGAAAGGTTTGCTTCAGAGCAGTTATAGCAACGGATGTTTTATTATGGCTTTATAAAGAGTAGTATACAGAGTGGCACAATCTCTGGCTGAGGATGATAGCAATTTTTCATAACCCCAAATTTTTCTCTTTCCCTTTAATGTAAAATGTGTGTATGCATTCTTGGTATTTCAATATGTATGGACCAGGACTGGTATTGTCTGCAATATCTCAGCCACATCATGTATTTCAATGAAATCAGTGGTGTAGGGTCAGGTCCCAGTAGGAAACATCCAAAAGAGTTTCAGCTTTAGTTTTGTTTGATTTGCTTTTAATAATTTTAATGAATTATCAATGTAAGGCAATTCTGCATTGAATCCATCTTCGAGCTTCCCTTAAAGCAGTTTCTGGCACTATGTGCAGAACTGACAGTGTGATGAAATAAGGAAGACTGCGCCGCTGCATCCACAACTCCTCACCCTTTCTCTGCAGCCTGTACAGTGACAAACAGCTATCCTCCAGGTGCAGATTATGTCTCCTTCGTCAGCCCTGGCAAACTGTTAATCAGTCGGTGACAGCATAAATAAAATTAAAGGGTTTAATTAAAAACTAATGAACGAGCGAAGTGAGAGTCCGGGCTTCTACTGGAGCCAGCTCAAAGGCCCCAAGTAATTAAACTGTCATAGAGAATGAGATGTGGAAGCCAAGTCAGAGAATCACCAAGGCTCGGGAGCTTTTGCCTACAGCATGTGTGTTGGTGTCTTGTAAATGTGTGAAAATAGAAACCTGCCCCATAAAATGTGTATATATCTCAATAGATATGAAAAAGCGGAAAATAGATTAGTAGACTAAACTGAACTGTCACCTACTGTTCAACTAACATTAAATTTCACTTCACAGTAAACACGTATTAATCCGGTGCTGGATTAGCTATGAATGGCACAAAAATCAAAAAGTTACCTTTACAATGGGTTAGCAGACTGTATAGTGAAAATGTGTGACCCAGCAATCACAAGTGAAAATGCTTATTTAAGAGTCAGCCATTATGCAATTGGCATTGCTTGCAACTGTAATGATTTAGAAGACTAATGCACGCCAAAGTGCCACGTCACTGCTGGTACTCAATACTGGATACTGGAGTCCTTAGGACCACAATGAGTGTTCTATGAAAATGTGTGAATGCCATCTCCAGTGGGACTGCGCTGTGCTGGTAGATTGATAGAAGGACACTGAAGAACTATTCGTTCTCTGTGTCCTTCAAAGTGGTTTGCTCTGTACCCTTCACTGAGAAATCTCTGTTGCGTTTATTTTTTATTGTATTTTTTTACACTGTTAACTGATTTTGCAATTTCTAATACACTGTGCATACTTTCAACATTTCTGAATTGACATAGGCTGTAAGCTCCTATGAGCAGGGCCCTCTACACCTCTAGTTTCCATCCCATGTCCATTTATCTGTCTCGTTCCCTTTGTTTATTGTAAAGCGATGGGGAAACTGTTGGCACTATATAAATGATGACAATAATAATAATATAGATCCCCTATAAGAGAGTCCATATTA
Organism: Leptobrachium leishanense; assembly: GCA_009667805.1. NCBI lineage: Eukaryota > Metazoa > Chordata > Amphibia > Anura > Megophryidae > Leptobrachium > Leptobrachium leishanense. The sequence continues at coordinate 93,854,122 of CM019068.1, read as the reverse complement.
ATTCAGCATCAACAGGTTAGCAGAGAAATGACACAGCCATATTTTGCCCCACAAACACATTTTAGGAAAGAAATAATGCGCAAATGTTATGTTCTCTTCATTACCACTTCTTAAGCAAGGGTATGCTCTTTGGGAACTTAGGTCATACAACAGTCTATAGACCAGAGGATGGCACCTGTCATCTCCTTGCAACATAGAAGATACAATGATCAATTATGGTTCTGATGCTTATGGAATCCCCTTAACCATTGCCATACGTCAGTGTCACATTGTACTGCTGAGTATCAGAAGACTAATGTGATGTAAAAAAAAAAAGAAGTTGCAATTCACCTGTTAATAAGTCAAAAAGGCTTTTGATCACATCACCTGCACCTGACCAAATTTTTGAAATTCCATTTCTTTAGAAGAGAGTTTCCAAACACCTTTGAAGTGCCGTATGACACTCACTCTATAAGGGTTATGGCAATGATCTTAATTCCATTTTTATTCGAATGCAGGCAGGGGTCAAGTCCTAAAAAAAGAAGCGTCAGAACTCACCAAGATTTTTGACCTTCAGTTAACACTTATCAGCTCAGGCTTAACAGACACACACACACTCAAATCTGATATATTTATGTATATATGTGGATTTTAACAAAAAATTATGATAAATCCCATATTTATTGTGACTTAACAAGGAAATACAGTATATGATTCAACACCTGAATACAAGCTTTATAATGTGTGGGACCAATGGGAACTCAGTTCCCTCTGCAAAAATAGTGGCGGAACTTCATTCCTACACGTTCCCCCTCGACTTAACCCCTAAATGCAGGGCTAGACATGTTTGCCTTTTGTCCTGCTATTCTTCTACATAGCAAAAGAGCCACTAATAAGAATCCTTGATCCCAATATTGTAGGTATCTAAATTGAGAAGGTAGCGCTCAAAACAATAGCGTTTACATACAACCTGTTGATTTTTGTTTCCCACTCACGTTCTGATCTCCTAGCCCTGATCTCGCTTTTGAATGACTTTCATTTGGCACTAGGTTTCAAAATAAACCTTTATGAAACAATAACTCACTGTCTCATCCAGGAAAAATGTCACATACCCCGTTCCCTTTTCATGAGGGACACATTAAATACCTTGGGATTTACCAGGTATCACAAAGCTCCTTTACAAGGCTAATATTAAACCTCTCTAACAAACACATTCCTTTCTGAAACTCCAGTACAATTTCCCCCTTTCTTGATGCTACCTGATTAAAATGTATATTTTTCCTAAAATTGTCTTTCAGACACTTCCAATACTGTTAAAGAGATGTGATGCTAAAGCATTTCAATGATTGTTTGCACATTTTATTTGGCAAGGCAAGCCATCTTGAACAGTCTTGCATCAACTTCAACAGTCGTACATAAAAGCCACCAATCACACTAATAATTATCTAGCTCTGGTTTATAGGTACATAATTGACTGATTACAGGGAACACTTGTCTTCACAGTACTAGAACTGGACAATACAATATGGGAAGCCAAGGGTAATATAATCGCTTGGCTTCGCTCTCTGATTACCCGCCATTTGACTAGGTCATTCCGCAATCTTATTCCTCACTCTGCTAAAATGGTCTGAAAATACAGGAGAAACTCAAAGAGAATGGAATATCGTACAAAAGTTCATTTATTTCAGTAATGCAACTTAAAAGGTGAAACTAATATATGAGATAGACTCATTACATTCAAAGCAATATAGTTCAAGCCGTGATTTGTCATAATTGTGATGATTATGACTTACAGCTCATGAAAACCCCAAATCCACAATCTCAGAAAATTAGAATATTACATGCAATCAATAAAACAAGGATTGTACATAGAACAATATTGGACCTCTGAAAAGTATAAGCATGCATATGTACTCAGTACTTGGTTTGGGCCCCTTTTGCAGCAATTACTATCAACCTGTGGCACTGCTGAGGTGTTATGGAAGACCAGGATGCTTCAATAGCGGCCTTCAGCACTTCTGCATTGTTCGGTCTCATGTCTCTCATCTTTCTCTTGGCAATGCCCCATAGTTTCTCTATGGGGTTCAGGTCAGACGAGTTTGCTGGCCAATCAAGCAGAGTAATACCATGGTCATTGAACCAGGTTTTGGTGCTTTTGGCAGTATGGTCAGGTGCCAAGTCCTGCTCGTCTGCGAAAGGAAGCATGAAGTGCTCCAAAATCTCCTGGTAGATGACTGCATTGACCCTGGACCTAATGAAGCACAGTGGACCAACCCCAGCAGATGACATCGCTCCCCAAATCAACACAGACTGTGGAAACTTCACACTGGACGTCAAGCATCTTGCAGTGGGTGCCTCTCCATTCTTCCTCCATACTCTGGGTCCTTGGTTTCCAAATGAGATGCAAAAGTTGCTCTCATCAGAAAAGAGGACTATGGACCACTGAGCAACAGACCAGGTCTGTTTTTCTTTAGCCCAGATAAGACGCTTCTGACGTTGTTTGTTGTTCAGGAGCGGCTTGACAAGAGGAATGTGACATTTGAAGCCCATGTCCAGGATCCGTCTGTGTCTGGTGGCTCTTGATGCACTGACTCCCGCCTCAGTCCACTCCTTGTGAAAGTCCCCAACACTTTTGAATCGCCTTTTCCTAACAATCCTCTCCAGGTTGCGGTCATCCCTGCTGCTTGTGCACCTTTTTCTTCCACACTTTTCCCTTCCTCATAACTTTATATTAATGTGCTTTGATACAGCACTTTGGGAACATCCAACTTCTTTTGCAATGACCTTTTGAGGCTTTGCCTCCTTATGGAGGGTGTCAATGATGGTTTTCTGCACAACTATCAGGTCTGCAGTCTTTCCCATGATTGTGATTCCTACTGAACCAGACATTAGAGACAATTTAAAGGCCCAGGAACCCTTTGCAGGTGTTATGGCTGAATTAGCTGATCAGAGTGGGACACTTTGAGCCTAGAATATTGCACCTTTTCACAATATTCTAATTTTCTGAGATTGTGGATTTAGGGTTTTCATGAGCTGTAAGACATAATCATCACAATTATGAAATATCACGGCTTGAACTATCTTGCTTTGCATGTAATGAGTCTATTAGTTTCACCTTTTAAGTTGCATCACTGAAATAAATGAACTTTTTCACAATATTCTAATTTTTAGAGTTTCACCTGTAGGTTGCTGCTAACAGGGGCCTTGCCTGGTTTGTATCCACTTTTCAACTTCTACTGACTAATTCATATTTTCAAGGTAGTTGTCCTTCACTCGTCTTCTGTTCCCTAGCCCAAACTGGCTTCTTGCATCTTTGCCACTTCTTCCATCCTGGCTCCAAACTGCCCCTATATTTAGGCTGGTGTCAGACGAGCGCATTTTGTACGGACTGTGCGCCCGTGCAGTACGGACTCACTTTCTGAAGGAAGACGCAGTAGTGGCCACACAGTCCGTTTTTTTAACTGACGTTACTTTTGACGGATGTAGCAGGGGAAATAAATTAAATATGAAAACCATTTTGTCCGTCAAAAATGCTGGATGCACAAATGCAGTCCGTCTGACCTCATTCATTACTCACACACAAAGCTATGCGGACGTTGCGGACGCAGCGCACTCCGCACGTCTGTTCTAGCAGTTTTACGTTCTTGCCTAACTTACGTCCGTTTACTGCGTGCGTTGTGCGCCCGCAGTTCGGTGCGGACGCACTTCGCGTGGGGGGCTTCATTAGCGATTATTCTATGCTGCGACGGACGTTATTATGTGCGCAAAAACGGACATTCACACTGCGCTTGTCTGACAGAAGCCTTACCAGGAATTTTTGGATAAGATTTTTGACGTCCCTTGTCATCCAATTTCCTATTTTCAGTTACAAACATATCTACATAAGCATCTACATGCTCTACAGGAGCCTGACTTTAAAAATTCCCTAGATCACTTACACGCTGAACCTTACAAGTCCCATACAGTACTTAAAGGGATACTCTAGGCAACATGGCCACCTAAGCTTTTTTAGGTGGTCATGATGCCCTGAGTATGCCCTTGTCTGTCCCCCGTCCCTCCGCTCAGCCGATCAACTGAAACAGCTGAAAACAGCTGAGAGACGCGGAGGACTTTACTCCGCCCTCCCAGCTGTCAGTCAGCAGAGCGGGATTCATATTTCCCGCTTCTGCTGACTATTGCCGAGTAGGAGACGTCATCGCGCTTTCAGCGCGATGACGTCTCCAACTCGCCACAGTAGCTGGCGGGAGCGAGCCGCCAGCATAGTCTGCGGCTGGGATTAGTGTTGCGCGCATCCTCTTGCACGTAACACTAATCCAAGAAGAAGAGGAAGCCTGCTGATTGGCTGGTTTACGTGAGAGGCGCGCATGCGCGCTTCTCACTTAAACCATTATCCAAGTTCATCATTTTCTGGACGAGAGCAGAAGAGGAGGGAGGTGAGTATAAAAAAAATAAAGACGCCGTTGGAAACAAGTGGTTTTTAGGGTAAGTATTACATTTTAAAAAAATATATATATATATACACAATAACTAGGTAGGGAATAGGTATATTTTAATGTAAAAAAAGGGGGAGATTTTTAGCCTAGAGTGTCCCTTTAATTTATTCCCTTCTTACTGATGTCTCTTCTACATGCGAGTCTTTGGATTACACTGGCCCTTGGGCCATACATTTTCCTATTCTTACTACGGCTGGTCTAATAACTGCTGGTCCAGGAAATGATTGCAATCTTCTAACTAATCAAACTATTGGGAAATGCTTTTAAACTAATTTGTTTCTCCTACTCATCCTTGGACACATGGCTCATTTCTCCCATTTGTTCTAAATGTAACCAGACAGACCTCGTCAATGTTCATGGCAGTGTCCTATTGTAAAACCATTTTGGGATAACATTAAAAGATTTATCGCTTGTCCCTTGCAAAATCTTTTTCAATTACATCAATTTTTGAGTTGTATACAGCCTCATTGAAACTGATGATCTATGTAGCCTTTGGTTTTCTGACTACTGCTTGCCTCATTTCTGCCTTGTTGTTACATCATTAATGTAGTGCTACGTGTATATTTACAACTCAGATATTGTTGATTTGTGTTCCACGCTCTGGCCAAGGATGCTGAAGCACATAGCGGAGTACAGTGAGGTTCACGAGTGCCGGGGGCTTTGCGGGATCAGAAGAGCCTGGACCAAACAACTGCTGGGAAGTGTAATGTTTAGGTTTTGTGCTGTTGAGGCGTTTGTCCCAATGATGCTTGGATGCGCAATTCAGGTTAGTGTTGGTTTTATTATAATACAGTAGAGCTGCTGAATGGCCGTTGCTCACAGAGAGGCAAACTACTAACTGACAACAGGCAGTGCAAAGGTCACCAGACAATTTGAACACTGACATATGATTGGATAAAATATACATATGCAAATATTACAACTCCCTTCTTTTTTTTAGATAAAATTTTAAATAAATACAGTGGCAAGAAAAAGTATGTGAACCCTTTGGGATTACGTGGAGTTTTGCATGAATTGGTCATAAAATGTGCTCTGATCTTCATCTAAGTCACAACAATTTGAAAAACACAGTCTGCTTAAAATAATACAACACAAACATTATATGTTTTCATGTGTTTATTGAACATAACATGTAAACATTCACAGTGCAGGGTGGAAAAAGTATGTGAACCCCTAGCCTAATGACTTCTCCAAGAGCTAATTGAAGCCAGGAGTGAGCCAACCTTGAGTCCAATCAGTGTGATATTATTGGATGTGTTGCTGAAAGCTGTCCTGCCCTTTAAAAACACACACCAGTTTTGGGTTTACTGGTTTCAAGAAGCACTGCCTGATGTGAACCATGCCTCGCAGAAAAGAGCTCTCAGAAGACCTACGATCAAGAATTGTTGACTTGCATGAAGCTGGAAAGGGTTACAAAAGTATCTCCAAAAGCCTTGATGTTCATGTGTCCACGGTAAGACAGACTGTCTACAAATGGAGAAAGTTCAGCACTGTTGCTACTCTCCCTAGGCGTGGTCATCCTGTAAAGATGACTGCAAGAGCACAGCGCAGAATGCTTAATGAGGTAAAGAAGAATCCTAGAGTGTCAGCTAAAAACTTACAGAAATCTCTGGCACATGCTAACATTTTTGTTGACACATCTACAATAAGGAAAACATTAAACAAGAATGGAGTACATGGGAGGACACCACGGAGGAAGCCATTGCTGTCCAAAAAAAATATTGCAGCACATTTGAAGTTTGCAAAAGAGCACCTGGATGTTCCACAGCACTACTGGCAAAATATTCTGTGGACAGATGAAACCAAAATTGAGTTGTTTGGAAAAAACACACAACACTATGTGTGGAGAAAAAAAGGCACAGCACACCAACATCAAAACATCATCCCCACTGTAAAACATGGCGGAGGGAGCATCATGGTTTGGGGCTGCTTTGCTGCCTCAGGGCCTGGACGGATTGTTGTCATTGATGGAAAAATGAATTCCAGAGTTTATCAAGACATTTTGCAGGAAAACGTAAGACCATTTGTCCGCCAACTGAAGCTCCGCAGAGGATGGGTGATGCAACAGGACAATGACTCAAAGCATACAAGTAATTCAACAAAAGAATGGCTTCAACAAAACAAAATACGCCTTCTGGAGTGGCCCAGTTAGAGTCCTGACCTCAACCCGATTGAAATGCTGTGACATGATCTTAAGAGAGTGATTCACATCAGACATCCCAAGAATATTGCTACACTGAAACAGTTTTGTGAAGAGGAGTGGTCCAAAATTACTCCAGATCGTTGTGCAGGTCTGATCTGAAACTACAGGAAACGTTTGGTTGAGGTTATTGCTGCCAAAGGAGGGTCAACCAGTTATTAAATCCAAAGGTTCACATACTTTTTCCACCCTGCACTGAGAATGTTTACATGTTCTGTTCAATAAAAACATGAAAACATATAATGTTAGTGTTGTATTATTTTAAGCAGACTGTGTTTTTCAAATTGTTGTGACTTAGATGAAGATCAGAGCACATTTTATGACCAATTCATGCAAAACGCCACGTAACCGCAAAGGGTTCACATACTTTTTCTTGCCACTGTATATGCAACATGTGAAACTCTCATAAAGAAATGTTGAAATATAACCATTTTCATATAATTAAATAAACACACATTTAAAACTAGGAAGAATGAGTCCATCATTGCAGCAAGTAGCTCTCCGTGTACACCTCTGCATGGTCACAGGTCCAGAATGCCTCTTGGCTTTATCTGCCATCCATACCTGGTTTTGTAGGGAGAAAGTGTGGATGAGGAGGAGTGGTGAGTGAGGAGGGTGGATGGTTGGTCGCTGCAATCAGGTAGACTCATAATGTCCTCAGATGGTACACACAGAGATGTTGGCATATCTGGGCTGATGTTCTCTGGTACGGAGTCTGCATTTTCGTTGGTACTGTGTGATTCTCTTGTGCCTAGGAGGTGCTGCCTGTTGCGACGATATTCTAACCCATCACTGATACTCTCATCGTTGGATCTGTTGGTATTAGCTGCTTTGATGATGACTGCTGGGGGCTACAGACCACATTCCTGTACGCAAACTACCTGCCCTTCAGCGAGTTGTGATCATGGTCTAGTTGACCTGTCGTAGTAGGTCCTCTGAAGATACTGGCTATGTAGCCTAATGGTTATGACTACCTTGTGATGTATGATTTTGGGCAGAAGCTGTTGGTTGGAGACTGATAAGCCGCTGTGCCGGCGACTTGAAATTATCAATAGGGCTTTTGCGATATTCCAGATTACTGAGGTATGAATCTTTCTGGTCCGCTCTGGTCTTTTCCAGTAGTAATTTGGTTGTCTGTACAGTTCTCTCAACTAGTTCATTGCTATGCAGATAATATGGACTTGAAATGATGTGATAAAAAATGCCCAAGTTTTGGAGAATGCATTAAATTCACTGGATACATACTGTGGGCCATTCTCGAGCAGGACAGTCTCTGGGACACCATGCCTTGTGAAGGCAGCTTGTAACTTGTGTATTACAGCAGCAGGTGTTGTCCTGTGAAGTCTGTCCAGTATCTGCTGTAGTAATCGACAGTTATGAGATAATCCATATTGTGCCTGGTGAATAAATCAGTAGCCACTACTTGCCAGGGTCTGTCAAGTACTCTGTGACTGATTATGGGCTCCCTAGAGTTGGACGGTATGTGAGTAGGGATGGGCTGGCGGTTCGATCCGAACATGAGTTCGATCAGAACATTGACCGTTCGGCCATTCGGCGAACATTGAACATTTCCACGTGTTCGCCGTGTGTTCACCCACAATGCACTACAATGGACCACAATGCACTTTTCCACTGGCCTGAAGCTTGTAATTGGCTACAGCCTTGCACCTGACCACAGGTCAGGTGCAAGACAGGTGCAAGACTATGCCAATCAGGGCTCAGAGTCCTGACTGGGCAAATTTTGCCCAATCATGGGCTCACAGAGCTAAGTCCCGCAGCACACAATATAAGGCTTCCCCAGCGTGTGTTTGTTGCAGGAGTGAATCAGAGAGGATAGGAGATTGTTTGTCGCATAACCGGCTGTATCACTGAGTTATATCTGCTTTCTGGAAATTGGAATCTGTGTGTTGGCACTTTTAGCTATCAGGGACAGGCTGTATCACTGAGTTATATCTGCTTTCTGGAAATTTGAATCTCTGTCTTGGCACTGCCAGCTATAAGGGTGTATGACTGAGGCATAGCATACTTCTGGAAATTTTAATCTCTGTCTTGGCACTGCCAGCTATCAGGAACAGGCTGTATCACTGAGTTATATCTGCTTTCTGGAAATTGGAATTTGTGTTGGCACTGCAAAGGCTATCAGGGACAGGCTGTATCACTGACTTCTACCAGAGTTCTGTGAATTTGAATCTGTGTGTTGGCACTGCCAGCTATCAGGGACAGGGTGTATCACTGAGTTATAGCATAGTTCTGAATAGCTTTAATCTAGATAACACAGTTGAATCAAAGTTCTGCATATCTCCAATCTTTAAACCAGAGTTGAATCAGAGTTCTGTATATCTTTAATCTATATATCACTCACCATGTCAGAAAGACCAAAAAGGACAGGCAGACGCTCCCAGACACAGATAAGAGGGCAAGCAGCCTCTGTGTTGGAAGGCTGTGCCCCTGGTCGTCGTGGACGTGGTGCATCCTCTGCAGGGGCATGCTTGTCCTTGTTACTAACTGGTGCTAGCCGTGTTAAGCAGCAGCAACATACAAAGGATTTGCAGGATTGGCTAACCAGGCCATCCTCATCCTCTGAGTCCTCTGCCAGCCAGGCTTGTAGTGGTTTACAGTCCACCTCAGATGCCAAAACATCTAATTCAGCCTCCATGTCCACAGCTACTCCTGCCGTAGCCTCACTATCATACACAGAGGAGTCAGCTGAATTTTTTGACTACAGTGACAGTGACGTGCTGCTTGAGGATGCGCAGCAACTCCAGAGCTCTGATTAAAACTCTGAGGTTAAAGAAGGGAGTATAATCAGTCAAGAGGGAGGGGGTGCCAGTTACACACAAAGAACTGGCACTCATGTTCCCCCAGCAGCTGCAGCACACTGCCAAGTTGGTTCCAGTGACGAGGAGATAGGGGGTGATGACAATGATGAGGTCACTGACTCCACCTGTGTGCCTGATCGAACAGAGGAGTCAAGGGAGGAGGAGGAAGAGGCACAACAAAAACAAGGCAGAGCGTCCTCTATGAGCAGCCATAGCCAGTCCAAAGCATCAGATGTCAGAGCTGCTCAGGTGCAGAGCGCTGTTGTCTCGCAGCACACATCCAGGATCTCTGCCGTCTGGGAGTTCTTCACGACATGTGCAGCAGACTGCAGCGTTGCTATTTGTAAGCTATGTTGGAAGAGGATCAAGCGTGGGAAAGACATCAGACACTTGGGTACCATGTGCTTGAGGCGACATATGACCACCTGCCACGCATCCCGTTGGCACAACACTTTGCATAGGTCCTCCTCCTCCTCATCTGTCTCTACCCCCACTATATGTCCTGCCATATCATTACCTACAACCTCCACTGACAGGGATGATGCTACAGTAATGGGTGTACCAAGTCCTTCCTCTGAATCTGCCAGCATCCCATCAGCTGCAGATTTATGCAGTCAGATTTCGTTGCCCCAGCTGTTGCAGCGGAAGAAAAAATATTGTCCCAACCATCCACATGCACAATGTCTAAATGCCAGCTTGGCAAAATTACTCGCATTACAGCTGCTCTCTTTCCAGCTGGTGGACTCTGCTTCCTTCCGTGAATTTGCCGAATGTGCTGTACCATAGTGGCAGGTTCTAAAACACCATTTCTTTTCACGGAAGGCCATTCCAGCACTATACCAGCATGTGGAAGACAGTGTTATGGAGTCATTGGGAAAGGCAGTCAGCAGCTAGGTGCACATAACTTTAGACACGTGGTCCAGCAAGCATGGACAGGCCCATTACATTTCCTTCATGGCACACTGGGTAACTCTGCTTGCAGCTGGGAGGGATCCAGGACGGGGCTCTGTGCTGGAGCTTGCTCATCCAACACGCCTCCAGAAAGCTGCTTATATGAGGTCTGTCTGCTCCACCACCTCTTCCTCCTCCTTCAATGTCTCTGGCGAAGTGGCAGTTAAACCGACGCGTGGCAGGGGCTACGCAATGGCTCAAGCAAAAAGATGCCATACTGTGCTTGAGCTGGTTTTTTTAGGGGACAGGAGCCACACCGGGCCAGAAATTCTGTCAGCTCTGCAGGGGCAGGCGCAGAGATGGTTAACACTACGCCAACTTGAGCTGGTAATGGTCGTCTGTGATAATGGCAGCAACCTTCTCTCCGCCCTACGCCTGGGTAAGTTGACGCATGTACCATGCCTAGCACACGTCCTAAATCTGGTGGTACAGCGTTTCCTAACCAGGTACCCAGGGCTGACAGAGCTTCTCAGCCAGACCAGAAAAGTCTGCAGCCACTTCAGACGGTCATTCCCAGCAAGTGTTCACCTGGCAGAAATTCAAAGAGAATTCCACCTTCCCACAAACCGTCTGATCTGTGACATGCCCACCAGGTGGAACTCGACATTGGCAATGCTGCAGCGTCTGCACAAGCAGCAGAGGGCCATCAATGAGTACCTGTGTGAGTTTGGCACAATGACAGGTTCAGGTCAACTTGTTTTTTTTCCCCCCGCAGTGGCTGATGATCAAGGATGCATGCACTGTACTGTCACCATTTGAGGAGGCAACGAAGATGGTGAGCAGGGACTGTGCATGCATCAGTGACACAATTCCTTTAGTTTTCCTGCTGGAGCGCACTCTGCAGGGAATTATAGATGTGGCACTAGAGGCAGAGCAGCGGGAGGAAGAGGAGGACTTCCCTAGCTCTCAAGGCCCCAGTCTTTACGCAGACAGCATTCCTGTGGGTCCTCAGATCAGACATGAGAAGGAGGAGGAATATTTATGTTGTGGGGGCATTGAAGGTTGGGATTCCTAAAGGGAGGGTTTTGTGTCCCCAGAAACCCAAGGACTAGTACGTGGCTGGGAGGAGGTAGTGCACGATACGGTCATCCTCAGCAACCAGGAACACTCTGAAGCTAATGCCACCTACAACCTACGCTGCATGGACTCCCTTATCCTGCAAAGCCTGCTAAAGGAGCCCAGGATTCATGCTATCAAGGAGAGGGATCATTACTGGTTGGCAACCCTTCTTGATCCACGATACAAGGGTAAGGTTGCAGAGCTCATCCTTCCCTCAAAGAGGGAGCACAGGATGAAACAACTTGAGGACGCTCTAAAGCCACACTTGTGTAACACCTTTCCAGACACTGGTAGGTTACCAACTGATGACACAGGTGCTTCTGAGGCTGCTGTTTGTCAGAGGAAGAGCGGTGAAGGGGGCCGCTTGACTGATGCCTTTTCCAATTTTTTTAGTCCACGACGCCCAGGGACGTCAAATGTAGGCACCCATTGCCAGCGTCTTCACCATATGGTGCAGGACTATCTAGGGGCAAGGACAGACCTGGATACCTTTACAGCAGATGATCCACTGGCTTACTGGGTGTTGAGATTGGATCACTGGCCAGAATTTAGCCAATATGCTATGGAGCTACTAGGTTGCCCTTCATCCAGCGTGCTTTCTGAAAGGATGTTCAGTGCCGCTGGAGGTTTTGTCACAGACAAAAGAGTGCGTCTGTCCACCGACTCTGTAGACCGGCTGACATTTATAAAAATGAATCAGTCCTGGATCAGCAGCTATCACTCCTCTGATGCTGATGTAACTGAATAGATCGGGGATCTATTCTGCATTCCCAAAACCTCCACCACTGCACTCTTCCACAATAACTCAGAGGGGTTACGGTGTGAAGGCACTAACTGCCACCAAAGGTCCAATATTTTGTGCACTGACACTGACGCGTGTACCAGATTCCAATCATTTTAATATTTGAATGCAGATGTTGTGGAAATTTTATTTGGACATTTTTATTCTAGGATGTGTTTTTAGTATGTTGTAATATTTTGTCATTATGTCTCTCAGTATCGGAATTTCCGGGCCATGCTCTATGGAGTGGGACCCCGATTTATCAGCACTGGGTGTAAACCATTGGAGTCGATATCTTCCTGTGGATGTGGAGACGCAAAGCCGGGCACAGAGGTCTCCGTTGGCGAATGGTTCATGTGCTATGCGCTGGACTGCTGGCCGGGGGAGACTCATGTGCGGCGGAGCAGTGGTTTCTTAGCGAATGTATGGACTCCGGCTAGGGCCCCCGTGCATGCACGGATTTATTGGCTAACGTGGATGCATTTGTTGAGAGAACAATATATGAAAGGAAAGTGTGTTTGTTGTCTCTGGGGCGTCTGATCAACGCACTGGAGACGATATGCCGTCCCTGTATAAAAGCCTGCATTCATAGGAATCATAGGAACTTTATTGGGCATTGATCACTGAGCAATGCTGGATAAAGTTCACTCCAGTAGTAATGGGAGATTAAAGATGGCGGCGCCCATGTGCAGGCATACTGTTTTCTTTGTGAAAGTGTTTGGGGGAAGGGGAATCCATTGCACATGGTCTTCCATTGTTAACAAATTGTGCACGTGGACATGAACTAGCAGCTGGAAACTGTGCACGGTGCTTCACATGCATGAGCGTACACTCCCCTTTTCTATGGTCTATTCAGATGTATACATGTGTTTCATTGGTTGGCTCTGTGATGTAATTGTATGAGGAAGTAATGACTGTTGGGGTCAGCACTTCCTGCTGTGATGCCTATAAAGAAATCTCCTTCCAGTGAGGAGGACAGAGGAGGAAGGAGGATCTAACCAGACCACAGCAGAGTCTCTGTGTTTCCTTACTGTGCTCGTTCAGATAAGTATGGCAGGGAGTGCAGAGAATTGCTTGTAAGTGCAGCAGATCTAACTACACAGAAATAGTAGATTAATTTCTTCGACATAGAGTCCACCCCTGCACTCTTCCACAATACCTCAGAGGGGTTACGGTGTGAAGGCACTAGATGGCACCAAGGGCCCAATATTTGGGTGCACTGACACTGACGCGTGTACCAGATTCCAATCATTTTAATATTTGAATGTAGAGTCCACCCCTGCACTCTTCCACAATACCTCAGAGGGGTTACGGTGTGAAGGCACTAGCTGCCACCAAAGGCCCAATATGTGGGTGCACTGACACTGACGCGTGTACCAGATTCCAATCATTTTAATATTTGAATGCAGAGTCCACCCCTGCACTCTTCCACAATACCTCAGAGGGGTTACGGTGTGAAGGCACTAGCTGCCACCAAATGCCCAATATTTGGTGCACTGACACTGATGCGTGTACCAGATTCATATCATTTTAATATTTGATGGCAGGGTCCACCCTTGCACTCTTCCACAATACCACAGAGGGTTTACGGTGTGACGGCACTTGCTGCCACCAAAGGCACAATATTTGGGTGCACTGCCACTGACGCCTATACCAGATTCATATCATTTTAATATTGGACCGCAGGGTCCAACCATGCACTCTTCCACAATACCACAGAGGGGTTACGGTGTGACGGCACTGTTGCCGACACTAAAGGCCCAATTTTAAAGCACCTATTGTTACTTTCATCCAAAGGCTGCATAAGTTTCACCATAATTTAACCAAAAAAATCACTAAACTTGTTCTGCGTATCCTAAAATGTCTCCTCTTTTCATACAGGCTTCTGCCCCAAGCAGTTGTTTATAAATAGACTAAAGAAAAACCATTTACCGTCATTTGAAATGTCATTTTTTTCTTTTTAAATGTTTCTATACATCCGACAAATCCACCAGTTCACGGGCAGGTTATGGGAACCTCCTAGGCACGATATTTGAAGGAATTTTTCATTTTTATTCTTAACCTTTATTTCATGGAAAAATCACTGTTCCTTTAAAAACGTCTTTTTTTTTACTTTTTTTCTTTGTTTCCTGTCCCCCAGGGCACTACCCGGACCCCCATACACCTTTTATGGCAAATATCTTGCATATATGCCCTTTTGCAGGGCACTCTAAAAATCAAACGTTCGAGTCCCATTGACTTGCATTGAGTTCGGATCGTGTTCGCGTCCGAACTCGAACTTTTGAAATTGTTCGAGTTCGAATGCGAACCGAACACGGGTGTGTTCGGCTCATCCCTATATGTGAGGCATATAGAACATTTACTATTTCTTCAATTTCCTTTCCCATTCCAGGCCTAAACAATATATCACGTGCTCTTTGCCTGCACTTTTCAATGCCTAGGTGGCTGTCATGTATGCGTAAGAGCATTTGTGGATGAAGGCTTGAGGGCAATGGCGTAATTACTGCCATAACAACCCACACGGGCGCTGTGGGGCCCGGCAGCTCGGGCAGTGGAGTATTTTGGCACAGTTTCCAGGGGGCGACCGCCCGCCGCTCGGTGGGGCCTGTGAACGCTGGTGTCTGATTCACCGGCCGCCGAGCGCTGCCACAAGACCTCCTGCAGCTGCTTGCTATTGTGCACCTCGGTGCTGGGAGGAAGTGATCATATGACATCACTTCCTCCCAGCGCACTGCCTCCACCACATGCAGATGGAGGAGAGCGGTGGCACGAAGGATTCTCCCTGCTCCCGGTGAATAGGAGGGGGGATCAATGAAGTGAGTGTAGTCCTGTGTATTTAGTTCTGGTGGGTGCTCTGTGTGTATTTAATTCTGGTAGGGGCTCTGTAATTAATTCTGTTGGGGGCTCTGTGTGTATTTAATTCTGGTGGGGCTCTGTATTTAATTCTGTTGGGGGCTCTATTTAATTCTGTGGGCTTTGTGCGTATTTAATTCTGGGGGCTCTGTACGTATATAATTCTGGGGGCTCTGTGTGTATATAATTCTGGGGGTCCTGTGTGTGTATATAATTCTGGGGGTCTGCTGTGTATACATAATTCTGGGGGTCCTGTGTGTATATAATTCTGGGGGTCTGCTGTGTATATAATTCTGGGGTCTGCCGTGTATACAATTTTGGGGTCTGCCGTGTATACAATTTTGGGGTCTGCTGTGTGTATATTATTCTGGGGACTCTGCGTATTTAATTCTGGGGGCTCTGTGCATATAATTCTGGGGCCTCTGTGTGTATTTAATTCTGGGGGCTCTGTGTATATAATTCTGGGGGCTCTGTGTGTATATAATTCTGGGGGCTCTGTGTATATATAATTCTGGGGCTCTGCTGTGTATATATAATTCTGGGGGCTCTGCTGTGTATATAATTCTGGGGGGTCTGCTGTGTGTATATAATTCTGGGGGCTCTGCTGTATATATATAATTCTGGGGGCTCTACTGTGTATATATAATTCTGGGGGTCCTGTGTGTATATAATTCTGGGGTCTGCTGTGTATATATAATTCTGGGGGTGTAGCAATGTGTTGTTCAATGGCACTAGTTAATTTTTTTTGTGTTGGGGTAGGCTACGTGGGGGGTGTTAGGTTGCAGGCGAGGGGGGCCCATACAACATTTTGCTATGGGGCCCTGTGATTTCTAGTTATGCCCTTGCTTGAGGAAACAATAATTTTCTCACCTTTAAATATTAGACCATGAAAGTATGAGAGTTCATCTCGGTGATTCCAGAATTCCAAGACGCTTTGGGGGCATTTCTTTCTCTCATCAGGCCAGCCATTTAGTAGAGGGTCCTTTAGTTTACATTCTTTGTAGCCTTGGAGGACTGGATGCCATTGGTTTGTGCATGATGGCCTCTAAGGGTTTATGGTCACTTTCCAAAAGGATAAGGGTTAAGCTTGACACCCCTTTCTCTTGAACGCTGTAACGTAGCGGAAAGATTTTGATTGTGCGCTGCCTTCATTTTCCCGTAGATGAAGATGTCACAACTATGGCTGTTACTCCTTTTAAACCTTCATAAGTATCATCTATTTTCTGATGGAATTCAACTTGGGCTGATATTATTCCGAAAGGAAGACATTGAACCTGTAGCCCCCGAAGACTGTGTTATAAGTAGTGAGTTTGGAGGATTCTTCAGTGAGCTTAATAGCCCAATAGCCTGATCTAGCATCTAGGACACTAAAGCACTGAGCACCTGCTCATTTTTGGAGAAATGTCTTCTAGAGTAGGTAAAGGATAACGAGGTCACTTGGTCGCCTTATTGAGATCTCTTGGGTCTAGACATATCCGTAATTTTCCTTTACGTGTCTTTACTGCAATAACCATGAAGTTAACCCAATCAGTAGGCTCTGTAACTTTAATGGAGGTGTGGTAAATCATAAACCTTGGTAATCCGCAGACATTGACATAGGCCGATGACTGCAATATTGCAGCTCATCAGAATGCCCAAGGAGAGACGGGTTGCCCAGGACCCAGGTTCTCTGTATGTGCAAAGGGAAAATAATGATGCAAATGGACGCATGCACACCACAGGACAGCTCCCTAGGACCTTCCAATGAATGAGATGCTCCTTCCAATGAATGAGATGCTGAAATCAACGGCCCTGGGAACAGGAATCAAGGATTTTGTCTACTTCATAGTCTGGATCGCCATCCACCAGTACAAATGTCGGTTGTGGGTTCACTGTAGCAAATCAAGAGGGAGGCCATGGCTTTACCAATGACACATGGAAGATGGAGAACCGGCAAAGGTCCTTTCGGAACTGTGATCTGTTTGTCCATTAAATTAAGGCTGACAAACAGTTGATAGATGGACTTTGATGTCAAGCGAACGAGAGAAAGCTCTCCAGAACACTGATGTGAACTGGGCACTATGATCCAAGGTCAGGTCCAGACTGGCATTGGGCACACAGGACATGTGCCCGTGGGTCGATGGATTTCACAGCCGGTCAACTGACAAACTGCAGCACTAGTAGTCCAGTAGCTGAGAATGCTGGCCGTTATTTAGAGAAACCATACGATTGTGCAAGCAGCCGGGTGATATTAACATAAAGGCCAAGCATCGGTCAGGGCTCCCAGTCCCCACAAGGTACTCCATCCGAGCAGCCTCTTCAAAATCAGCTGAGCAGTCGAGCAGCCTCTTTGTAAAATCTAAAATATGAAAAAAACCCACTTTTTTAAAATGAATTTTTAGTTCCAAAGCAATGGCATTGTCCCTTTGTCACGTATAAAATGAGCAATACCACTGCTATTACTCACCTTCTCATGTACTACGCTGGATGCAAGTTGTGAAGTTGTCTTGTCCCCTTAGCGGCAAAACACCCCCAAAGCAAAATGTTTCCACCTCCATGTTTGACGGTGGGGATGGTGTTCTTGGGGCCTGTACATGTGCTTTCTTGAACAGGGGGACCTTGTGGGCACTGCGGGATTTCAGTCCTTCACGGCGTAGTGTGTTACCATTTGTTTTCTTGGTGACTATGGTCCCAGCTTCCTTGAGATCATTGACAAGATTCCCCCTTGTAGTTCTGGGCTGATTCCTCACTGTTCTTATAATCATTGAAACTCCACAAGGTGAGATCTTGCATGGAGGCCCAGACTGATATTGGCATATATTTTGTATTTCTTCCATTTGCGAATTATCATACCAACTGTTGTCACTAGAGGCGTAATTAGAAACTTTAGGGCTCAGGTGCGGGAATTCATGATTCATGATGACCACCCTTCCCCTATGTAATATCATTTTTCATCACACCATGCACTGGACCCCTCCACATGTCGACTCCACAACAAACTCACAGTAATATTGCGCTGTGTATGATCGTATCACAGAGCTCCACAGCAAAAAACTCACAGTAATGTGCAGTGTGTATGATCGTATCACAGAGCTCCACAGCAATAAAAGTCACAGTAGTTTGCGACGTGTATGAGTGTATCACAGAGCTCCACAGCGATAAAAGTCACAGTAATGTGCAGCGTGTAAGAGCGTATGACAACTCCAACGTAAAACCCACAAATAAGCAAAAAATATTATCAAATTAATAATATATTAAAATATTATTTCATTTATTTAAATACAATTAAGTTAAATACAAAAATTATTATTATTAAGTCACGGACCGGGGCCGAGACCTCATACCGAGCGCGAGACCTTGGCCCGGCTGCAGGCAAAGCCGTGGACCGAGACCTTGGCCAAGCCGCATGCGAAGTCGCGGACTGGGTCTAAGGCTAGGGTCAGACAAGCGCATTCTGTGTGGACTGGGCGTCCGTGCACAACGGACGTACTGTCTGACTGACGAAAAGATAGTGGCCACACAGTTCACTTTTTTGACTGACATTTTTTTGACTGATGTAGAAGGGAA
This sequence comes from Leptobrachium leishanense, assembly GCA_009667805.1. NCBI lineage: Eukaryota > Metazoa > Chordata > Amphibia > Anura > Megophryidae > Leptobrachium > Leptobrachium leishanense. The sequence goes on along the minus strand of CM019068.1, from coordinate 93,835,441 downwards.
AATAAATTAGTATGAAAAACATTTTGTCTGTCAAAATGCTGGACGTCAAAAATGCAGTCCGTCTGACTACGTTCCATCACTCACACACAAAGCTATGCAGACGTTGCGGATGCAGCGCACTCTGTGTATTCCGTTCTAACGGATTTACGTTATTGCCTGCCTTGTGTCCGTTTGCCGTGTCTGTTGTGCGTCCGCAGTTCGGTGCGGACGTACTTCGTGTGTGGGGCTCCATTGGTCATTATATGGTATAACGGACGTATAAATGTGCGGCAACACGGACGTGATCAGTGCGCTCGTCTGACCCGAGCCTCAGACCTCGGACCAGGCCGCAGGCGAAGCCGTGTGCTGATGCTCGAGACCTCAGACCAGACTGCAGACGAAGCCATGGACTAGGCCCGAGGCCCCAGGCGTGGCTGCAGACTAGGCCCAAGACTCCGTACCAGGGCCCAGGTGAAGCCACAGACTGGGCCCGAGACCTCAGACCAGGCCATAGGTGAAGATATGGACCAGGCCTGAGACTCCGGACAAGGCCCCAGCGAGGCCGTGTTGCAGGCCCGAGACCTCGGGCCAGGCCCAAGACCAAGTTGAAGCCCCAGGCGAGGCTCTGGCATCTGGTTGTGCGCCCCCTGGACTCACGGGGTCCAGGTGCTGTGCACCCGTTGCACCCTCGGTAGTTCCGCCTGTGGTTGTCACCATCTCACCAAGCTGCTTGGCAATGGTCTCTGCCTTGCATAGGTCTACAATCCCTAATGTCGCTAACATCCTTGGACAGCCCTTTGATTTTGGCCATGTTGGAGAGTTTGGAATCTGATTGATTGCATCTGTGGACAGGTGTCTTTATACAGGTAACAAGCTGAGATTAGGAGCACTCCCTTTAAGAGAGCACTCCTAACCTCAGCTTGTTACCTGTATAAAATAAACCTGGGAGCCAGACATCTTGCTGATTGATAGGGGGATCAAATACTTATTTTACTCAATAAAATGCAAATAATTTTTTTATCTTTTATGAAATGCTGATGGTTCGAAAAAAAAATACAGCCGAAATCTGCTTTATGAGTTTTTTTTTTCCTCAGGATGCTTGTAATAATAAGCAACTGGAATATGGTCTGTTAAATTCTCTAATCTAATTGTAAGTCTGTTGTTTGGGGTTTGAAGTGGTATCTGTTCTGTGCACTTCATAATTATTTCATGGGATTTTGTATGCTGGGTGTTACAGCAATTGGAATCAAGCTGAATATATTATTGCTCAGTATCTGGAAATTAAACTATCGAAGACTATTCACAACTATAACCTGTGGAGAGCACAATGACGTGTGCGCTCTAGGGAGCTGTTGCTGTCACATGATGTAAGGATAAATCATTGCGGTACTTCCAAGCTGTTCGAACCAATGACAGTGGCAAGATCACCGATTTGAGCATAATAAGCTGTTGATGTTATACAATATGTTTTGTGTTTTTTTTCTTCTTTTTTTTTTTTTTAAACAACCATTTTGCTGAAGCAGGAATTTAGCGGCATTAGTCCCAGCAGAAAAATCATAAAGAGAAGCATGCGGCTCACTCAGCTTGCTCTGTCAAAGCATGTCTCTACCAGTGCAGCACATTGGCCCCTTGGTGAGATTTTAGAGGGATTGAAGGGTTGGAGCTCCAGAGTCAGCAGGAACCAACACTCCCGGGGAGAATCGTAGACTTATAGAAATCAAAAGGCTGCCAGAGGTTCCATTGAGAACCCTCGGCCATTGAACACAAGGAAGATTAATCACCACCTTACCTTGTCAGACTAATGAAGCTTCTTTGCAGTGCCTGAGCAATGAGTGTGTTAACGTCTTTGCTGCCGCATTGTGTCCAGCTTGGAAAAGCATCAACAACTGCAGCAGGATGGTTAAATTCTTTAATGGAGAGTGTTATAGCCTAGAAAAGCATATGTACGAGTACCAAATCCAATTACATTTTTTTAAGAGATATAATAAAACCCTGAAAAACAAAATGCAAAAACACTCCTGACATGGGTGTTCAAATAACCTACTGTTAAAGGAACACTCTAGGCTAAAAATCCCCCCTTTTTTTTACATTAAAATATACCTATTCCCTACCTAGTTATTGAGTATATATATATATAATGTTTTTTACTGTAATACTTACCCTAAAAACCACTTGTTTCCAACCGCGTTTTTTTTTTATACTCACCTCCCTCCTCTTCCGCTTCAATCCTGAAAATATTTAACTTGGCTAATGGTTTATGTGAGAAGCGCGCATGCGGCCTCTCACGTAAGCCAGCCAATCAACAGGCTTCCTTTTCTTCTTTGATTAGTGTTACGCGCAAGAGGATGTGCGCAACACTAATCGCAGGCGCAGACTATGCTGGCGGCTCACTCCCACCAGCTACTGCGGCGAGTTGGAGATGTCATCGTGCTGAAAGCGCGATGACGTCTCCTACTTGGCAATAGTCGGCAGAAGAGGGAAATATGAATCCCGCTCTGCTGACTGCTGGGAGGGCGGAGTAAAGTCCTCCGCGTCTCTCAGCTGTTTTAGCCGATCGGCTGAGCGGAGGGAGAGGGGAAAGACAAGGGCATACTCAGGGCATCATGACCACCTAAAAAAGCTTAGGTGGTCATGCTGCCTAGAGTATCACTTTAACTACAGTAATGAAACATGACCATTTTTGAAAATGTCTGGGGGTTATCCACTATATGCCTATGTTTAGCACTGTTGCAAACAATGTCGAAATTTGCTGTTGTTGCAACCATGATAAACTTCAGCTATATAGATAAGGAATTTCAAACAACGGCAATTGAAGTGTCATTGATGCCATTAATTCATTTCTAAAGCATAAGAAAAGAAGTGTCATCTGCACTCATTTCTATATATTTCCTTGAGAAATGAAACACAGAGGTTTTGGTTTACTTGAATGGCCATTGAAGTTTAAGGTCACCTGCCCCGTCAAGGCACCTCTTGCTAAGGTGAGGACCTGATGAAACCATAAGCCGCTCCTGTAAGGCTGGGGTCAGACGAACGCAGTGTTAACGTGCGTTTAGCTGCACTTTAGTACGTCCGTGGTAGCAGCAAATAACGTCCAATGAAGGTCCACACACGAAGTACGGCCGCACGGAAGTGCAGACGCACAACGCAAGGATGGACGCACAGAGTGCGCTGCGTCCACAGAGCGGCCTGTGTGCATGAGTAGGAGACGTCAGATGCTGCACATGTCCAGCCAACATCACGTCCAGACACCCAAAGTTGTGATCCATACAGTTGCAAGAAAAAGTATGTGAACCCTTTGGGATTATGTGGAGTTTTGCATGAATTGGTCATAAAATGCGCTCTGATCTTCATCTAAGTCACAACAATTTGAAAAACACAGTCTGCTTAAAATAATACAACGCAAACATTATATGTTTTCATGTGTTTATTGAACATAACATGTAAACATTCACAGTGCAGGGTGGAAAAAGTATGTGAACCCCTAGCCTAATGACTTCTCCAAGAGCTAATTGGAGCCAGGAGTGAGCCAAACTTGAGTCCAATCAGTGTGATATTATTGGATGTATTGCTGAAAGCTGTCCTGCCCTTTAAAAACACACACCAGTTTTGGGTTTACTAGTTTCAAGAAGCACTGCCTGATGTGAACCATGCCTCGCAGAAAAGAGCTCTCAGAAGACCTACAATCAAAAATTGTTGACTTGCATGAAGCTGGAAAGGGTTACAAAAGTATCTCCAAAAGCCACATCTACAATAAGGAAAACATTAAACAAGAATGGATTACATGGGAGGACACCATGGAGGAAGCCATTGCTGTCCAAAATGAATATTGCAGCACGTTTGAGCAACTATCAGGGTTATTCAGAGAGCGTGAAAAGCAGGAGAATGACTGGAGAATGACTGGAGAATGAAAAATTCTTGGTCGAAATAGCCAAACCAGAAAAATTCTCCCTTTCATCTCACTTTCCAAATCGGCTATTTTGACCTAAAATTTTTCATTCTCCAGTCATTCTCCTGCTTTTCACGCTCTCTGAATAACCCTGTGGATGTTCCACAGCACTACTAGCAAAATATTCTGTGGACAGATGAAACCAAAATTGAGTTGTTTGGAAAAAACACACAACACTATGTGTGGAGAAAAAAAGGCACAGCACACCAACATCAAAACCTCATCCCCATTGTAAAACATGGCAGAGGGAGCATCATGGTTTGGGGCTGCCTCAGGGCCTGGACGGATTGTTGTCATTGATGGAAAAATGAATTCCAGAGTTTATCAAGACATTTTGCAGGAAAACGTAAGACGCCAACTGAAGCTCCGCAGAGGATGGGTGATGCAACAGGACAATGACCCAAAGCATACAAGTAATTTAACAAAAGAATGGCTTCAACAAAACAAAATACGCCTTCTGGAGTGGCCCAGTCCTGACCTCAACCCGATTGAAATGCTGTGGCATGACCTTAAGAGAGCGATTCACACCAGACATCCCAAGAATATTGCTACACTGAAACAGTTTTGTGAAGACGAGTGGTCCAAAATTACTCCAGATCGTTGTGCAGGTCTGATCTGCAACTACAGGAAACGTTTGGTTGAGGTTATTGCTGCCAAAGGAGGGTCTACCAGTTATTAAGTCCAAAGGTTCACATACTTTTTCCACCCTGCACTGTGAATGTTTACATGTTCTGTTCAATTAAAACATGAAAACATCTAATGTTTGTGTTGTATTATTTTAAGCAGACTGTGTTTTTCAAATTGTTGTGACTTAGATGAAGATCAGAGCACATTTTAGGACCAATTCATGCAAAACTCCACGTAATCCCAAAGGGTTCACATACCTTTTCTTGCAACTGTAAATAATCATGGACGTTATTGTGCACCGTGTGACCACTACCGCGTATTCCGTCAAGAAGTGCGACTGGACGCACAGTCCATGGAAAATGCATCCGTCTGACCCTAGCCTAGGCAACTACAGGCTCTCTTGCTGTTTTCCAGCTAAGAGGCAGAATGGTGGGTTTTATTTACACACTCACCAAATACTCTCACTTTGGGGTTAAAAATATCGAAAAAGGAAAAGCTTAAAAAAATGACCTAACTGGTGTTACACCAAAATATACATACATACAAACAGAAAAAGTAGTGTCGCGCTCATGCCCACCAGGATGGCTGCAACAACCATGAGTAACAACCCAGTTCATGTATAAAGCATAACAAGAAAAAAAGTGTCATCTGCGCCCATTTCTATATATTTCCTTGTGAAACAAGACACAATCAGAGGTTTTGGTTTACTTGAATGGCCATTGAAGTGTAAGCTCTGATTGTGTTTTGTTTCACAAGGAAAATTTTGGTCAATTTTGGTTCCTGCTGCCTTTTTTCTCGACAACAGGCACATCATGGTTGCTGGGGATCACTTTAAGTAAAAGGAGTCTGGCCTTGCAGAGATCCGGCTCATTCAAACTTATATTGAACCTGTAGTGGCCAATTCACTTTTGCTTTGATGTCCCAAAAATGGGAGGATTTCTCATGGGATATAAAGATCAACCTTTGATTAGCTATCACTAGCCTCCATTTACTCCTGACAGCACTGGGTGCTTTGTAGGCATTCCTTACTAAGGAATAACATAAGGATGGGGAGGCTGATCCATACTACATTGTGAAATACCAAAAGAAATATTTTTTTTTGTTATTTTGTAACTTCTATTGATTAAATTTTGGCTTTAAACTGAAAGCTGCCAAAGTGAAGGTTTGTATAGCAGTCACCAAAGAAGAGGTCTGACTTAATATTGGCAGGTGAGCAGTGGCGACTGTAGGCTCAATATATAAGGTGGGGGGGCACATAAGATACCACAGCCAAAACTGGGGGGGCACTAATAATTTTCGCTACAAAATCATATCACTGAAAAAAACGAAATAAGCATATATAAATAAGATTCCAAAACCCAGAGTAATGTGGTGCAATGATACCTTTTTGTTGTACTAACCTGATACATGAATTCAATATTTTATTTACAATTCGGCTGTTTTTGGCGACGTCCAATAATTGCTTCTGTGACTCCGACTTTTGTAAATTACAGTGACATTTCACTGAATAGGGAATTCACCGTATTTCCGTAGAAATTGATTCCCCAAAATGTGACAAAAACCAAAGGATCTAAAGATGAATAGACCCTTTAGATTCTAACATCCATAATAACCCATAAACTGCCATTAAAGCAGGGAAATACAATAAAAATAATAAACAGTGAGGCATGTAGCCTTCCCATTAACCCTTTCACTGCTGAGGACGTGTGGGGAACGTCTTCATTGACGCCTAAGGAAAGATAGGGGTTCATTTGAACCCTGGTTTCTCCTGACTGTTGGCAGCTAGCGGGGTCATGTTTGGTATCATTAGAAAGGCCAGAGCCTGGCCTTTCCAATGATTCCAAACATGACCATGTTTAAAGTAAATAAAAAATTTTTTTAAAAAAAAAGTAAAACGTGTTTTTTTAAGACGTGAAATGGCTCAGCAGTGAAGGGGTTAAACCCTAAAATGCCATTAATCAAGGGAAAACATGAAATGAATATACTGTGAGGAATGTAGCCTACCCATTAACCCCTAAAATGCCATTAATCAAGAGAAAGCATGAAATGAATACACTGTGGGGCATGTAACCTATCCATTAACTCCTAAAATGCCAGTTATCAAGAGAAAATGTGAAATATACAGTGTGAGGCATGTAGCCTACCCATTAACCCCTTAAACGCCAGTAAACAAGGGAAAACATGAAATGTATACACTGTGAGGCATGTAGCCTACCCACTAACTCTTAAAATGACATTAATCAAGGAAAAAATAAAATGTACATTGTGAGGGATGATGCATGCCCATTAACCCTTAACCTCCCTGGCGGTCTGATTTTTTTTCTAAATTTTGTGTCTTTTTTGGAAAGGAAATGTGTTGTTTTATATAGTAAGCCTGTAATCCTTAGGAATAACTCACTGAAATCCGTGCAAACAAGAGTTTAGTAAACAGACTAAAGGTAAAGAGTCAGATAAAGTTTGAAACACAAAATGATAATTTATTATCCCAAAAATAATTATCAAAAATAATGGAAAAAAATAATATTCAATAATATAATCAAACCAAAAACACTGAAATCTTTAAGAAAACAAGGGAGCAATATTAGTCACTGCATATTTCCTCAGTAAACATCCTTGGTATGATATATTATTTACTATTTATATATTTTTCTTGAAACATGGGACTGCCCATTTTACAGTATTTTTTACACTTTTTTTTTGTCTACAGTTCAATTTTGCCGTGGGGTCCCACCCTCCTGCGTCACGTGGCTTGCAGGGAGCGGAACCAGGAAGCAAGTCACCGTCCGCCGCGATCACACTGAGGTGACTGCGGGGGACAGCGAAGGAGCACAAGATGCTGTGAGTATATACAGCCCGAGTGTGGCTCGGGGTTACCGTTCGTGGTAGCGAAATTTAACCCCGAGTCACACTCGGGAATAACATCAGGGAGGTTAATAAACAACTAAACCAAGGCAAAAACGAATGTAATACACAGTGTAATGTATAGTCTGATCATTAACCCTTTCACTGCTGAGCCATTTCAACCCTGTGAATTTTTTTTAATTTTATTTTAGTCCTTTGGACTCCATGGAGGGGATACTCGGCGTCTTAGCGCTACATTACGTCTCAGTGTCTTAGCGCTGCATTAGGGAGCAGGCTGCCGAATTAGCGCCTGTCCCGTAATATAGAGCTAAAATGGAGACGCTAAGGGGAAACCTGCAGGCGCAGGTTTTCCACCTTAGCGTCCCCGTTTTAACGGACTGTATGTAATACTGCCCATGAGGTTTCTACTTATTTTTGCAAATTTATTTGTTGATAATAATCTTAAATTACCCATTAAGTAAAGCACTAAAAATTATGTAGATACAAATTAATTTTTCACCCACATAAAGTAAACAAATATCATCTGTCCAGCACATAAAAAAGAATAGAACAGTCTGAAATGACTCCAAAGCCGACCTGCAGCATCTCCTGAAAAAGATTAAGGTAATCAGGGCAGAGGAGGTGGATCAGCACATCAACCTGCTCTGTGACGAGCCTGGTGGAGAAAATTATGCTTCTTAAAAGCAATTTGACAGACCCTACCTCTGCGATCGCTGCACTTATCGTTTGTCCCTACTCCCTGAAACCTCACTGTTGCAGATGGAGGATTATCAAGATGTCCTCAGCAATACGTCTCATAGAAATAATATCAGATTGCACAGCCTTCCAGAGGAGTTCATTGGAAGAGCTTTTTCATGTAGTTTGTTCCATTATTGCTGACCTCCTATCTGAAGCCTCAGAACCAACCTGATGATCAATAGGGCTGGGTGCTTTGGCCATCTCGAAAAAATAAAAAACAGCCACGTGATGTAATAGTGCACCTTAATTTTTTTTTCTATAAAGAAGATAACAGCAGCAGCTTGTGATGCAGCCCCAATCTTCGGGGACCCTTGATCCCTCCATCCTAGTTTGAAAATAAGATGTGGATTCGTCAGGAGCAGAGCCTTACATGCGGCGCATAGCTCTGATTCGCAGCTGTGCTCCTATGAGGTAACAAAAGGTTACACATGAAATCTCATGAGAGCGCAGTCAGGAACCAAAGCAGAGCTGTTTTTTTATGAGATATATTTGTAAAAACAAATACTTGCATTTGAGGAGTCTCATTTGGAACCCTGTTCTGTTGGTGCATAAGCAAAATCACTTAACACCAGGTTCTGCTTGTTGGCATTCATTTGTTTCAGGAATATTGGCCTTAGAGGAGAAGAATGAGCTACATTGGAATACCTCATTTTTCACTACCTAGGCACAAAGTATAGGGCTATTAATTTACAGTAAGGAGCTGCAATAATTGACCTGCAAGGTTGGAATAGCAACTCCATCTGTGAATTTAATGGCAAGAAACATAGAAACATAGAAAAATGTCGGCAGATAAGAACCTTTCGGCCCATCTAGTCTGCCCAATTACATGGATACTTTACCTGGATTTATCTTTTGTTTAGGATAGCCTTATGCCTATCCCATGCCTGCTTAAATTCAATTACTGTTTTGTCCTCTACCACTTCAACTGGAAGGCTGTTCCATGTATCCACCACCCTCTCCGTAAAATAATGCTTCCTGATGTTACTTTTAAACCTTTGCCCCTCTAATCTAAGACTATGTCCTCTTGTTTTGCTACTTTGTTTCCTTTTAAATATACTCCCTTCCTCTACCTTGTGGATTCCCTTTACGTATTTAAATGTTTCTATCATATCTCCTCTGTCTCGTCTTTTTTCCAAGCTGTACATGTTAAGATCATTAAGCCTTTCCTGGTAACTTTTCTCCTTCAAGCCGTACACCATTTTAGTAGCCCTTCTCTGAACTCTCTCTAAGATGTCTATATCCTTCTGGAGATACGGTCTCCAGTACTGCACACAGTACTCCAAGTGAGGTCTCACCAGTGCTCTGTACAGTGGCATGAGCACTTCCCTTTTCCTACTGCTAATACCTCTCCCTACACAACCAAGCATTCTGCTAGCATTTCCTGCTGCTCTATTACATTGACTACTTACCTTTAGATCCTCTGAAATAATGACCCCTAAATCCCTTTCCTCAGATGTTGAGGTTAGGACTGTATCAAATATTCTATATTCAGCCCTTGGGTTTTTACGTCCCAGGTGCATTATCTTGCACTTATCCACATTAAAACTCAATTGCCACAGCTCTGACCATAAGAGTGCAATAGGATCCTTTTGCCCGAAATATGAAACTATTTAGTCAAGATGTATTATTTCTGATTGTCAATTATTGCACTGTTTCCACACTTGAGTAAGAACAGAGGGCAGATATTGTTCTATTTATGGATAAGAGCAGGGCTTTTTTTTTGCCGGTACGTGCCGGTACTCAGTACCGATACCTACCGGCAGGGCAGTCGCTCCTCCGGTAGGATGCGGAGGACGTCTGCAGCCCACGGTGGAAGTTCTGCTGATTGGCGCCAGCCTTGGGCCGATTGTGGACTTCTTTCGCAGGATGTCAGCTCCACCTGCGGGACTTATCTCCACCCACTGATGTCAACACACATGGGCATGATGACGTCAGATGTGGAAGTTCCCCTCCTGCCTGACAGTGAATGCCCTACTCCCTATGGAGGAGATACGGGGGTTGTTCAGTCCCCTGTAGCTTTGAACCCATAGAAGCTAAAGGGTTATGTGTTGTGTCATTGGAAAGGCAAGGGCATGGCCCTTCCAATGATACTAATCATGACCAGGGTTCATGTAACAACAATAAAAAATAAAAAAATAAATATAAAATCCTTTTTTCCCCCTTATTTCATTTTACTTTCCTAATGCAGCACTATTGTTCACTTCTCAAAGTGAACAATGATGCTGCACTGTGGCATTCTGTGATACTCTCATACACACCGCACATTAATGTGAGTTTTATTGCTGCGCAGCTCTGTGATACGTTCATACACACCACACTGCTGTGAGTTTTGTTGCTGTGGAGCTCTGTGATACACACCTACACAATACACATTACAGTGAGTTGTATTGCTGTGCCGCTCTGTGATACACTCAGTCACATTACACTAATTTAAGGTATTTATGAGTATATCACAGCAAAAAAACACAGCAAAGTGCGAGTTTTATTGCTGTGCATCTCTGTGATACACTTATTCACACTGCACATTGCTGTGAGTTTTATTGTTGTCGTGCGCTGTGATATACATTGATGTGTAGTGTGGGAATAATTTGTAGGGGGCAGCAGCATTTCATCTTTGGACCCAGGCAACACAATGTCATGGCCTGGCCCTGGCTCTATACATTGGCTGCACGCTGGCGTGCGCTCTCTATTAGTTCACATGAGCGTACGCCATCTTTTCATTGGCTGCTCCCTGCTTGACGTATTATGATGCCTCATGGTGAGTACCCCCACCTTTTGTCCTAAAAAAATAAAGCACCGGATAAAAGTAACATAGACTAAACTTTTGGCTCCGTTATCCTCTTGTTTGTTTTCATCATAATCAGTCCCTCATGTTTTTGTGCCCCAATTGTAAATCTTCACTTAAATCATTATTTGCTTTAGACACTATTGCTACTATATAAAATAATAAACAGTGACAAAGTGACAAAGACTGGTACTTTACTCGTCCTTTTAACATTTCTGACTATAATGGGTTACAATCCATTTTTTTCTTGCATGATTTTGATCACTAAAGCTATGAAACCTATTGTTTAAAGATTTTAGTGGTTATTCAGAGAGCATCGAAATGTCGGTAACATTTCGGTGCCCTCTCGTTCCCCGTGCTTCCCTACACTTCGGGGAATCAAAGTTCCCCACCCTGCGGTGTATTCAGCATTCACCGCAGGGCCCCCGGAGTGCAGGGAAAACCCACCGCACACTCGACGAACACCCACCGAACACCCAACGAACACCCACAGAAACCACCACAAAAACCATGCCGAACACTCCGGAAAAAGCTGACGAGCTACCGATCACAGCGCAGACCAGCCGCCGAAAAAACCTGACAAGCTGATGAACGGGGTACAAAAAACAGTAGGTAGTACTACAGTAGTAGTAAAAAAAACTACTGAACGAAAATGGCTGGAATTTACATATAAGTCCAATGAATGAAAATAAAAAGGTCTGTTAATGAAAAAAACGATAAAAAAAATCCAGAGAAATGCCTAAAAGATCCTAATAAATCTATAAATGAAGAGACTTTTTACTGCAGAATAAAATAATAAACGGTTTATTAGTAGGGGTGAGCTGTTCGGTTCGATCAGTTCGGAGTTCGATTCGAACTTTGGCCGTTCGCAAGTTCGCGAACTTCGAACTTTTTGGCGTGTTGGGTTCGAGTTCGCAAAATTTTTTTTTTTTAAAAATACTAAAAAATACTAAAAAATATAGAAATAAAGAGACTCTTTACTGCAGAATATTATAAGCAACGGTTTATTAGATATTGAATTAAAAACTAATGTGTACGTGCAAAGATTCTCACCTCTAAATGTTCTAAGTGTTCTCAAACGGTAAACAACAGGTGTTTTTAGTCTGGTCTAATGAATTTGATACATTGTATGTATGTAGACTATACTGAGGATGTGGTGTCTGCTTCTGAGAAGTGTTAATTTCTCTACTTAATCTTCCTCTAATATGCTGCATTTCACTGCTGTGTGCTCAGCTCATTTTTACCGCTTTCGCTCATCATGTTTAAACGCGATTTGAAGCCACATTTTATTAAATAACCCAGACATATTAGATATCGTTCTTTCCGGCAGTCTCCGCAGATTCACGATATATCATTTTTATATGTATACTTCATGTCCTGCCTGTATATTATGACAAAAAATGCAATAAAAATTGAGTTTTTAATCATCTGCAGTGTGTAAAGTGTTTTTTTTCACATTTTAGCACATGAGCGTTTGCAGTTATGTTTTCTATGGGGTGCGCTTGTACAAAAATTAGAAATGGAGACTTGTTACATTTTGTGGGGGGAATTACATGATTTATAGCAAACGCACCCCATCGAAAAAAATCATTAGTGCAGCATCATTGAATGTGATTATTATTCCAGCATTATAATTGAAATGTGAACAATATTGCTGCATTAATAAAAATAACACACAAAAAAAAATACATGTTTTTTTTTTTTTTTTTTACTTTATACCTGGTCATGTTGGGTATCATTCGAAAGGCCATGCTCAGGCCTTTCGATTGACACCCTCCATGACCCCCTAGCTGCCTGGAGATATCGGGGTTCAAATGAACCCCCTATCTCCACCAGGGGATTCCGGGCAGGTAGGGGTTCCCTGGCTATCTGACATCATCACGCTATGCGTGAGGACGTCAGGCAGTGAGGGGGGACCCGGGGGTGGAGCCGCCATCCAAGATGGCGGCCCCCACCGGAGCTAGGCCGCACTTCGGCGCCGCAAGGCATCTCTATACACAGCCCCATCAGCATCTCTATACACAACCTCACAGCATCTCTATACACAAACAGCATGTCTATACACAACCCCATCAGCATCTCTATACACAGCATCTCTATACACAGCCACACAGAATCTCTATACGCAACCCCATCAGCATCTCTATACACAACCTCACAGCATCTCTATACGCAACCTCACAGCATCTCTATACACAACCTCACAGCATCTCTGTGAACCCTCAAATGAACCCTCTATCTCCACCAGGGGATTCCGGGCAGCTAGGGGTTCCCCAGCTATCTGACGTCATCATGCTATGCGTGAGGACGTCAGGCAGTGAGGGGGGACCCGGGGGTGGAGCCGCCATCCAAGATGGCAGCCCCCACCGGAGCTAGGCCGAAGTGCGACCCGGTGCCTAAGGGGTTAAAGCCAGGCACTGCTTAAAAGGGGAGACTCTCTCCTTTTAAGCGGTGCCTGCCTTTTTTTTGTGGGACCCCCCGATCGAGATGGAGAGGGATCCGAACGCACCTCCCTCCCTTCCAGGCGATCTCCCGGCGTTGCTGAAGGACGCTGAAGTCAGAACGCCGCAGAACCCCGGACAGAGAGGTGAGTATCTCCGCCGGGGGTCCCGCAAAGCTGATGACGTGTGGGACACGTCCTCCTCAGCATACAGTGGGAGTAATTGAGCCCACACGTCGTCAGCAGTGAAGGGGTTAAAACGTCTTTTTTTAAAACTTTTTGTCCTTGTTTCCTGTCCCCCAGGGCACTACCCGGACCCCCATACACCTTTTATGGCAAATATCTAGCATATATGCCCTCTTGGAGGGCACTCTAAAAATCTAATTTTTAGTCTCATTGACTTGTATTGAGTTCGAGTTCGAATTCGAACTTCTGAAAAGTTCGAGTTCGAATGCGACACGAACTCGGGGGTGTTCAGCTCATCCCTATTTATTAGATATTGGATTAAAACAGGAATATTTTTAACATTGACGCCTATGGGATTAGCTTGAATAAAGCTGCCGAATAAAAACACTGAACAGCAGGGCACTTTGGCAACTTTTCACTGCTATTCAGTGTTCTCTGAATAGATTAACCATTGCTTCTTTATGGGGGATTTCACTGCCGTGGAACAGCACCGTATGTGCAGGCAATTTGCCAAAATTTCACAAACCGCCTGCTTTCTGAATAGCCGAATGGTTCAGAAATGTCACCGCATGCTGAATTTCAGTGTCCAGTTATATTTCGGGGCCACATCGGCTCTTTCTGAATAGCCCCTTTTGTGAACTCCGCATTCACTGCTTGCAAACATTTTACACTTTTTGTGCAAATTCAGAAATTACCACTGGGTGGCAGCAAAAGATCATAACAGAGCCAAAACAGTAATTGAATTTAAGCAAGCATGGGATAGGCATAAGGCTATCCTAAACAAAAGATAAATCCAGGTAAAGTATCCATGTAATTGGGCAGACTAGATGGGCCGAAAGGTTCTTATCTGCCGACATTTTCTATGTTTCTATGTTTCTATAACTGGAGATATAGCTGCTCCAACAAAGTGTAATTTGGGCCATGAAATTAAACTTCCATAGTTTCTTGTATTATTGAAAAAAAAAGGATTATGAACTTCTCTTCAAGTGGTGCAGAAGTAAATAGGGCACATCATTACCACTTGTCTGTTGCCACTGTGATACATATTAGGCACTGTGAATCTTTAGGGAAGAGCAAACTGTGGTCCTGATCACAACCTGGACATTAAAGGTGAGACGCAAATGGAAAACGTTTGCATCTCCCGTTTTCCTTTAACATCCGTATTATCACCTAGCCGATTTGCAAACAGCTGGAGTTGTAATACTGCAAAGCCGCAGGGTGATAACACTAGCTGCGCTAAGCACTGCTGGTGCTATAATTTAATTAAATAATTTAACCCCCGTGCTAGAGGGACAATGTCTTCCTTGCAGCGGAACAGCCAAGGACTTTTCCCGACACTCTTACAGAAAGCTTCATGTAGCTTTTCTTTGGGGGGGGGGGGATAAAATGCTGCTTTGATAAGCCCGGGTACACGTTACATCTATGGTTGGAAACGTAAACTTTGGCTTTTATTTCTTTTTTATTTTCTTAATATTTTTACACGACTATTGCAATAATCTCTTATCTGGCCTCCCTCTGTCCCGCCTCTCCCCCCTACAATCCATCCTGAACGCCTCCGCCAGGCTAATTCACCTCACCCGCCGCTCTGTCTCTGCCGCTCCCCTCTGCGAGTCCCTTCACTGGCTCCCCATCCACTGCAGAATTAAGTTCAAAATCCTTATCCTTACCTACAAAACCCTCACTAACTCAGCTCCCCACTACCTGTCCTCACTAATCACCAAATACACCCCAGCCCGCTCCCTAAGGTCAAACAGTGACCTGCGCCTAGCTTCTCCCCGCATCACCTCTTCCCATGATAGACTGCAGGATTTCTCATGCGCAGCCCCCACTCTCTGGAACGCTCTCCCTCGTACTGTCAGACTTTCCCCTAACTTCTCTTCCTTCAAACGCTCCCTTAAAACATTCCTATTTAGGGAAGCCTACCACCCAACTCACTGACGCAACCATCAATCACTCTCACCTTACAGTCCTCTCCTCCTGTTTCCAACCCCAACCCTCCTAGATTGTGAGTTCCTATGGGAATAGGGCCCTCATCTCCTCCTGTGCTGTTTGTCAAATGTTGTTCAATGTATTGTAACCCTGTCTATACTGTGCCTATTGTACAGCGCTGCGGAATATGCTGGCGCTTTATAAATAAAGTATAATAATAAAAACAAGCAACAGGGAAGAATTGAGAAAGCCTGTGGATGGAGAGGCGGACTGTCAGTCTGTCTTTAGCCATGCCGCTTGAGTCACTTGACCTGCCTTGATGGAGTTTGTCACCGTTTGTCTTTGTCCATCAAAGTGTCACTCATTGGATTCAGCAGCTGTTCCCACATGATCTCAGCAATCTGATCTATTAAGGTCCCCAGCTCTCTGAACTCGTTGGAGTACTTCACATATGCCCAGGTGCACAAGGACAATAATGCTAATCCCATGATTATATTGCAAATAGATGCTATAGAGATTCAGACCAATGAAGCCTGTCAGCCCTGAGATAATGTACATGACAACAATAATGGCAAAAAGCATGGCTGGACTACAAGCAGCATAGAAGATGTTTTTGCCATCATTTTACTTCATAATGTTTGCATAGGTTTCCTCTATCTCTGCCTTCAGCTCTTCCTGATAGCGGCAGCAGAATTCCTCCCCTCCCATCTTCTGTTATCTGGTCCAGGAGTCCATAGGATACATGGAGACGGAGGAGATCTGGCGCGCATGTGGTTGGGCAGCAGAGGGATACGCGGAGGAATATTGGGAACTATTTGTTCCCAGTGTAACTCTGCCTGCGGAGCTTGGAAGTGGAGAATTGTGTGACGCTCACCACCGAGGGATCAGAGGTGAGCGTAGGTTTTTTAGGTGTGTTTAGTTTTGTGTGTTATGTGATTGTGCTGAAGCGCAATCCCATAACATCAGGGTCTGAGAATTGATATTCTTTTCAGAATAATGTCAGACGCAGATGGGGAGCAATCAGGTTGGAGTAACTCATTCTACATCTGCTGGGACCACAGTAGCGTCTCCATACAAAGTATATTAGACGCTAATGTACAGTATCCTGGGGCAATATGTGAGTGTCAGGCGAACTGTACATCGAATGTGGGTGTGAGCCCCATATGCAGTGAAGCATGAGATAGACAGGTTGCAGGGCTAATCAAGATGCTTTATTTAAATAAAAGCACAGAGTAAAACTAAATAAACAGGAGAACTGAATCGAGGTATAGAGGAAAGAGGGTGAGGAAGACAAACTAAAGCAGAGAGAAGACACAGGAAAAGAGGCTGAGGCAATAGAGGGATGCTTAGAGTAGTGGGAGTGGGACAACTGAATATGGGAGTAGAGGTGAGAAACTAGATACTACAGAGAGCTAAAGATAGGGGGAAGCGAGGAGCAGAATAAACAGATGAAAGGATTAAACACAGGATGAAATAGGAAACACAGGAGGGAACTGAATATACACAGAACTAATAGGGCAGACACTGGATAGATAATAACTACAGATAATACAAATAGAGGAATGAAACTGATTAATTAAGGTAAACTAAATCAATGTCCAAGGCAAGGTATCCAGATAAGGGGCAGGCAATATCGTAGTCAGGTTTCAGGCAGAGGTCATGGTAGACAGATAGAGTAATCAAAGTCCGTAGCCAGGGGTCTGATACACTTATAATCCAGCAGATGGGGAACAACAGATAAAGGTACTGGTAAATGTGGAGTCCAGATATAGTTCAAAAGAGGTTGCAGATGGGTACTCAATAGGGTTGTAGATGGGTGTTCAGCGAACTATCAGATGAGGATCAGTAGGGTAGCCAGGTAGGTAATCAATAGGATCAGGAACAAGGAGCTTTCCTTGACACAGGTCAGCTAGTTGCACAGTTCTGACTTCAATGAGGAAGCGCTCAGTAGAGGGTGCGGCTTCCTCATAAGGGGTTCTCATTAGCAGGAGATAAACCTATGGTCTCTTGAGGTGCACACACAGGTTACAGGCAAATCCATAGGAACCTGTATTAACCACTTCGATGCGGAGGATGCGCTCAGCGCGTCCTCCGCATGGCTCCTGCTGTGCTGAGGACGCGCTCAGCGCGTCCTCCCTTTGGGGTCAGCGTTCGGCAGGGTTCCGGCCAATCGCTGGCCCCCCCGGTGCGGGCTGACATCCTCAATGTCAGCCCAGCATCCGGAACCGCCGCCGGTGAAATTAGGTGTCATCGCGGCAGCGCGATGACACCTAATTCAGGCGCCCCCCCCGCATGTGCGGAGGAGGCGCCTGAAAGGGAGGGGGGGATTGCGGCATTGCGGGGGTTAACCCAGGCACCATTTGGAAGGGCACAGCCTGCCCTTCCAAATGGTACCTGGCATTAACCCCTGGGGAGCTGGATCACGAATCGGCGCTGAAAAGCGCCGGTTCGTGATCCTTTCCCGGAGCTGGCCGACATCTTGGATGTCGGCCAAGCCTCCGGGAACTCCCCCTGAGGACTGGCGTCATCGTGCATAGCACGATGACGCCAGTCCTGGAGTTAACCCCTAACTGCCACCAACGGTGGAGATAGGGAGTTCCAATGAACTCCCTATCTCCCGATCCGTGGCAGCTAGGGGTTAACGTTTGGTATTGTTGGATCGGCCAGAGCATGGCCGTTCCAACGATACCAAACTTGAATGTGAAAAAAGTTTGTAAAAATAAATCAATACTTAAAATAAAAATTAAAAAATATTTAAAAAAAAATTATAAAAAAAAATAAACACTTTTTTTTCTTTTTTTTGGTTTGTTAATGCAGCAATATTGTTCCCATTTCAATTATAATGTGAACAATGATGCTGCACTAACGATTTTTGTATGCGGTGCGTTTGTTAAAAATCGTGTAATTTTCCCCAAAAAAAAACGTAACGAGACCCCATCTCTAATTTTTTTAACAAGTGCAACCCATACAAAATATAACCGCAATTGCTCGCATGTTAAAATGTGGAAAAAAAACACTTTACACGCTGTAAATTATTGAAAATTCATATTTTATTGCATTTTTTGTTATAATATACAGATAGGTCATGACGTATACATATAATAATGACATATTATTAATCTGCCGAGTCTGACGGAAAGAACGATATATAATATGTCTGGGTCATATACTAAAATAAGCCTTCAAAACACGTTTAAACATGATGAGCAAAACCGGTAAAAATGACCTCAGCACAGAGGCGGGAAAAGCCTCAGCAGCGAAAGGGTTAAACAAGCGTGCAGGCCTTAAAGGGGCTGCCAGGATTTAGAATATGTGGTTCTTGACACCGAGACTAAAGCGGAGCTTGCGTCTCGGATGGAATAGGGTGGGTAAAAAATAAGCACATCGCTCAAGTCGTTATGTTGTATGTCTCACGCGCTGTGCTTTGCGTCCAGGTTGTGATCAGGCCCTTTATTTTTGTGCTTCTAGGAGTAAAACCAGACTGAAGAATGTGATTAAAAATGTTACCTTTGGTGAGAGAGTGGTATAACTATGTAGACATGATCTTAGGCAAAACATTTTGTTCTTAGCTTTTGGTTAGTCTAAATATTTTTTGACCATTGATTTTATTCTTTTATTCATCCAACAACTGGACAAAATATTGAAATGGTTTTGCTGCTGGTAAATAGTCGTATTAACGCACTACTTAGGTGATGGCTACCGACTTCGGAATCCCGAGACCAGCAAAGATGGGGGGGGGGGGGTTATCCCGATATGGACTGGTTGGCATTTCAATTAGAATTATTGGCTTAATGGGGTCATCTATGATCATCCAATGGTACAGCGGTATTTTCTAGCTAATAAATAATGGAAAAAATGAATTAAGATGTACATTGAAACTTCATAGTCTACTCACTACTCTAACCCCTGCCGAATCTGAACACCCAAACCGTGATCTAAAACGATAAAACTTACCTGTGTTGGCAACAATTCCAACGTGACTTTTTAACATTTCTATAGTGACACCACTTCTTTAGGAATGTAGTAACATTACACTACCTGATGACATGCAGGATCAGAAAGGTACACAAAGTCGATTGGAGTGGAGAGATTATAGTAGATGTGAGAAAGCCAAAGGTCAGAACCAGAACATCACAGTAGCAAAGAGTAACTCACTGTAGGGCAATGAACCACAACAGAGAATGGAGCAGGGGAAGAGTGTACATAAATATATATATATTTGTGACAGTTTGATTAGGGACAGGGGATAGACCACGGGATTATTAGCAGGCAAATGGAGAACTCCCTTTTCCCACTAGAGGATTAACTCACAGCCAATGCCTGATTAAGACTGCTCTAACCTTATAAGAGATGTGGTTCCCTCTGAGAGGGCAGTCTTGGTGCTGGGTGCAGCAGGGAATGAAGCTAAATCCTGAACCCGAAAGACAAGTACATTTTATTTTGTTTTTGCTTATTGGTAAGCGACTTAGCCACCCAATATTTCAGTTAGGAATACTGAATGTTTATTTAGCCTCCTCATAAAGTAGTATGCATTTGATTGATATTGTTTTATTTTCATGTTTATGGTATACCCTGCAATTACTGTGGCTGCATAATAAAAGAAAGCATGAAGCACTGATCCCTGTTTCAAGTACCTATATCACAAATATATATATATATATATCACAGTAATTACGCAAAGTATGGAAAACCTGCATCAAGCAGGCAGACGTGACACAAAATCTTTGCAAAGTCTGAGAGAGTCTCGCTAACATAAACAGAAAACATCCCCTTGCATTCCCTCATTGCTGCAATTAAGATCAATCTTTTCAATTATCAAGGTTAAAACAAAACACAATTCAAAATATGTTACTGTTTTTAATGTCAGGAAGGATGTTTGTCTTCATATTTCAAAATCAACCTGTTGTCAATCTTATTGCAGAGCCAATCTATACAGCTCATAACTTCGATTAAATTTTGAAACTTTTTTATGATGGTTAATAACCATCCAATCACAGTGCGATTTAAAATATGCTTAGAAGCAATGAGGACAGAATTCTAAGTAACTCCCCAATGAGAGTTCTTCTAAATGAAGAGAAATAAGAGTAACTAGCAGGAACCAACAAGGAATCTGGGAAAGATAAATCTGTACAAATACATTTAACATGGTTGAATTCTTTGGCTGTCAAGGCAGGAGCAAGACAAGGGAGGTTTATGACATTGGAAGCACAATCACTCATAAAATAGGTTGACAAGCTGCCAAGAAAACTGCCAAGAAAACTAGAAAAAGGGTCTGTGCATATAGAGGTGAAATTTTTGATTGCAAGCACTGGGGAGAAAACCTTGAACGAGAAATCTGTGCCAATCTTTGCTAAGATTGCCCATGTTATGTCCTGTCAGGTGAAAACCATGACTTCTGCAACAATAGACCTCGATCATTTACCCTACCAGATTCAGTCCGGTTATATAATGGTCTGTTCTTAAAATTTTTGTGATTTCCTTTTTATGTCTCATTTTGCGGTTTTCGTGAAAGATATTGTTCTTTGAGGTAAGAAGGGTTTTAAATCCCAGGAATCCTCCCTCCCCCTCCCAGTCACTTGCGGTGTACCCCAAGGCTCAATACTCGGCCCCCTGCTATTCACGATATTCATAAATGATCTGCCTCACATCTGCAAAGCCTCAACTGTACACATGTACGCAGACGACACCGTAATCTATACCAGCAAACCAAATCTCCCGCAGCTGGAGGCCGTGCTGCAAGAACAATTTACAGAGGTAGAAAAGTGGATCAAACACAACAATTTTTTTTTAAATACTGACAAAACTGTAACGATGCTCTTTGGAACAGCACCTAAACTACATAAATTGCAAAATCCCCATCTATGTGTTGGGGCAAAATCAAATGGCACGCTGACCACAGTCACTTCTCTCAAATATCTAGGTATGTGGTTAGACCCAAATCTATCCTTTGGTTTCATCTAAACTTTACCCCAAACTAGGTGCCCTGTACAGAAACAAATCCTGCCTGAGCCCCGCGGTAAGAAAGCAAATTTTACAACAAATGCTTATGCCGGCTATTGATTACGGAGATGTAGTGTATGCAGCCTCCCAGCAAATGCACCTTCATAAACTTACTACATTGTATAACTCCTTCTGCCGCTTTGTGCTACAATGTAACTACATGGAATCCAGACGCACCCTTCACCTTTCCAACCTGATGTTTAAGAGCTTTTCTGGGAAGCTGCCACCCTACCTGAATAGGCTGCTTCCAACAGCAGTTCCCTCATCCTATAACCTCCGATCCAGGACCAGCACCTTACTTGCAACACCACAATACAAAAAGACAGTGGCTCGATCCTCATTTTCCTACAGAGCGCCGCAGTTATGGAATAACCTCCCAGACATCATCAAATCTTCCTCCAGTCTTAAGTCACTCAAGAGCTCCCTATTAACATACCTCAATACGGAATGCACCTGTAAACATGGAACATAGTGACTATATTTCCTACATATTTATTTTCTGTTAATCTGTATATTTGTGTTTTTAATATCTTGCATTTTATTACTTTGTATTTCTTTAACGACTGTAACATTTCAATGCTCTTGAACCCAGGACATACTTGAAAAAGAGAGAAATCTCAATGTATCCTTCCTGGTAAAATACTTTATAAATAAATAAATTAATTAATTTGTATTGCTATACTGCAAAGCTTCTATATTTGCTGGTATGTTCTGAGAAGCGCCAGCGTTTCTTTACACAGCAATACCTGCAATTTTAGCTGTTTTTTTGCAATGCTGGCATCCACCAGCACTGAAGGGGTTATTCAGAGAGAGACGATCTGGCCCCGAAATGTCAACGAACAGGGAATTTCCATGTATGGGGACATTTCGGGGCCATTCGGCTATTCAGAGAGAAGGCAGTTCACCTAATTTTGCCGAATTGCCTGTACATACGGTGCCTGTTCGAAGGCAGCGAAATCCTCCATAGAGAAGCAATGGTTAATTTATTCAGAGAACACCGAACAGCAGTGAAAAGTTGCCGAAATGTCCTGCTGTTCGGTGCTTTCCTTCGGCAGGTTTATTCAGACAAACCCCATAGGCTGCAATGTTAAAAATATTCCCGTTCTTATCCAATATCTAATAAACCATTTATTATATTAACCTGCAGTAAAAAGTCTCTTTATTAATTAATTTTTTAGGATCTTTTAGGCATTTTTTGGGATTTGTTCGGCAAATTTTTTTTTCCGTTTCTTTTAAATCGATTTTCTTTTTTCTGTAACAGACATTTTATTATCATTCATAGGATCTTATATGTAAATTCCAGACATTTTCGTTCAGTAGTTTTTTGCAAACAGCGTTTCGATTTTGAAACTTTGAAGCAAACTGTTTTTTTTTTTACCCCATTTGTCAGCTTGTCAGCTTTATCAGGCAACTGGTCTGCGCTGTGATCGGAGGCTCGTCAGCTTTTTCCGGTGTGTTTGGTATGGTTTTTGTGGTGGTTCCAGCAGGGTTTCGGTGGGTGTTCGGCTGGTGCGCAGCGGGACTGTGGCGGGTTTGCGATGGGTTTTCCCTGCACAAAATGTTGGCGACATTTCGGTGCTCTCTGAATAACCCCTTAAGTGTATATTATAACTCCCTAATTGTTTTGCTGCAGTAATCTTTGATACAAAGTGCTTAGTCTCTTAGCTAAGCAAGCCAACATAACCACCTCTAGAAATGTTTCTGTGTATTTTTGTACATCTGGATTTGGTCATCTTTGACCCTTCTGGCAGTGGTATCAAGATGGTACATCACATTTTTGTGGTTCATTTACAAGAACTCACTCATTATAGGAATGCCTGATATGCTCCATTCTTCAGAGAAAAAAAATCTGCTTCTCAGCCACTTCTCACATACATAAATAAACAAGGTGAGACCGAGAGTGTATGGCTATGGGATAAGGACTAATAAAGTAGATGGTTTGTATAATGCGGGGAGGGGTAGAGAGTGGTCCAGATCCTCAAGGCTCATGTTCTTACAACCACAAAAATAAATACAGCAGATAAATTGTCCAGAGAAGTCAACACAGATAAAGAAGGAGTCAATAACATACAGCCTGTTTCTGGTATGCCATTGAGATGAAATATGTGGTTTGTTATTAACCCTTGTGTACACTGATGTACAATAGTCCCCTTTCCTATATTAGAATGTATTTATTTTTGAGAGCGTATTTTACCAGGATACATTGAGATTTCTCTTGTTTTCAAGTATGTCCTGGGTGGCGAGTATGTACCGTTAAGTGTCTTGCCCAAGGACACTTACTGGAGAGGTGCTGTGGCTGGGATTTGAACCTGTGTCTCCACAGTCTCCATGGTTATAGAGCAGTGATGTTGCCTCTACTCCACCCAGCCGGTACTGCTATTAACAAAGAATATTGTGAAAAGGTAAGTTGGATCCAACCTGTACAGAGACATTTGTATGTTAAGATCTTGACTTCATCACAGGGTCCAGAGGAACTTACAATCAAGAGTAATTGCTAAAAGTACTTAAAAAAGTAAGCAAACCATACCAGGAATGGCAGCCTTGCCAAAGTCAGGGGATATGAGGTGAGTATGGGTTTAAATCTGCTGAATGAAACTTCCGAACATCAAGGCATTTCACTGACATTTCACTGCTGTTCGGTGTTCTGTGCATTGATTTAACCATTGCTTCTCTATGGCAATTTCACTGCCATTGAACACTACCATAGTTCGCTGGCAATTCGCCAAAATTTGGCAAACTGCCAGCTTTGTGAATAGCCGAATGTCTGGCAGTACACATTCCTGTGATTAAAAACTCTTCTTACCTCAAAGAACAATATCTTTCATGAAAACCACAAAATGAGACCTAAAAAGGAAATCACAAAAATCTTAAGAACAAACAATTACATATAACCGGACTGAATCTGTTAGGGTAAATGATCGTGGTCTATTGTTGCAGCGATCTTGGTCACCACTTGAGAGGAAATATAACGGGCAATCATAGCAAAGAATGGCACAGATCTCTAATTCATGGTTTTCTCCCCAGTGCTTGCATCAAAAACTGCACCTCTATTGGCAAAGACCCTTTTTCTAGTTTTCTTGACGAGTTGACAATCTATTTTATGAGTGATTGTGCTTCCAATGGCATAAACCTACATTGTCTTGCTCCTGCCTTGACAGCCAAAGAATTCAAACATGTTAAATATACTGGTACAGATTTATCTTTCCCAGATTCCTTGTTGGTTCCTGCTAGTTACTCTTATTTCTCTTCATTTAGAAGATCTCTCATTTGGGAGTTACTTCTAATTCTGCCCTCATTGCTTCTATGCATTTTTGAAATCACACTGATTGGAAGGTCATTAACCATCTTAATTGTTTCACAATTTAATCTAATTTATAAGCTGTATAGATTGAGAACAGGTTGTTTTAGAAATATGAAGACAAACATCCTTCCTGACACTAAAAGCAGTAAAATATGTTGAATTGTGTTTTGCTTTAACTTAAATTATTGACACGATTGATCTTAATTGCAGCAATGAGGGAATGCAAGGGGATGTTTTCTGTTTATTTTAGCGAGAAACTCTCAGATCTGAGACGCAAGCTCAGCTACAGTCATGGATGTTGCGTCAGGATACTGTACATTAGGGTCTCCTATACTTTGTATGGGAGATGCTACTGTGGCCCCAGCAGATGGAGAACGAGTTATTCCAACCTGCTCGTTCTCCATCTGTGTCTGGAAAGATGGGGAACGATTCTGAAAAGAATAACGTTTCTCAAACCCTGGTGTTATGGGATTGCACTTCAGCACAATCAAAAAACACACTGAACTAAATGCACCCAAAAAAAACAATACTCACCTCATATCCCTTGGACTTTCACTGCTGTCGAACAGGCACCGTATTTGCAGTTTTTTTGCCAAAATTTGGTGAACTGCATGCTTTCTGAATAGCCGAATTGCCACAAAATGCACCGTACGGGTAAATTCACCGTTCGGTGCAATTTCGGGGCCAGATCGTCTGTCTCTGAATATTTCCTTATATGTGAAAAAATTCAAACTTTGTTTGTTAGGGAGCGCATAAATAAGAACAACTGATATTCAATCTTGTGTGGTATCACAAACTTCTTAGTTGGTCAAATGGTTGTATTGGAAACACTGAAATGCAGAAACAGAAAAAAATCGAATCGCGCAATATTGTTTCACATAAGTATTGAATTGCAATTTAAGGCAATATGTAGAGCTGCCACTCACAAACGGGGAGCCTATAGGCTCGTAGTATTCGCCTTTAAGACTCTATGGGGGGCTCCTCCCATCAATCGACAATTCGATAGGTGTTTAGTGACCCCTTGATCTTGGTTTTTACCTCAAATAAATGAGAGATACAGTGGCAAGAAAAAGTATGTGAACCCTTTGGGATTACGTGGAGTTTTGCATGAATTGGTCATAAAATGTGCTCTGATCTTCATCTAAGTCACAACAATTTGAAAAACACAGTCTGCTTAAAATAATACAACACAAACATTATATGTTTTCATGTGTTTATTGAACAGAACATGTAAACATTCACAGTGCAGGGTGGAAAAAGTATGTGAACCTTTGGACTTAATAACTGGTTGACCCTCCTTTGGCAGCAATAACCTCAACCAAACGTTTCCTGTATTTACAGATCAGACCTGCACAACGATCTGGAGTAATTTTGGACCACTCCTCTACACAAAACTGTTTCAGTGTAGCAATATTCTTGGGATGTCTGGTGTGAATCGCTCTCTTAAGGTCATGCCACAGCATTTCAATCGGGTTGAGGTCAGGACTCTGACTGGGCCACTCCAGAAGGCGTATTTTGTTTTGTTGAAGCCATTCTTTTGTTGAATTACTTGTATGCTTTGGGTCATTGTCCTGTTGCATCACCCATCCTCTGCGGAGCTTCAGTTGGTGTACAGATGGTCTTACGTTTTCCTGCAAAATGTCTTGATAAACTCTGGAATTCATTTTTCCATCAATGACAACAATCCGTTCAGGCCCTGAGGCAGCAAAGCAGCCCCAAACCATGATGCTCCCTCTGCCATGTTTTACAGTGGGGATGAGGTTTTGATGTTGGTGTGCTGTGCCTTTCTTTCTCCACACATAGTGTTGTGTGTTTTTTTCCAAACAACTCAATTTTGGTTTCATCTGTCCACAGAATATTTTGCCAGTAGTGCTGTTGAACATCCAGGTGCTCTTTTGCAAACGTCAAACGTGCTGCGATATTCTTTTTGGACAGCAATGGCTTCCTCCGTGGTGTCCTCCCATGTACTCCATTCTTGTTTAATGTTTTCCTTATTGTAGATGTGTCAACAAAAATGTTAGCGTGTGCCAGAGATTTCTGTAAGTCTTTAGCTGACACTCTAGAATTCTTCTTTACCTCATTAAGCATTCTGCGCTGTGCTCTTGCAGTCATCTTTACAGGACGACCACACCTAGGGAGAGTAGCAACAGTGCTGAACTTTCTCCATTTGTAGACAGTCTGTCTTACCGTGGATACATGAACATCAAGGCTTTTGGAGATACTTTTGTAACCCTTTCCAGCTTCATGCAAGTCAACAATTCTTGATCGTAGGTCTTCTGAGAGCTCTTTTCTGCGAGGCATGGTTCACATCAGGCAGTGCTCCTTGAAACCAGTAAACCCAAAACTGGTGTGTGTTTTTAAAGGGCAGGACAGCTTTCAGCAACACATTCAATAATATCACACTGATTGGACTCAAGGTTGGCTCACTCCTGGCTCCAATTAGCTCTTGGAGAAGTCATTAGGCTAGGGGTTCACATACTTTTTCCACCCTGCACTGTGAATGTTTACATGTTATGTTCAATAAACACATGAAAACAAATAATGTTTGTGTTGTATTATTTTAAGCAGACTGTGTTTTTCAAATTGTTGTGACTTAGATGAAGATCAGAGCACATTTTATGACCAATTCATGCAAAACTCCACGTAATCCCAAAGGGTTCACATACTTTTTCTTGCCACTGTATATGGCACAATACCAATTCAATTTAACAGCAATATTAAATCTAGATCGATTTACTCACATACTCATGAGCCTCTCAATGAGTGGGGGTACCGACCCCTGGCTTTGAATCATCCTTTGGTGCTTTAGCAGTTCTTTGGTAATATTTGAATCAAGTTTACCCTTTCTGGACATTCCTCATTTGTTGGATTTCGCTGTTACTGGACTATTGCTATGGACATTGACAATTCTATGCCAGCCACCTGCCACGACCTACATGCTTCGTTTTGACCACGTTATTAGCAAGCTGCTACCTACCCTATTGTTTCTGTTATTTAACCCCTCTGTTTTGCCTTAGCTCTGTTTCCCCTGTACTTTGTATTTTCTATAATATATACTGTTGCTTTACGCCTTGTTAGTTTTGTGTCTTTAGTTTTCTTAGTTAGTTGCATATACGTGTTGCCTATCCTCTTTGGTATTTTCTCTTTAGCTTTGTCTTTTGTTTCTCTTTGCCCTTTATCCTCTGTTTAGTTACTGTGTCAGCTCTTTTCCTGTTTCACCCCTGATTAGTTATTCCGTTTCTGCCACACCCTGGGTAAAGCCAGCTTAGGAAGCCACTGAGGATATCTCAACGGCGAAATGCATTCTGGTCACTAATTTTTCCCTTATTTCATATTTTTGTTGTATTTTATGCTGTGTTTTATAAATTTTTTTTTTTTTTTTACTCCACCGCGTGGAGTTTTATTTGAAGTTGTACCCTACAACAACTTCTGAGCCTGATTCCTAAGGACCTAGGTTAGGTCCAAGAAAGTGTGAGTATATTTCTATTCCACTATTCTGTTTTCCATTGTATTACAGTCTATGCTATGCCCTGTCTGTATCCATATTTAAGGGTGTAAAGACTTGAAGTATCAAGACTACCTGTACCGAAAAGGGCAAATGGGTAGCCGTTAATAACCCAGAGGCACATCATCCAGAGTCAGGAAGGCTCTATTTCACGTGAGTGTGCTGATGCTTCTTTGGTTTATCCATGTGGTATACATCAGATCGCACAATGATGTTTTTCCTGTTTTGAGGTTACCCTAGGAAGAAAGCTCTCTTTAGGATCTGGGAAATCTACTCCTGGGACTTAAAGAAAGGAACATTGTTTTTGCTGCACTCCATTCCCTTGGACTATTGGTATATATTTTGGTGGTTTGGGACAGGAACCACGTGCGAGTGCCTGTAGCGATCCTTCCTTAATATCTTATCAGCGCTGCCATATTGTGTTTGTAAAGTTATCCTCTGTTGAGTTACGGTGTCATCTCTTTTCCTGTTTCGCCCCTGATTAGTTATTCCATTTCTGCCACACCTTATTCTTGGTCTCCTACCAGTCTCACCCTTGTTCCCAGTTTACCTTCTTTTCTGTCTTGCCTCTTAGTTATTTCCTTTTTGTTCTGCCTCTTGAATATTTCCTTCTTGTATTGCCTCTTAGCAATTTCCTTCTTGTCTTGTTTCTTAGCTATTGCCTTCCTTTTTGCTCCTGTTTGGTTAGCTTTCTGTCTAGCCCTTTTCTTAGTGCAGTCACGTCTCTATTTCTCTTGTGCTTTTCTGTATTACCCTGGTGTTTCTAAATTAAAATTACTATTTGCCCTGGAACCTGCCTGGCCTCTGTCCTTATCACCGCAACTGGACCCACTCCTTCTCGCCCCCACACGCCACATGCCTGACCAGATCAATTCTATACCTGTGCTTGCCTACTTCGACTTTAGTTGCAGGCTATATTACATAGTTGGTGCTAACTTAACCAGAGCAGTTGTAAACTTACCAGAGCCATTATAGCCTATGGAGATGTTAAGTTAACAACAGCTCTGGTTAAGTTAGCACCAACTATGTAATACTACCCTATATGTTTATATACTGTATTTTATATGAAGTTGTGATTTGCAAGTAAGAGCCTGCATAAACTGTGTAACCCAGTGCAGGTTATCAATATTAATACAGTTGAAGAGCTAGGAATTTCATGCCAAGCAATGTTAGTGGTATTCAATCCAGAGTCCATAAAACTAAGACTCCATGTAGTTTCAAGGCAAGATTAAGTTGATGATCTATGAGCATGTGCTAGGCATGCAGAAGAACATAAAGGAATTGTGTGACCTTGATATTGTCACGTCCTGTGCCGGGATCCGATCCGGCACCCGGCAGTGCCGTCCTCGCTGCTTGCTGGCCGGGCGCCGAGTGACGTACACGCTCAAGGCAGTCACGTGGGTGGTCAGGAGGCAGGGCACGGTATTATGACACGGCGCCGCTGGGTTTAAAGTCAGTCTGCTCAGGCAGACTCATTGCCCTGACGTGATTTTGATTTTGCCCCTCAGTGCTTTACTATATTTTTGATTGACGTGCATGACTCTGGCTATTGATAACAAACCCGCTCTGTATATGACCTTGGCTATTGATAACGAACCTCCTCTATGTACTAACCCGGCTTTTCCTCATAACCCTGCTTTGTGTACTGACCCGGCTGTTCTTGAGCCCTGCTCTGAGTAATACACTTGATATAAGTCTGACCATCTTTACAGGTGATAAGACCTCTGTGACCCTGAATAAGTGTGTCCTTCTATTCTGGTGTCTGTTAACCCTTACTGAGTACTTCACAATCTGTTCCCTGAAGATAGTTAGCATTACCGACCATCCAAGGATCGGAGGGGTAGATAGTATACTGTGTACAGGGACCAGTCTCTTAGACCCAAGGCGGATCCTTGACAGATATCCTACGGATGGCAGTGAGAGGATGCAGTGATCTAGCAATAGCACATCTGTGAAGATGGTGGTGAGGGGGATAATAAAGTTCTTCCTGAAAATCATTTTACTCCTGGTATTCTTTTTGTCTTTGTGTCAGACAGCTCTGTGTTCTGTTACTTCCGATAATTCTTATACAAAGTTTAGAGGTGGATGGGCGTTTTCAGGGGTGGTTGGGTTGCCTGCCAGGTGAAATGTTCCCAAAGATTTGGACTTGTGAATGAAAAACAAGGGCACGTGAAAGTAAAATGGTAACACGTGACCAAACAGAGAGTTAAGGTTTGCAAAAGGCAGTGAACAGCTCACAAACATTAAAATCCATAATATTTTGTGCGTTTGCACGGTTGTTGCACAGTAATATATGTAGTGCAGACCCAGATGTAAAATTGTTAAAATGTAATATCTGGAATAGCACTGATCTCCATGCTTACTGTGTTGTTTGGACAGCAGCAATTTAGAAGAGTAAATGGTGCATAAATATGACAGACGATAACATGTATCGTAGGGTATGCCGTTGGTCACATATGTTGCTTGTTCAAGAAGAGGATTATTTTGCAGAACACCCAGAGGATTCCTACTACTTAATTAGCTCACATTTGATGAATATCTCAGGATAATCACATTCCACTGGTGTTTCCTTGCACATCTGTCTCTGGTTATCTCCTCTAGTCGGGAGAGATTGGACCAACCTAAACTACTGAGGTTCAGACATGGGAGCTAAGGACACAACTTTAAAAAAGGATTGTCAGGAGCAGAGAAATATGGGATATTAAAAGAGAGCGAGCGATTAGAGTCACTATCAAGATTCTGCTTTGTAGCCCCTCTTACAGTACATAAAACTTTTCCTTATTACTTTTGAGGTGAATTACTTTTTGAATTTGTCTCTTTTTTGTGTATGCATAAAATATATTTAAAAAAAACTATGAGTCCTCTTTAAAAACTGAATTTAGTATATGTGTTCTACTGCTTACTGTGATCTATCAAGCAATGATTCCAGTTTAGCGATCGTTCTTCCAGTTGCTCTTGCTAAACCAGTTTGTGGGTTACAGTTAGGATTACTTAGTAGAGTTAAGATTAGGGTTAGGGTTGTGTCAAAAAGAAGGAGCAGAATCTGTTGCCTAAAAATGAAGCCTATTGTGTTAGTTAGGATTAACCCTAAAAGTAACCCTAAAACTAAAACAAGTACAAATACTAATTATTAAACCTAACCCAAATACTAAACATAACCCTAAAGGTAATCTATTCCTAACCCCGAAATAAGCACAAATACTAACTCCTATTATAATGATTATTATTCTTTTATTATTATTCTTTATTTATAAAGCGCCAGCATATTCCGCAGCGCTGTACAATAAGCACAGTATAGACAGGGTTACAATACATTGAACAACATTTGACAAACAGTACAGGAGGAGATGAGGGCCCTATTCCCGTAGGAACTCACAATCTGGGAGGGTTGGGGTTGGAAACAGGAGGAGAGGACTGTAAGGTGAGAGTGATTGATGGTTGCGTCAGTGAGTTGGGTGGTAGGCCTCCCTAAATAGGAATGTTTTCAGGGAGCGTTTGAAGGAAGAGAAGTTAGGGGAAAGTCTGACAGCACGAGGGAGAGCGTTCCAGAGAGTGGGGGCTGCGCGTGAGAAATCCTGCAGTCTATCATGGGAAGAGGTGATGCGGGGAGAAGCTAGGCGCAGGTCACTGTTTGACCTTAGGGAGCGGGCTGGGGTGTATTTGGTGATTAGTGAGGACAGGTAGTGGGGAGCTGAGTTAGTGAGGCTTTTGTAGGTAAGGATAAGGATTTTGAACTTAATTCTGCAGTGGATGGGGAGCCAGTGAAGGGACTCGCAGAGGGGAGCGGCAGAGACAGAGCGGCGGGTGAGGTGAATTAGCCTGGCGGAGGCGTTCAGGATGGATTGTAGGGGGGAGAGGTGGGACAGAGGGAGGCCAGATAAGAGATTATTGCAATAGTCGAGTCGGGAGATTACCAGGGCGTGTATGAGTTGTTTTGTGGCGACAGCGGTAAGAAATGGCCGAATTCTGTAAATATTACGCAGTTGGTATCGGCAGGAGGAGGAAAGAGACTTGATGTGGGGGATGAAGGAAAGAGCAGAGTCAAGTGTAACCCTAATACTACCTATAACCCTAGAATTAAAAGGAGGTTTTTTTTGTGTCCGATAAAATTCCTGTTGCCAACTTCTGGTTCATTTAAATTTTTGGCATCAAAAACACCTTTTTTCGTCCATCGACAAATGCGATTTATACCTTTTCCCGCATATGATACGATATGATACGATTTTTTTACTGTCACCACCTTCTGGTTGTTTATTGATGGTAGATTTGTGAAACGTGGTAAAGCTGGTAGAAAGCAAGCTGAATTGTGAATTGATCTTGTAGAACACATGCTAAAAGAGCCACATGCATATTAAAGAAGAAAACTACATGTCTATAGCCTTTCTTTATATTTTCATTCTTGATTCCAAAGCTGTAATAATCAAGGTATTTTTTTAAGGGGAAACTCAACATAAAATTCATTATGGATGATTGTAGGTGGATACCAGCCCTTGCGCTAACAGGCAGTTATTTCAATTCCTCACGGAAAACGTTTGATTGTAGGAAAATTCTCCCAATGGTTTCCTCGGTATAAACAGGAAAATACAATGTGCAGACTGAAGGGAGCATATATATTGAGAAAGATAATGGAGAACTACTCACATATCCCAGTGCCCTTTGAAAAGTGGTACCAAACATCAGGCAGCCGGTGAATTAACGGGACATCGGTCCCCCCTTGTGTATTCCTTGCCGGGAGTTCTCGAGAGCGATGGTTTCCTTCGATTGAACCAACAAAATAAAAGTCATTGGGACGATAAACAACTCGGTTTATTGAGATAATAAAACAAACAAATGTTTCGCAGAGTGCAGCTTCATCAGTGGGTGTCTATAGCCTTTCTTTATATCTTCATTCTTGATTCCAAAGCTGTAATAATCAGGGTCTTTTTTTTAAGGGGAAACTCAACATAAAATTTATTATGGTCATAACCACTTGAAAATGATAAATGTTTCCACAACCTTTGAAAATAAATGTGTTTAATACAAAAGCACATAATATCCCGGAGAACGTATTATTCTTACTAATGTGTGAGCAGACATGTTTGGCACATATTTAAACAAAACTGTAATAAAGGTGATAAGCACAGTAAATGCACAGGCAGTATACACTGGCAAATAAAATACAAGGGCTTTATTCCACGTTGAGCAGTAATCATAGCATGAGGCATGATTAATTACTAATATACTTCGACTAACTTACTGCTCAACTTACATCGATGTCAGGTCGAGGTTTCTATGTGACCGTCAGTATTGTGGTATTGTTGGAATAATGGGTAAATCTAACAGGGTTATTCAAAGAGATTCGAAAAGTCACTGCACGATCGGTGACTTTTCGTTCTCTTCAATTCGGTTCCTTTTGCCGATCCCATTTCGGTGACCCTGCCGTGTATTCAGCAAACACCACAGGGTCCCCGAATTGCAGGGAAAAGCTGCCGCAAACCTGGCAAAAAATAACCGTAAAACACAGTGAATGCACGCCGACAACCCGCAAAAAATCTAGATTAACCTGCCGAAAACCACGGAAAAACCCGAGCAGGAGCCGATCACTCGCAGCGAAGCTGCCAGAAAAAGCCGAGAAAGCCGAGACCGCAGACAGAGTGAAGTGAATAAATTAGGAAAACAGTTTGCATGAATGTTTGTAAAGTGAAACACTGTTTGCAAAGAAACTACTGAGTGAAAATGTCTGAAATTTACATATACCACAAAGTCTGTTTGGCAGTCAACTCTGCCCAAATTCGAATATTGCTTATCCGAGTGTGGATGGGTAAACTGTCGCTAACAAGGACCCTGTTACAGTGTGTACACCTCCCATACGAAACATACCTTACCTTGGTTGAGGAAATTGCTCAGTTGGTTTCTCCTGCAGATCAATATTCCTAGTAAGTCCATCATCCAAATTGGACAACTGTTCATATGCCATCAATGGCTTATTCTGAGAGAGCATAAATTGCGATCAGACTCAAGGATGTGCCAATGTTTCAGAATAATCCTTCTTTTTTTATTTTTTTATTTATTCAAAGCAAAATAAAGACAATTCAATACAACAAATATGCTTTGCATCATAGATAACAGTCGCGTGATACATAAGAGCCAGCTGGAAAATAGTACAATTCAATAGGCGAGCATATCTCCTGGTACATGATAAATGTAAGCAATCAGCGCTAATAATGGAAGCTAAAAAGGATCTTAATTGTGTACAGACTGAGACTTCAAAACCGCTATCCAGTGGCAGGTGTGAGAAGCAAGAAGCAGACACATAAGATTTAGCAGGTGGACTGCCGAGTTTTATGAAAGTGCACAACAAGGAAAAGATGGAGAGTCATGGTAGGGATATTGAAGAAAGAGAGAAAAGAAGAAAAAAAAACGGAGAAAAATAAATAAAATAAATGATATATATGTATAAAAGGGGAGGGGGTGCGGGGAAGATTTAAATAGTCAGAGAACTAAGAGGGGGGAGGGGAGGTATTGTAAACAGTTGGGGAGAAAGGAAGGGGGAAACAGTCCAGAAAGGGAAGGAAAGTTCTGGAAGAAGCTAGTTACAGTGGGAGGGGGATCAGAAGAGAAGGCGAGAGCGGGGGCCACACCACCCAGCCCCCGTACGCCGACGTCCACTAGGTCCCTTCCGCCCCCTTGCACTCATCCAGTTCATCAACCAGCAAGCAGTGCGTGGCCATCCGTCAAGGTCAAGAACATCTCCCAATGAAACCATTTTAGAAGATGAAACTGCGTCTTCCCTTCCGTAGTTGCTAAAAGGCTCTCATGAGACCTGTGCAGTTCCATGCGCTCCATCCAGGCCTTAGTGGATAAAAATTTGTATGTGAACCAGTGTAAGGCGATAAGCGACCTTGCTACCAGGATCATGTAGAGCAAGACTGAGCAGCACAGATATTCCGAGGATAATGGTATTTGCAGTAATAGAAACACTGTTGCCATAAATTGTAAGTCTACATCAGTCACTCTGAGTATAGCGGCATGTATCTTTTTCCAGAAATCATTCAGCGGCAGGCAGGTCCACCAGCAATGCAAATAGTCTCCCGTGGGAGCATCACATCGCCAGCAACTGGGGGTGAGGCAGAGGCCCGTTCTAAACTGTAAGGTGGGTGTACAGTACCAGAAAGAGACTAGTTCATAGGCTTGTTCCTGCAACTTCGCCTGGCGTGTGCCTCGGTGTATCAGAGTGTATGTCTTGTTCCATTCCTCTTCCTTGAGGACCATATCCAATTGTCTCTCCCACCGTGCTTCAAGTGACGGGGGTTCAGTAGAGTCCGTCTCCCTCAAAAGTGCGGAGAGAACCGACATGCCATGTGTCAAGGGGGTTTTTGAGACACAAAGTTGTTCAAATGGCATAAGTTCTCGCAGTAGGTAAGGACCTAACGTAGTGCGTCAGTTGGTGGTAATTAAAGATCTCCTAGGCCTTGATGAGATATCCCATGGAGGGTAAAAGGTGGAATCACGGATCAGGTGTAGCACTCGTATCCTGCGGGGTCCTGCAGGCAGCGTTGCAGCGAAGCACGAAGGCTTGCCGGGTACGCCGGGTTGTGCGTCAAGGGTAGCAAAGGAGAAGGGAATGTAGAGAGCCAATGAGACTGAACCACCTGGTCCCAGACGCGCAGCGTCGCTGCAATAAGCGGATGTGTTGTAAGAAGTTGCGGCCTATCTGCTCTGACTATCCATGGAAGTGTCCACAAGGGCACTTCAGCCGCACCACCTTCCAAATCAAGCCATAGAGCTCCCTTACCCCCTGTGGACCACTCCACCACCCTCACCACCCTCAACAAGTGAGAGGCTAGAAAGTAGCGATGTACATCCGGATATGCCACTCCGCCTGACCTCTTCATCAACATCAGCGTGCGCAGTTTCATCCTAGGTCGGGATTGGCACCAGACAAACCTACTAAGTGCCCGTCTAATACAGATCAGAAATTCCGTAGGTATAGCCACCGGGACCGTGCTAAAAAGGTACAAGGGTCTGGGAAAGATATTCATCTTAAGAACTCCTATGCGTCCAAACCACAAGATCTTCAAGGATGTCCACTCCCTCAGGTCCTTTTGCAGGACACTCCACAAGGGAGGAAAATTGACCTCAAACAGTCTGGTGAGGTTCGATGGCAACCACACCCCAAGATATCGCATCGAATCCTCACATCAAGTAAAGGGGAGGTTACTTCGAAGTCTGCGTGTAAGCTCTGAGGAGCGATTAATATTAAGAATCTCTGATTTGGCCATATTAATCCGGAGATTGGATAAGGCATCATAGGTGTCAAATTCCGTCACTATTTCTGGTAACGAGACCCAGGGATTCGTCACCAGAAACAGAATATCATCTGCATAAGCTCATAGCTTGTGCTCTCGTGAACGCCCACGCAAACCTGAGATTCTTGCGTTCCTCCTGATGGATTCCAGGAAAGGCTCGAGGGATAAAGCGAATAAAAGTGGCGAAAGTGGGCACCCCTGCCGGGTCCCATTCCGTATGGGAAATGGTGATGAAAGTGCACCATTTACCCGGACCATCGCCGTCGGGTTCGCATAAAGAGCTGTTATCCACCCCAGAAAGGGACCAGTCAGACCCACAGCGCCCAGCGTTGCGAATAGGAAGGGCCATGTGACCCTGTCGAAAGTTTTCTCCGCATCGGTGGACAGGAGAAGCAGTGGGCTTCCAGTGTGTCTGGCAGCATGAATAGCATTCAGTGCCCGAAGCGTCCCATCTCTTGCCTCCCTACCGGGGACAAAGCCCACCTGATCAGGTCTCACTAAATGTGGTACGTAAGGTTTTAATCGCATCGCAAGAACCGAGGAGAAGAGTTTGAGATCGCAATTGAGGAGCGAAATGGGGCGGTAGCTCGAACATAAAGAAGCGTCTTTGCCTTCCTTAGGGATAATCGTTATAGCAGTCTGCAGCGCCTGAGTATGGAAGGACGTGCCATCCCTTACCGCATTCAAAGACTGGGTCAGACGGGGAAGTAACACCTCTCTGAATTTCTTATAATATTCAGTTGGGAAGCCATCCGGACCGGGCGACTTCCTATTTTTCTGTTTTTTCAGTACCAGAGCCAGCTCAGCTGTCATAATAGGATCAATCAGCGAAGCCCTCTCCTTGTTAGTCAATTTACGGGGTATCCGCGGTATCAAATATTCGGTAATGGAACTTCGTAATGGGGGAGTGTCCTCCGGTGCCAAGGAGTACAGCGCCGAATAATAATCTCGGAATGCTGAGACTATATCATCAGGCAGGATGGTGAGATGTCCCGATGCTGAGCGTACGTGTGGGATATAAGTCAGCGAACAATGTTTAAGGGGCATCCTGGCCAATAAGTGGCCCGGCTTGTTTTCATTATAGGCGAAGAAACACTTTGTCTTCAAGATGGAGTGATGGATCTGTAGGTTCGAGAGTTCCTGCAGTCGAGTTCGTTTCTGCAACAGATGTCCATATACCGTGACATCATTAGACTACATGTGTGCAAGCTCCAACGAGCGTATATCCGCCAACAGTTGAATAGTCTCCGCCTGTCGTTCTTTCTTCTTCTCAGTAGCGATCCCAATAAGTTGGCCTCGGATCGTCACCTTATGGGCTTCCCAAAGGGTGACCGGAGAAGTCTCCTCTGTGTCATTCTCGTCAAAATAAGTGTGGAGCGCATCTGCGACTGTCGCGTGAACTAAGGATCCGCTAACAGCGAGACGTTCAATCTCCATTGAAAAGTTTTAGGTCGGCAATGTGAAGACATCATAGACAACGAGATCAGAGCATGGTCCGACCATGTCCTACTATGGACTCTGGCAGACGTAACCGAGGCCAGTCTAAAATGCGAAACAAATATGTAATCAATGCGGGTATAAGTGGAATGCACCGATGAGAAATAGGTGAATTCCCTATCTGTGGGGTGAAGGACCCTCCATGCATCAACCAACTGTAGATCATTGAGGTGCCTGCGTATGGAACGTAAGATATGATGTGGAGTGGACAAGTGTCGAAGTGAGGTGTCCTCATGGGGTGAAAGCGCAACATTAAAGTCACCTCCCAAGACCAACACACTCTCAGCAAACATCTGCAACAGCTGAGCCACTTTGGCATAGCAGATGTGTTGTCGAGTATTCGGCTGGTACACATTAGCAAATGTGTAAACCGCGCCCGCAATTGTCCCTTTCAGAAGGAGACCTCTCCCGTCACCCAGAGTCAATTGTTCCTGCAGTACAAATGGGACGTGTTTTGAGAAGAGAATGGCAACACCCCTGAATTTCCCGTCTGAGGCCGAATCATAATAACTTGTCGGAAAATGTGCATCATGTAAAATTGGATGTGCGCCGTGTCTAAAATGGGTCTCTTGGATCATGGCCACCAAAATCCGTTGCCCTCTGAGATCTTGTATCAGTTTTCTACGCTTCTCCGGAGCGTTCAGGCCCCGGACATTATAGGAGGCCACTTCCAGGGAGTGAAGAAAAAAAAGGGGGGGGAGGGAGGGGGAGGAGTGAAGGGATAAACGAAAGAACGAAGGGGATAGAGAGGAGATAAGAGAAGAGAAAGTATCTCACCAAAATATGACCCAAAGGTCAGAGAGATACAAGTAAAGAGCAGTAGTGAAGCACAGTACTGCACACTTAGAGATCAAAAAGTAAGGGCTACTAACGTCAGCCTTGAGAGAAGTGACCACCACACCCAATCAGGGGGATGGAAAAGAGTCTCCCAAGGGGAATGCAGTGATGTGAAAAAACCCGTGGGGGTTGTGCAAGGTCTACAACACGCAGACGGAAGAATCAGACATAAAATAAATGCAAAACTGTATGAATAATAACACAAAGTATCGTGATAAAGGAAACCCAGTGGTCCCCTCCGGACTACTAGGTGTCTAGGCTAGGCAGTGAGAAACATCAGCAACAGAATAATAACAACAGAATGAGGAAATATGAAATAACTGTGAGCGTAGAGATCAAATTGAAGGGAGACTGAACATAGAGCATTCAAGCGGGCATGGTGACCAAGCAAACAACCACATGATGCATTCGAGTAAAACCCATACCCACCCCCAGCTGCCCCCTGGGCCCACCCACGTCCCCCCACACACCAACCCCCACCACCGCAACCCCCCCACAGCCCACCCCGCACCCTACCCACGCAACCCCAAAGAAGCTCTCTGCGTAATGTGGATGTTTAGCCATCCCACTTGTAACACACGGTGGATAGGCGGAAGAGCGACAGGGACAGAAGAGGGGAGGGTGGGAAGAACAGAGGGAGAGAGAGCACGGGGAGGAAGCGGGGGAGAGGCAGGGAGAAGGAGGGGAGCGACAGCAGTCCCGACGGGAGACGGACAAGGAGGACCCAGTAACTTACACATGGTCAGCCATCCCTGTCAAGTGCAAGGTGTCCCAGCAAGGGACAACAGCGTGAATGTAGTTTAACCAGAAAACTCAATAGGAGCGCACAGACCATGGGCCCCAACATGCATGACTGTCACAGTGGTCATCCCCATTAACGTACCCCCCCCTCGAGGGCGGGCAGAGGGAGAGAGCACGGGTAGGAAAGCGTGGGCGAAGGAGGGGAGAGGCAAGAAGAGGGAGTGGAGCGAGGGCGAATCCAGCGGGAGACGGACAGGGAGAACCCGGTGACGAACTTTAGGGTAACCAGAAAAAAAAGTACTCAGTAAGAGTGTACAGACCATAAGCCCCCGTAATCGTGTCAGCACAATGGAGAGTCCCCGTTGTGACCTGTTCGCGATTGGTGGAAATCTCAATCCTGTCCTTCCAGCGAGGGCCTCATGTGTGCCCCGAATACATCCGAAGCCAGTCCCGTTCTTCACTGGCATTTAGTGATCTTAGCCACCGGAGATATTGTAAATCAGCAATGGTCAGCGAGAACTCCCAAACCTGTCTCCAATCCCAGCAGTGGCACCCCACCGGGCCCACGTCCTCAGAACAGCACTACTTGTGCGTGTCAAAAAGTCTGACACAGGAACCATTAGGAGCTAAAACCACCATCTGCTAACTCCATTGCACGGGCCACAAAGCGGATATTGAGAGGCCCGCATATCAGAGAGCGTAAGTCCCCTGTGGCTCCCGTACATCGGAGTCCAGAGAGGGAAGCCTCCATCTACCAGGGCCCCTCCACTTGGTGTCAAAACAGGGCCGTGACATGGGAATGAGATTCCAGCATGCCCTCAGAAAGTAGTCTCTCTCTTCATGGATTGCACGACAGGCGATAAAAAGTCATCCCTAATTCCCAACTCTGCTCAAAAATTAATTGTCATGTCTCTCCAACGACGGTAAACGGGATCTATCCGCCCATAGTTGATGGGGTCTCCGCGGAGGCCGCTGCGGGCGAGCAACCGCTGCTCCTCGTCGGTCAGTGTGACCACTCTCCTCCCAGTTAACCACCGACAAGAGGGGTAAATCTAGTTTGGCGAGGAACTCCGGCACATCTGTAGGACGATGAATAGCCACTGAAATCCCATCTTTCTTAGCATGGAGCGCAAAAGGGAACCCCCAACGGTACACGATTTGGTTTTGTCGAAGTCATAAAGTGATAGGGAGCAGGGCCTTCCATGCAGCTAGAGTAAAGGGCGATAGGGTCTGAAAAAATTCAAGCTGATAGCCGTCCAGAAGCCATTGTCTCTGCTCCTTAGCTTTTTGCATGATACGTTCCTTAAGTACTCCACACGATATCCGACATACAATATCTCGAGGAGGAGCTCCCTCTGGTGGCATGGGTCATAGCACCCTATGCGCCCAATCCATTGGGACCGCGGTAACAGCAGGGTCTTGTAAAAGTGACACAAAGAGTGCATCCACGTACCCAGGAAGGTCCCCCGGTACTATCATTTCAGGCAGTCCCCTGATCCTAACATTCTGTCTATGGCCCTATTGTCTAGATCGTCCAATTTTCGTTTCATGTCTGATATATCTGCTGTCAGGGATGCAGGTGGCTCTAGCGGTAAGTTGGCCCGTTCCTCTAGACCCCCAACCCTGTCCGTCAGGCCCGCTACATCATCTCGTACCTCCCTTAATTCGTGCTGCACCCCAGCTCAGGAGTCTTCCATCATTGCTATAAGATCCGTCTTGGTCGGCAATGCAGCGACCAGCTTTTCCAGCCTGCAGATTGCTTGGAAGGGATCCTGCGTCTGTTCCGGCCCTCCATGTGCGGCCGCCATCTTCTCCAATGCCGGAGATGCAGCAGTTGTAACCGCTGAGAGTCTTAGGAACCTGTCCAGGGGGCCTAGAGTTGTTCAAGTGGGTCGGCGGGGTGTCTGTGTACCTCCCAGCGCTTTTTTCCCACGAACCATCATCTGCAGTCGAGAAGTATGCGTGTAAAAGCCGGAGGGGACCTTGGAGCTACACACTCATGCTGCCATCTTGGTCTGCGGCGAAACCACGCACCCAGAATAATCCTTCTAACACGGGCTGACTGTACAGTGAGCGTGGTCACACAAGGTAGTCTATTGATGTCTATCGATGTTTAGGTTTTAAGAGTTCATCACGAGACATATTCTGTGCTTGTTGTTTTAAGTCCTGTAAGAGTTCATGCTGATAACCACGTTGTACAAAG
This sequence comes from Leptobrachium leishanense, assembly GCA_009667805.1. Lineage (NCBI taxonomy): Eukaryota > Metazoa > Chordata > Amphibia > Anura > Megophryidae > Leptobrachium > Leptobrachium leishanense. The sequence goes on along the minus strand of CM019068.1, from coordinate 93,793,577 downwards.
TTATCAACAAATTCATCCACATGATCATTGAATCTATCCAGTGTAGAAATATTCCGTCTAATTCACAAAAATTGACCAAACAGTAAATTATTTAACAAATTCTTAGGATGAAAATAATTAGCATGAAGAAATGTAGATTTGTCCGTTGGTTTTCTATATAGGTCAAAGACCAAAGAGTGACTACGCACCTGTACTTGCACGTCCAAAAAATGAATTCTGCTTTTATGGTACTCCAACGTAAAATGAATGGTGGGAAGACATCCATTAATGAAATTCTTAAAGTCCAACAAGGTGTCTTCATCGCCATGCCAAATAAAAAAAAGATTATCAATTAAACATACCCAATGACAGGTAAATTGTTCAAATAAACTGTTGTTGTATACAAAGGTTTCTACAAACGTCGACATGAAAAGATTGGCGTATGATGGAGCAACATTAGAACCCATAATTGTCCCTTGTTTCTGAACAAAAATCTTGCCCTCAAAGTAAAAATAATTACAGAAAAGTACAATCTATAGTAAATCCATCAAAAATTGTTTGTACTCCGATGAGCAGGACAGTAATTGAAGTGCTCAAAATATCGCTTCACATCCTTCAAGATGTGGTATAGAAGTATACAGACTGCCGATATCCATAGTACATGACAGTATTTCATCAACAATTGAAACATCTTGCAACTTGGACATGAAGTCCATTGTATCTCTGATATAGGATTTGGTAGTCATGACTAAATTGCGTAAATGCATTTCCAAAAATACAGAGAGGGGTTGTAAAACGGAATCACATCCGGAGACTATAGGTCTCCTGGGTGGATTCAGAAGATCCTTATGTATTTTGGGCAATAGGTACATAAAGGTGTTTTAGTATGAGTCTGGATTGGCTACCTCTATATGTATGTTTAATATACTTGTTGCTACCATATGTACTATTTGACATGTGTTACGGTTTCATTTGTTCTGCTGTTATTTGACAGTTTTAGTTTTGTATTAAATAAAGGATTATTTTTATAAGATCCCTAGTAATTATTTTTTTTTGGGTGTGCCATCTTGATTGTTGGTTTATTGAGGTTACTGTAAATTACCACAAATTACAAATTAATTCCAGTGTTTTTTCTTATGACCCTACGCAAGCTACAGGAACTGCACTCCTGTGGACTCCAGGAGATGATTTCAGTAGTGGCTCCCTAATATTTGGAGTTCAGCTGCTAACATAGACTTGCAATTAAGATTGTACTAGGGAGCTACTAAGGGTGTACAACTCATGTTGCATTTACCCTATAGCGAATCCCTCTTACTGGTTAGGCCAGAATAGGGCCCCTAGTATCTCTTCCATACTTTTCCAGATTACAGATACATGATATTGGCATCCAAAAAGACTCAAGTCAAACTGGATCAACATTTTTTTTCTGTCTGTTATTGATGATCATCCAAAAGTGCTGTTCAAAATAATGTGGCAAAAAGGAAAACAACACTTCTTAACTACTTAGTGACAATTTTATTTTTTGGTGGATCATGGTGTTACCACATATTTTAAACTTTCCAAAGAGACAGAAGGGAAACATGAAAAAGTTCTGTATGTTTCTTGTAATGCTATTAATGATATTCTTCTATTTTATCCCTGCTTGGCATTTATAGTGAGCTAGCAGCCAAGTAAAACAACACTTAAAGAAGTTACAAGGCACAAGGACCAGTCCTTTTATTTGTAGCTTTTACTTTCTAATTTTGTTTTGAATGAAAATAAGATTTATTTTTAACAGTGCCTCTATATATCTGTTCTCACACCATAAATACATCATAAATCTTTTGGGGATAAAATGAAGTTCACTGTCCAAACACTGATTCAGCAGGATTAGGTTCGCTGGGAAATAGACAGAATTTCACTTTTTTAATACCCGCTGACCACTGGACAATGGATTTCGACATAAGGTGCACATATTGTCCTTTTAAGGTAAGAATTCTGTAAATAAAAATACCTTAGGGGATTTTAATATTTTTATGTTCTGCAGTATATATTTCCCATAATCCATAGCCATTAAACGGACATCTGGTGACCTTACTATAGCTCTAGAAGAGAGAAAAAAAATCCATATTTATAATTTGAACTCTCCATTCCGGATACATGTGTAATTAAAAATGTCTAGCATTGCAGTCAAAAACATTCTGCTATGTAGATGTTTTCTTTTTAACTTTATATGCATCTAAATAGATATTCTAGTAATGTTCAACTCCATGTACACACATATTAGCGGGACACATTAGGCAAATACAGTATATATGTTTTTTATCAGGTTGGTATCAAGATAATATTATAGAAAATGGAATCCTGTTTTTACTGTTGTTAAAGAAATTCCAAGCAAAACATGCTTATACCTAACATTTAACTATGTATATGTACATGATTTTTTTTTTCAGTTCTTCAGCCGATATTTTTGGTTATTTCTGCTTTTTATCCCCAAAATGCCCTCATGCACTGTTATATTTTACTTACGGACATTGCTGGAAGTGTTTGGTTTTTCTTATTGTACCTTTATTTTAATGATACTCCTTGTCATTTCTTTTTTGTGTGCTGAGTTTTGTAAACTTTTATTTTGAAGAAAACCAATTATATGTATCCCTTGAAAACCTCTTAGACTGATCCACCCCCTGTGATGCTTCCAAGCATTCTCAGTCATGAGCCATATGCCACCCGGGCCATTTTTATTAACAATTGAGACATTAGAGCAGTGTTTCCCAAACCTGTCCTCGGGAACGGGTGTTTTAATCCATTAGCGATTCGAAGGTGATGTGGGCGCAGTACTATGACCTCTTTTAAGCTACGCTAATGCTGACGCTAGTGTTAGCTTGAAGGAGGTGATAGAGCCCCAAATGTTTTAATGTCAGATAGCAACATATACCCAGCAGTAGGATGGATGTTGCATTTAGAGCTAAAACAAAGCAATAGAGTGTATAGATCATAGAGTAATAACAGACACGCACATGGGGACACATTGTGCATACTTTATTAAACCTGCTTTTACATACTTACCCCATAGAATTTACACTTAACATGAAGTCCTTAAAAATATTGGAATTGTACATTTTTTTATGTGTTTTATGAATAAACAACAATGTTTAAGCTCTGGTCATTCCTAGTGGTATGACTTTGCACAATCTATTCAAAGTAAATAAAGACCACACAACTTGCCATAACCACAATGAATCTCTGTAGTAATAATGACTCACTTCTCTAGACTTGCAGACGGAGGCCAGCTTCCCTAAGCAAGGGGCCCAGGTCCTTCCATCTGTCCAGAAAGACTGCCGTTTGGGAAGACTGGTAAAAATTCTTTGCCTCTTCAAGACATTGGGGTTGCCCTTCTGATGAATCGAACAAGGGCATGAAGATTTGTAATGGTTGCCTCCACCCTCATATGACCAAGACACCTTATATTGTAAAGCACCAACTAAAAATCATGCCTCAAATGCTCAGTCAGTATCGATCATATTTAAATAGATGTTTATTAGCTGATTGGCAAATTTAAAAAAAATAATCTAGTATTAAAGGGACACCATGGCTACATCGATAAATTTGAATGGTCATGGCATATCGGCTGTGTCCTTTGTTCCTCACCCCTCCAACTGTCTCTGGGCACTGTGACAACCTTTCAAAGTGGAGGTCTCCCCACCACCCTGAAGGCTGCCGCTTATGTTCCACTGGGCGGTATTCCAGGGGTTGGATCCACGTGGGCTAATTGACTTTCAAAGGCTGTCCAAGGTTTATCAATACTACCTAATTGAGAAGACTGCGAGATTGGCACCTATCCATAAAAGTGGTGACAATACTTTGGTATCCAACTACTGTCCGATATCATTGCTCCCTGTTATGTCAAAAATTTTGGAAAAATGGGGGGGGGGTGGCTTGCGATCGAACATGGCAGACACGTGATAGGACGGCAAGTCCAGGGACGGCGCAGAGACGCAAAATGGCGGCAGCTCCCCTCCAGCCTCCACGGAGCGCCGCGTGACAGACCAGGACCAGATTTAGCATCTTTCACCAGCACGATGGAGAGCATGCTGAAAGACCTCTCTCCGCAACACTGACGTCCTGCCTGGATGCTGTGTCAGAGGACATTCGTCAAGATATCAGGGCGATTGGAGAGCGCTTGGAGGAGAAAATGTCAGCGATGACTGAAGCTCACAACTGTATGGCCGCAAAGGAGGAGGTTATGGAGGACGCGCTACACCAATGCACCAGAAAACTCTCATAATGGGTGACCACCCCACACTATACAGGGTTATGTCTCGGAGCTGCTTTCCTACCTCCTGCTTGACGCTGCTCTGGAATCACTACTGCTGGACCACGTTCACCAAGTGCCCAAACCAGCTCCGGCGCCTCCCAAGGTACCACACGATGTCATCCCGAAAATGCATTATTTTAAACCGTAAGAGGATATATTGAGAGCCCTGCGTAGACCTGGAGCGTTGGGATCGGAGTACATGCACCTGACGGTTTTCCCGATCTATTGAAAGTCACCCGGCAGCAGAGGTGCCTTTATCGCCCGATTACCTTAGTGCTCCGCGTGGCTGCAGTGCATATCTGTGGGGTACCCCACCAAATTGATCGTCACTAGAGACAGCAAACCCACGGTGCTTACCTCTCTGGAGGAAAGCCGCCAGGCTAGGGCCTTCAGCTTTCTGATGATTTGGAATGGGCTCCGGGGCCCCTACAGTGCTTAGGGAAGGATCGGCACAACTGTTAAAGCTCCTACCAGCTCGGAATCCATTTCCCCCATCGAATCTTCATTCTCAAGCCTGGCGGAAAGCCACCGCGGATGCCCTTTCCCTTGTAATGTTTGGTCACACGGGTAGTGACGTCAGACACTGTCATTTCACACTGTTGATTAAGCTATGTTACAACATAACTGTAAGATTGTCTGTTTCTTATGCACTGCATGATTTATCGATCCTTGCTGCTGGTCCTGCTCCCCCCCTTCTCTCTCTTCTATGGAAGGGTACGGGCTTGCCCCTTTCGGGGACCTCCTGTTGGAGAGATATTCTGTACTAAATGTATATAGTTGTGCTGATGTCAGTGCTTGTTATGTTGTTTTTTGTCCCCCCCTCTCCCCTATTATTGTTTCAAATCATTGCTTGCCATTCTTGACATTTGCGTACTACCTCTGCCCATAAAACCCTATGCCCATGCTGAGCATCACGCACTGTTTAAACCACAGCATCTAAGAAAGTGCTCTAATTTTGTTAGAGACTTACCAGGAGTTGGAGCCCAGGATGCAGATGAAGGCGCACACCCTTATCGAACATCACTACACAAAGTTACCTGTAGAGTTCTGGGGCTTGTGTAGTGGGAGTTGGCACGGGGCAGATCCAGGTACGCGGTACAGAGTAGGGGATACCCAGAAACGTGGTCAGACAGAGCTGTGGTCGGGGGCTGGCAGAACAGGTTCTTAAGTCGTTGAACAGGCCGAGGTTAAATCCAGAGTAGCAATCCAGGAAACACGCAGGTAAACACCCACACGCTGAGTGATCTCAGATAACAGAGCACTGTGGTCACAGGGAAGCTGGGTTATAAAGGCTGGCAAGTGTTATCAGGTGAACATGATGATTGTCCACTCATTGCAGGTGTTAGTCCAGAAGGAGTGATCCCAGTGTAGGTTCATCACAGCTATATGGAAACACAGCAATTACTGAAGAGCAGTGGCAGACTGCAAACCAGACCAGCACGCCAGAGGCCATGGGTTCAAGTCCTGGCTGGTTTTTAAAAGGGATGGCCACGTCTGTCTATCTGCAGGCCTCGATATGATCCCTGACACATATACTGTGAAGGGCTTGAATCCCCTGTCAAACATCTTTTCTTAGAGACCTCCGCATATACAATGCAGACATTGTATGTTTGCAGGAAACCCACTTTCGATGCCCTGAAGATCACCCCAAACTTTATAACCCTGAATACCTGACGCAATACCACTCTACTTACAGAACTAAGTCGCGAGGTGTTACGCTCCTGGTCCACAACTGAGTAGCGTTTCAAGCCCATTGCATTATCACCAACCCGGGGAGCAGATAGATAATTCTGCTCTGCACCCTAAACTCACAGACCTACACAATAGTGACCGCCTATGCTCCAGACGTCTCACCCCAACCCTTCTTGACTGCTCTCCTAAACAAGGTGACAGACATACTTTCAGGTGCGCTTATACTGTGCAGGGACCTTAATGTCAGCTTCGACCCTTTAAAAGATAGATCTGCACCCCATCTGCCCTCAGGACGTAGCTCACCTCTTGCACATATCCAGACTCTTCTAAATCAGCATAACCTGTACGACGCCTGGTGGTTGCAACACACCAAGGGAGGTGATTACACCTTCAGGTCACAGGTACATAATAATTACACTCGTATAGACTACTTCTTGGTGCCTGGGACTGTTCTCCCCTATGTCACGGACTGTGAGAGTCTACCCTTTACGTGGTCTAATCACTCCCCGATCCTACTGACCCTTAGCGATGCTTATCAATATAGTACTAAACCACCATTGAGGCTTGACGAGACCCTTTTGAACCACGAACCTGCGGTCCAGGCTATTCAGATGGCCCTTACTGATATTTTTAACGAGAATGTGACCCACGGGATGAGCTCCTTGATTGTCTGGCAGGCTCACAAAGCAGTTGTGCGCTGGGGTTTGTATCTAGTGGCAGACCCGACTTCGGAAAACCTATATGTCCCAATGGCTAGATCTACTGACTAGGACACAAGACTTAGAGACTTGTAACAAAATTACCCCTTCCCTTGCGCTAGTGAACGACCAAGGTGCCTCGCTGAGTTCCCTTATGACTTTAGAGGCGGACAGGTACTTTGCGTCTTTGTCTAGACTGAAATCTAAGTACTATGCCCTCCAGAACAAACCCGGCCGTTTATTGGCGAGACACCGTCAGCCTCCCACCGCCCCGTCACAGATCGCATCGGTCAAGACCCCATGGGGCCACATACATACCCCCATGGAAATTAGTAACGAGTTCGCTGCCTACTGCGAAGGACTGTACAATCTGGCTGCAGACAACTCTGTCTCCGTAGTACACCCAACTGCTGAGATGGTTGAGGCGTACCTGACGGCTCTGTTCCTGCTGACCCTTGCAAAGTCCCAGTCTGACCTTTTGTCCTCTGAGCTTATACTGGATATATCGCAGCTGCTGTTAAATCTGTCCCAAAGCACAAAACACCGGGGCCGGACGGTTTACCTGGTCTGTATTACACAACCTTTTCCTCTCCACTTCTACCTCACCTCCAGACCGCATTTTTTGCTGCCCTGGATCAGGGCTCCTTTCCGGTAGATATGTTGAGGGCTCATTGTAGTCACGCTTCGCAAGCCAGCGGAAATGCCAGATAGGTGCCAAAATCTGAGGCCCATATCACTTGTAAATGTTGACCTCAAAATCTACAGAAAAATTTTAGCAGCCCGTTTGTAGTTCATTCTCCCTACCCTTATTGGCCAGGATCAGGTGGGCTCTATATCCAGACGCCAGGGACAAGACAGCATGAATAAATTGCTCAATTTAATAGAAGTCATGTGGGGTCCGATAATCCTATCCTCGTGGTTTCATTTGACGTGGAGAAGGCATTCGACAGGGTCGGCTGGCTATTTCTCGGCTGATCCTCCATAAATTCGGAATCTCTGACATGCTCCTCATGGCGATACAGGCTGTGTATGACGCTCCCTCAGCTAGGGTACTTAACTCCAGTTTCCTCTCTGATGAAGTTGTGATAGAGAACGGAACGAGGCAGGGTTGCCCACTTTTGGCCCTCCTTTATGCACTGGTTTTGGAGCTGCTGGCACAGGCCATTCGACAAAATGACTCTATTGAGGGAGTCGCAGTGGGCCCGATGAATTACAAATTTAATTTGTACACTTTTGACATCCTCCTTACCCTGATGAACCCGGACACCTCCCTCCCTGTCCTTTAAGCAGAGCTTGATTCCTATGCTAAGGTCTCCTATCACCTTGTGAACCCCATTGAAAAAAATAAAAAGGTTTTTTGAAAAATGTGTCTACACACAATTATGTGCTTATTATCAATACTCAAGCGATTTAACCCCAGATCAATCTGGCTTTCTTCAAACTCATTCAACTACATCTGCCCTTTTAAAAGTTTGCAATGATATCCAAGCTGGTGTAGAACAAGGAAACCTAACTAGAGCCATCTTCTTTGATTTTGCCAAGGCATTTGACACAGTAGACCATGGCATCCTGTTACAAAAACCTAAAAACTCAGGTATTGGTGATCGCACGCTATCCTGGTTTTGATTGTATGTATCCCATCGAACGCAATATGTGTCAATTTCGGACAGCGCTTCCCTCCCCCTCCCAGTCACGTGCGGTGTACCCCAAGGCTCGATACTCTGCCCCCTGATATTCACGATATTCATAAATGAACTGCCCAACGTCCCACAGCTGCAGGCGGTGCTGAAAGAAAAGTGTATCGCAGATAGAAAAAAATTAAATACTGACAAAACTGTTGCAATGCTCTTTGGAACAGTACCTACACTACATAAATTACAAACTTCCCATTTATGCGTTAGGTCAAAATCAAATGGCACGCTGACCACAGTCAATTCTCTCAAATATCTAAGTATGTGGTTAGACCCAAATCTATCCTTTGGCCCTCACATCGAAAAACTCATCTAAACTTTACCCCAAACTAGATGCCCTGTACAGAAACAAATCCTGCCTGAGCCCAGCGGTAAGAAAACAGTACAACAAATGCTTACGTTGGTTATTGAATACGGAGATGTAGTGTATGCAGCTGCCCTGCAAAAGCACGTTCATAAACTTACTACATTGTATAACTCATTCTGCCGCTTTGTGCTACAATGTAACTACATGACCCACCATTGTGACATGTTAAAAGAGCTAAATTGGCCGTCGCTGGAATCTAGATGCACCCTTCACCTTTCCAACCCGGTGTTTAAGAGGTTTGCTGAAATCTAGATGCACCCTTCACCTTTCCAACCTGGTGTTTAAGAGGTTTTCTGGGAAGCTGCCACCCTACCTGAGTAGACTGCTTCCCCCAGCAGTTCTCTCCTCCTATAACCTCCAATCCAGGACCAGCACCTTACTTACGATTCCACAATACAAAAACGAAATGGGCTTCGTACTCATTTTCCTACAGGGCACTACAATTATGGAATAACCTCCTAGACACCATCAAATCTTCCCCCAGTCTAAAGTCATTTAAGAGTTCTCTATTAGTATACCTCGATACAGAATACACCTGTAAACATGTAACATAGTGACTTTATTTCTTACATATTTATTTTCTGTGTTAATCTGTATACTTGTTTTCTTTTTAATCATGCATTTATAACTTTGTATCTCTGTATCTACTGTAAGATTCGATGTTCTTGAACCCAGGACATACTTGAAAACAGGAGAAATCTCAATGTATCCTTCCTGGTAAAATACTTTATGAATAAATAAATAAATCTTATTGACAGCAGGTGTATAGGGTCTGCACCATGCCAAATCCTGTGGAAGAGTGTCAAGGAAGGCCACAGAAAGTGACAGGTTTTACTCAGTATAGAATAAAAATGGAGGGAGAAAACCATATGGGAGTCAGAATAGGATAATAATCAACCCTACAGTCCATCCCTTCCAATTTGTAGCATAGAGTGTACCGGCTGGGTGGAGTAGAGGTAACATCACTGCTCTGCGTGGAGAGAGCCTGTGGAGACATGGGCACAATCCCGGCAAGAGCACCTCTCCAGTAAGTGTCCTTGGGCAAGATATTTTTTTAAATTTTGTATTTACGTTTAACATGGTCATGTTTTGTATCATTGGAAAAGCCATGCACCACTAGCTGCCACAGATCGGGAGATAGATGGTCCAAAGACACCTAACGATACCTACTAGCCACCCAGAACATACTTGAAAACGAGAGAAATCTCAACGTATCCTTCCTGGTAAAATCCTTTCTCGAAAAAAAAATAAAAATTAGAGTATCCCTTTAAAAAAGTACAGTATAAAAAACCCTCATACCTCCCAGATGTTCATGGCCCACCACTCTCAGAATTCTCTGATTGCGATAGACGGCTAGAGAATCATGTGTGTTGTAGTTCAGAAATGCTGGGGGCCAGAGTTTGAGATGGTTTAGCTTTATTTAAAAGCTTTTATTTAAAACACAGACATATATACAGTTTTTTTAAAAGTTAAAACCTTTTTATTTCTCATTAAACACTCAAATACCATCCAATAACTGACTCCTCATTTCTATTCGTCATTAATCATTCTAACCCAATTTCAAAGACTGCACAAAATACATAATAAGACAAGCTACAGGTTGAAATCTATCAAAATTCTTTTGAAACCCGCTGAAGCAGTAAAGAATGTTAATAGAGCGTACAGACTTTTTTCTGCTCAAATGCTTGCGTTCACTTTGAGATCTGATGTACAGTACGTGTAGCTTCTTCATCAAACTGTCTTAATTGATGAACACAAACGATCTATAAGAGTGCGCCGGAGAGCTTTATCGCCCCTCAGAGCACTTTGTGTTTGAAATATGTTATTTGCTGTGAATCATACAAGAGATTTTTATTTTATCCTGTACGGCTATATATCCCATTTTATGCCCATAGATGAATATCTTTGTCAGTATCCAGTCTGAATGAAATATTTCCCAGCAGAGACTCGTTACTCCATTAAGCAAGGGGCAGATTAGAAAAGCAGGGGAGAGCTTGCTCTCTCAATCCTTTTAAATGAAATAATTTGTTAAAGGAAGGCGAGGAGTGACTGGCATTAAATGGGGCTTCCTACCCTGGGGACCAGTAAGCATTTCTAGCAGACGGAGCTCATATTTCGCTTATGCCCTGGGAGCATTTAATGTGTAGCTCCTATGTTTGTTTTTAATACAAATCTCTCGATCTGGCTCTTGTTAATTCCTCTGTACTGTAGTCACCCTTAATGCCTAGAGAAGGCCATGACTTTTCTTGCACATGTACTCCCTCCCTTCCACCATTTATCTTTTCTTTCTTTCTTGCTTCTGCACCCTTTGTCTCCTCTCACTTTTCTGGACTTCATGCTTGTTCGGGCTTGTAATCAGAAATGCCAACCAAGGGCCATATTACAAAGTTGGTGCCAATTTAACCAGAGCTGTTGTAAACTTAATTACCCCATAGACTATAATGGCTCATGTAAGTTTACAACATGGGTTATTCAGAGAGGTCCAAAATGTCACTGAAATGTAACCGGACACTTAATTTCAGTGTATGGTGCCATTTTGGGGCCATTCGGCTATTTAGAGAGCAGGCAGTTCGCCAAATTTTGGTCAACTGCCTGCAAGTACAGTGCCTGTTCCTCGGCAGTGAAATCCCCCATAGAGAGGCAATGGATAATCTATTCAGAGAACACCGAACAGCAGTGAAAAGTTGCCGAAATGCCCTGCTGTTTGGTGTTTTCATTCGGCAGGTTTACTCAGGCGAACCCCATAGGCTTCCATGTTAAAAATATTCCCGTTTTCATACAATAACTTGTAGCGCTCACTCCCGGAGGAGCCGCTGAAATTGAACCTCGGGTCAGTCTCCCCGCACTAGGGAATAAATATACTCCAGCACCGTTGTGGATTTTATAAATTATATAGTTTACTAGAATAAATGGCATATAATGAATAACACGGTGTTCGTAGATATCTTTACAGTACTTCGTAATGCGGGAAACGCGCAGCGGAAAAGAAATACGATGCTTCGTATTTCGAGGAAACGCGCAGCGGAAAAGAAATACAAGGTTTCGTAATTCGAGAAACGCGCAGCGGAAAAGAAATACAAGGTTTCGTAATTCGAGGAACGCACAGCGGAAAATAAATGGAAAATTATCTTCAACCCCTTTGTGATTGGGGAGTGAGTCCCGCACAGGTTGTGTCCCGGAATGTAAGTGTGTGTGTGTTATGGTACCCGGGTACACTATTCAACTGGCCAGTGAATTTCTCAAGATGTATCTTTGACTAGTCAAGTTGGGGCCCTGTGGGTTTTAGAAACAAACAGAAGCGTGCTTTCTTGTTTTTTTTTTCAACGGCCTAGAAGGCCTCTCACCCATCCGCCAGATACTTGAGGCTCCGCTGGACCCAGGACGTCTCTCCGCTCGATATTGACTGGGCTCTCTTGGCTTCTGGATCCGCTGCCTGGCTTTCTGCTCCTGCAGCGACTTGTCCAGCTTACCGCCTGCTCTCCCAGTCCGATCGACCTGCGGTACTCCTTACTCGGGGTCTTCTGGCTTCCTCAATAGCAGCTTGGGTAATCTTGTGGATCACTGGGTCTCCCTTTGGTAAGGCTGAGTAACCCGATCTGTAACTCCGTTAGGCCACACCTGCGCTCTGGCCTGGACACTCTTACGTTCTGCAGCACTGTGTCTTGTCTCTCTCACTCCCTGGCGCGCTCTGCCAGCTCTCTCCACGAGGCTCAGGATGTAAGTCTCTGTGTCCCACCCACTTCCTGTGTCCGTTCCCAAAGCATCCCGGGAAATGTAGTCCCAATGTAATATTCAGTGTCTCACATTGCGCTCGTCTCCCTCCGGTGGCCAAAAATAGGTACTGCCACAATAAGGAATTAAACACAGCGCTACAAACTAATAAACCGTTATTCTTTTAATCTGCAGTAAAAAAGTCTATTTATAGATATTTTAGGATCTTTCAGGCATATTTAGGGATTTTTCAGCCAATTATTATTCTCGGTTTTTTTAAAAAGAGTTTTTTCTTTTTTCTGTAACAGACCTAATATGTAAATTCCAGGCATTTTCATTCATTAGTTTTTTTGCAAATAGCGTTTCAATTTTGACACTTTCAAGCGTACTGTCTTTTTTTTTTACCCCGCTTGTCAGCTTGTCGGCTTTTTCTGGTGGCTGATCACAGCGGCTCGGCGGCTTTTTCCGGCATGTTCGGCCTGGTTTTTATAGCAGTTTCTGCAGGTTTTCGGTGAGCGGTCGGTGGATGTTCGGCGGGTTTGCAACGGGTTTTCCCTGCACTCCGGGGACCCTGCGGGAAATGCTGAATACACCACAGGGTGGGGAGCTTTGAGTCCCCGAAGTGCAGGGAACTGCAAGGAACTGCGGGGAACGAGAAAGCACCAAAATGTTGGTGACAGTTAGCACCAACTTTGGAATAGGGCTCTAAAGTGATCAAGATGAGTAGAGTGTCCCTTTAAACAAGAATTAAACAAGAATTAGCTCATGTAAAATATGTCAGAGCTAGAGACAGCTCTCAACATAACCAGAATTTAAGAATGACATTCTTTATGTTGACAGCATTGCTCAGGAGGACTGAAACAACACACACCCTTAAAATGATCAGCTTGCACTCAATAAAGTAATTGTCTGCTTATCAAGACAATATAAAATAAATTCTAGCACAAAATATACAATTTTATTTAAGATCCAATAGCTGTTTTGTGGGGCAGTTGGATGTCGCAAGGTGATGTTATATTCCTATGCCCTTTGTATGACAGCGCGTAAGGAAAAAACGTGCTTTACCATCCTCTGTTACAGCACTATGGGGGCATATATTTTAGGCTAACGTAAAACAATATATTACAATTGTAATAAACACGACAACACGATACCTAAAATTGCAATTCTGTGGTTAGTTCTCTGAAAATACTGGGATTAGTGACTATTTTGTGACAGAGTCAATTCAGGATACACCTGGAATTGTGGAGAACACAGCTGTGTCGGTCTCAAATCTCACCATTGCCGCAACAATTCTTTATAAACTGAAAAATGCATTTGTGATCCTGTTTCAAGTGCAACATTTTTTTTTTGTAAATAAAAGTTTTTATTTTAATTTTCACAGCAAACAAAGATATACGAAAGTTGTACATGTATCAAAAGACGTCAGCTCGCAGGCTGGGCGGTGGTATCATCCTAACACAACATGTATCTTTTTTGAATCAGTTTTTATTGAGTATTGCAAGAGATCCTTTTTTTTTTTTTTTTTTTAAACAAATAAAAATAGGGCGGAATACTTAATTTTTTCGCAGTTTACATGAAAATAACATGACGTTCTGATCTTGTTAGGGTGCAGGTATACGGTAGAGCGTTTGAACACAAAAAAGCCTAATGAAACTTATTCTAGCGTAAGAAGGGGTACACATAAAAAGGTTTTAAGGGGGTAGAAAACCAAACCAGATATAGGTTGGGAAATGAATGATATGAATATTGGGGTCAGTCTTATACTAGGAGGAGGTGTGTACGGTGACTTTGGTGTGTGTACGATCGCAACTTCTCAATCACGGTGTGTGGACATAATAGTTTTGAAAGAGGTTGTGGACGTGACCAGGGTCCATCTGGACCAGATTGTAGTATATAGCTCTGTTCGGTCTGTAGCGTGAAAAATTAGTTGCTCTAGGGCGTGCAAGTCTTCCATTCTAGACCTCCAAACTTTCAAAGACGGGCAGACTATTTGTTTCCAATATAGCGGTACAACACTCTTAGCCACATTTAAAATCCTAACCAGTACCGATCTCTTGTAAGTGCGTGTGGATATTGATGTGTGATGAAGGAGCATCGATGCTGGGCAAAAGGTATTGGGGGGTCTACAAATTCTGAGGTTACCGCATGAATGGTTCTCCAGAAGGGCTCTAGTATCGGACAGCTCCACCATATGTGTAGCATTGTGCCTTCTTCTTCATTGCACCTCCAACATATCGGAGGTATATCCGGGAACATCTGGTTAATTTGTGTGGGCACCCTATACCATAGTGTTAAAACTTTGTATGCCGCTTCCTGCACCTTGCTGGCTATGGAGCAATGATGTGTGAGGTCTAAGATTTTATCCCACTGAGGTTCCGTGAGGGGCATTCCCAGCATCATTTCCCAGCGCCCCATAAATGGGGCAGGTGTGTCCACGGCCGCTGTTTGGAGCAATGAGTAAATATAAGAAATACCGTGGGCCACGGGGTTAGGCATCATGCATTGTTGTTCAAACCCAGTGAGTTGTCGAACTAGTTTATGTTGTTGTGGGATTGCTCGAAGAAAATGACGTAACTGGCCATATTTAAAGCTAAGTAAAAAAGGTGGTGGCCTAGTGTTGTACAGTTCACTCAATGGTATGTAGCTGTTGTTTCGCAGCATGTGGAGCACCCTTGGGGTCTCAGTTGAGAATAATGTGCAGAAAGTCCCTGCCTGCAGACCCAAGGCGAAATCCCTGTTATGTACGATTGGGAGTAGAGGGGACGGGAAAGTGGAAAGGGAGAAGGTTTGAGGCGAGTCTCCAAATGGCCATAGTGGCCAGCGTGTAAGGAGATGTGATGTCGTGATGTTTATCCTGGGCTGGCGGAAGCCACGGTAAGGCGGCCAGGGGCACTTTTAAGGCGGCTTGCTCCGCGTCTTTCCATTTCTTTCTGACCCCTGATTTTGACCAGTCTAAAATGCGTAACAAGTGACTCGCTATATGGTAGCGCCGAACGTCAGGTACCGCCAAGCCCCCCTGTGATTTCCGTCTAGTGAGCATGTCAAAACGAAGTCTCGGAGTCCCGCCTCTCCAAATGTATTTGATCAAAGCCGATTTAAGGGTACTAAAAACTGTTTGGGCAGACTAATGGGTATCGTTTGAAAAAGATATAGCAGTCGTGGAAGAAGATTCATTTTAATTATGGCCACTCTTCCTAACCATGATATGTGTGTATAATTCCAAGTAGCTAAGTCTTTTTGTAGTGTGATCAGGAGTGGTGCAAAGTTGTCCCGATAATTCTCCGCTGGATTCACATTTAACCAAATCCCTAGGTACTTGAGTTTTGTGTGCGAGATCGGGAATGGGAATTGTTGGAGATGTGATGGGTATTGCGCATCCGTTGTCTGTATGCTTAAGATATTGTATTTACCAAAATTGATTTTTAGGTTGGATAAGACCCCATAGTCCTTAAAAGTAGACAAGATGCATGGGAGGGACACTCGCGGGTTTGTCACAAAAAAGAGTAGGTCGTCTGCATATGCTGCTATTTTGTGTTGAGTCATGCCAATAACGGGTCCTGTTATGTCTGAGTGTTGTCTGACGGCGGAGAGAAAGGGCTCCAATGACAGAACAAAAAGTAATGATGATAGGGGGCAGCCCTGCCTCGTGCCGTTCTGTATTGGAAACGACTCCGAGTACACCCCGTTCACACATATCCGGGCCGATGGTTCAGTGTACAAGGCTTTTACCCAGGATTGCATTTGCGGACCCAACCCTATGTGTGCAAGTGATGCAAATAGGAAGTCCCAATTGACCCTATCAAAGGCCTTCTCTGAGTCTGTGGACAAAAGAAGAAAATCCCGTCCTGACAATCGACCTTCATGAATCAGCTGCAGGGCCCTTATTGTGTTGTCTTTTGCTTCCCTCCCCGGGACGAAACCCACCTGATCGCAGTGAATCAAATTAGGGATGTGTGGTTGGAGGCGTGTTGCTAGGACCTTAGCGAAAAGTTTAACGTCTGCGTAGGTAATGATATCGGCCTGTAATTCGCGCAATTAGTAAGGTCTTTGCCCTCTTTCGGTAATAGGGTGATGTTGGCCATTAGTGCCTGCGGTGGTAAGGTCTCCCCCCGAGTCAGGGCATTAAAGGCTTTTAGAAAATGTGGTATGAGGACCGTTCGGAAGGTCTTATAATAACGAAGTGGGAGACCGTCTGGACCGGGGCTTTTGCCTGTTTGGGATGATTTAAGAGCAATTGACAGTTCCCCCTCCGTTATCGGATCCTCCAGGAGTGCTGCATCTATCTCAGAGAGTTTGCGTGTGGTATGTTTCGAGTGATAAGTTTGAATCTGGTCGAGTAGCGTCTGTCTAGTTTTATCCGTCTGGGGGCCGGGAAGAGAGTAAAGTTGTTTGTAGTAGTCACGTAGGGCTGTCATTATTTGAGGTGGCATGTATTGTGGTCGTCCTTCCGGTCTCGCACACATGCTATATACGTAGCTGCCCTTTTTTTGGCTATCATACGTGCCAGGAGTCGGCCACTTTTATCTCCATGTGTGTGAAAAAAGGCCTTCGTTTGGAGACATGTTCTATGGTGTAATGTGTTCATAAGGTCTGACAGTGATCGTCGCATGGTCATAAGTGTAGCAAGATGTGCTGGATCCATATCCCGTTTGTGTAGGCATTCAGTGTCGGAAATCTGGCGTACCAAATCACTAATCTGTGTGGCTCTCTTTTTTTTAAGTTCTGCCCCCTTCTTAATGTAGTGACCTCTTATCACGCATTTATGCGCTTCCCATATTACCGCGTCCGATACGTCTGGGGTCGCATTTTCGGTGAAATATGTCTCGAGCACCTTTTCACCGTCCTCTATAAGGGAGTCGTTTGCTAAAAAAAGAGTCGTTCAAACGCCAGGAGAACGATGCTGGGCGTAGAGCTGGGATGTTAAAGTAATGTGTATTGGAGCATGATCTGACCAGGTTGCAGTTCCTATAGTAGCTGTTTTCAGAGTGTGTAAATGGTAGTGTTGCATAAAAAAATAGTCCAGACGAGAGTAGGACTGCTGGGTTGTGAGAAAAAAGTGTAATCTCTTCCTTCCGGGTGTGTTGCCCTCCAGCAATCTACTAAGCGATGTGTGTGTAGAGTCCTGCCGATAGATCTCAGTATATGTGATGGGTGGGATGCGGTTCCTTTAGATGTGTCGACTAATGGGGACAAGGGGACGTTAAAATCCCCACCCATAATTATTATTATTATTATTATTATTCTTTATTTATAAAGCGCCAGCATATTCCGCAGCGCTGTACAATAAGCACAGTATAGACAGGGTTACAATACATTGAACAACATTTGACAAACAGTACAGGAGGAGATGAGGGCCCTATTCCCGTAGGAACTCACAATCTGGGAGGGTTGGGGTTGGAAACAGGAGGAGAGGACTGTAAGGTGAGAGTGATTGATGGTTGCGTCAGTGAGTTGGGTGGTAGGCTTCCCTAAATAGGAATGTTTTCAGGGAGCGTTTGAAGGAAGAGAAGTTAGGGGAAAGTCTGACAGTACGAGGGAGAGCGTTCCAGAGAGTGGGGGCTGCGCGTGAGAAATCCTGCAGTCTATCATGGAAGAGGTGATGCGGGGAGAAGCTAGGCGCAGGTCACTGTTTGACCTTAGGGAGCGGGCTGGGGTGTATTTGGTGATTAGTGAGGACAGGTAGTGGGGAGCTGAGTTAGTGAGGGTTTTGTAGGTAAGGATAAGGATTTTGAACTTAATTCTGCAGTGGAGGGGAGCCAGTGAAGGGACTCGCAGAGGGGAGCGGCAGAGACAGAGCGGCGGGTGAGGTGAATTAGCCTGGCGGAGGCGTTCAGGATGGATTGTAGGGGGGAGAGGTGGGACAGAGGGAGGCCAGATAAGAGATTATTGCAATAGTCGAGTCGGGAGATTACCAGGGCGTGTATGAGTTGTTTTGTGGCGACAGCGGTAAGAAATGGCCGAATTCTGTAAATACGCAGTTGATATCGGCAGGAGGAGGAAGAGACTTGATGTGGGGGATGAAGGAAAGAGCAGAGTCAAGTGTAACTCCAAGACAGCGAACTTGGTTTGATGGGGAAATGGTGATACCCTCCACCGTGATCGAGAAGTCAGGAGGTGGGGCGGCATTAGAGGGAGGAATAAGTAGGAGCTCAGTCTTTGACATGTTGATCTTTAGGTGGTGGGAGGCCATCCAGGAGGAGATGCCAGATAAACAGTCACTGACTTTGGAAAGGACAGGGGGAGAGAGATCAGGGGTAGAGAGGTAGATCTGAGTGTCATCAGCGTAGAGGTGGTAATTAAAGCCAAAGCTGTTGATGATTTTGCCCAGGGAGGAGGTGTAGATGGAAAAGAGCAGAGGACCAAGGACAGAGCCTTGAGGTACACCAACAGATAGAGGCAATGAGGAGGAGGAGTTACCAGCAAAGGACACACAGAAGGACCTGTTGGATAAATAGGAGTCAATCCAAGCAAGTGCAGTGTCACCGAGACCCAGAGAGTTGAGGGTCTGTAGAAGGAGGGGGTGGTCAACAGTGTCGAAAGCAGCCGAGAGGTCAAGCAGGATGAGAATAGAATAGTGGCCATGTTTTTTAGCAGTTAGGAGGTCATTGGTGACTTTGGTGAGGGCAGTTTCAGTTGAGTGTAGCGGACGGAAGCCAGATTGCAGGGGGTCAAGTAGTGAATTGGAGGACAGGAAGAGGGAGAGGCGGTTGAAGACTAGTTTTTCTAAGAGCTTAGAGGTAAAGGAAGCAGGGATACAGGACGGTAGTTGGATGGAGAGTTGGGATCTAGGGATGGTTTCTTTAGTAAAGGGGTAACTAGCGCGTGTTTGAAGGCAGATGGAAAGGAGCCAGTGGAGAGAGATAGGTTGAAGATGTGTGTGAGAGCAGGGGTGAGGGAGGAGGAGAGGGGAGGAATTAGATGTGAGGGAATGGGGTCGAGCGGGTACGTGGTGAGATGTGAGGAGGACAATAAGGAATTGACTTCCTCCTCAGTGGTTGGGAGGAAGCGGCAGAGGGTGGCAGATGGGACCTGTGGGAGTGGAGGTGGCAGATAACTATCTTGTGTTGGGATGTTGCTTCTGATAGTTAAAGTTTTACTGAGGAAGTAGTCTGCCAGCTCTTGAGCGCTGAAGGCAGCTGAGGGGGGAGGTGCAGGTGGGTAGAGGAGGGTGTTGAAGGTGGACCAGAGCCGTTTAGGGTTGGAGGACAGCGTAGATATAAGAGATGAGAAGAAGGATTGTTTGGCCAAGTGGAGGGCAGAGGTGTATGACCGGAGAATAAACTTGAAGTGAACAAAATCAGCTTCAGAGCGGGATTTCCTCCAGGCACGCTCTGCGGTGCGGGAGCATCTTTGCAGGTAGCGAGTCTGGAGGGTGTGCCAGGGCTGAAGCTGGCGGCGTGGGGCCTTACAGAGTCGAAGAGGAGCAAGAGTGTCTAGAGCAGAGATAAGCGTAGTGTTGTAGTGATTAGTGGCAGCATCAGGGCAGGTAAAGGATGAGGTATGAGGGAGGTGGTGAAGTAGGTTGGAGAATTGATGGGGGTCCACAGCCTGTAGATTTCTGCGAGTGTGTGTGCGGGGTGGGGGAGCAGGGTGTTTAGGAAGTCCAGATAGGTTGAAAGAGAGAAGGTGGTGGTCAGAGATGGGGAAAGGGCGACAGTTGAACTCAGAAATGGAGCAGAGGTTGGAAAAGACAAGGTCAATAGCGTGACCATCGCGGTGGGTAGGGAGGATTGTGTGAGTCCAAGGGAGGACGTGAGTGAAAGAAGTTTTGGAGGCAGCAGGGGCGGAAGGATCGTCAATGGGAATGTTGAAGTCCCTGAGAACTAGGCATGGAAGATTAGAAGACAGAAAGTGAGAGAGCCAGGTAGCAAAGTGGTCAAAGAACTGGGAGGTTGGTCCCGGTGGGCGGTAGATGACTGCCACCCTGAGAGCCAGAGGAGAGAACAGGCGGATGCAGTGTGTCTCGAAGGAGGAGAAGGAGAGGGATGGGGGTGGAGGGAGATGCTGGTAGGTGCAGGTGGGAGAGAGCAGGATTCCGACCCCGCCACCATTTCTCTCACCCGGTCTGGGGGTATGACTCAAGTGTAGACCGCCATGTGAGAGAGCAGCAACGGAGGCCGTGTCAGAGGGAGTTAACCAGGTTTCAGTTAAAGCTAGGAGGTTGAAGGAGTTTGAAAGGAAGAGGTCATGGATTGCTGTGAGTTTGTTGCACACAGAGCGAGCGTTCCAGAGGGCGCAGGAGAAAGCGGACAGGCGCTGAGGGATTATGGGGATGAGGTTGCTGGGCTTGCAGGGAGGTGATTTATGTGCGATGGAGATAGGATGAGAGGGAAGTATTGGATGTGTTGTGGGGCCAGGTTAGGGGATATGTCACCTGAAGAGAGTAGCAGCAGGAGGGTGAGAAAGAGAAGGTGGGAATGGGATTTGTGGGAGTGATTGGCAGCGCGAGAGTTAGAGGGAGACCATGTTCTGAGGAAACAAAGGAGCTCATGCGAGGCCATCATGTGGGACGAGAGGAGGGAGGGAGAGATGCAGATAGTGTAGGGGTCGGTGGTAGAGGGGCAGGAGTTCCATTTAAGGAGAAAAGTAGAAGTAAAGAGTAGAAGCGTGAGAGAAAGCATGATATAGACGTGCGTTTACCCAGAGTAAAAGTGGGCCTTGCAGTTCCTTCCTCCAGTCCCGCAACTCCAGGAAACAACTCTGTATGTCCACTTAAAAATGCCACTTGCAAATGACACTCAGAGCCTGGCTCAAAGAGCCTGGGATAGTAGTGATATAGGGCGGGCTGATTGCATTCAGGCAGTTAGAAGGTAAACACCTGAAGCTGGATGGGCTGTGTCAATAGGATAGGAGATTCACATGCTAATTAGCAAAGCAAATGGTGGAGAAAAACAAAAAAAATATAAATAAAAAATAGAAAATACCAATATGCAGGCGATCAGATGATCAGATGAGATGTGGGTGTCTGAATAATGGGTGATAATGTCTTACCAGCAAAAGTATGCAGGCGATCAGATGAGATGTGGGTGACTGTGGATGATGGGTGATAATGTCCTACCAGCAAAAGTATGCAGGCGATCAGATGAGATGTGGGTGACTGTGGATGATGGGTGATAATGTCCTACCAGCAAAAGTATGCAGGCGATCAGATGAGATGTGGGTGACTGTGGATGATGGGTGATAATGTCCTACCAGCAAAAGTATGCAGGCGATCAGATGAGATGTGGGTGACTGTGGATGATGGGTGATAATGTCCTACCAGCAAAAGTATGCAGGCGATCAGATGAGATGTGGGTGACTGTGGATGATGGGTGATAATGTCCTACCAGCAAAAGTATGCAGGCGATCAGATGAGATGTGGGTGACTGTGGATGATGGGTGATAATGTCCTACCAGCAAAAGTATGCAGGCGATCAGATGAGATGTGGGTGACTGTGGATGATGGGTGATAATGTCCTACCAGCAAAAGTATGCAGGCGATCAGATGAGATGTGGGTGACTGTGGATGATGGGTGATAATGTCCTACCAGCAAAAGTATGCAGGCGATTAGGGTTCCCTCTGTGAATCCCATCACTTTACGGAGGCAGGTAGCGATAAAGCGGTGTTGGGCTCTGTTTGGGGCGTATAGATTAGCGAACGTGTACAGTGTGTTTGCTATATGTCCTTTAACCACCAACAGTCTCCCCTCCCCGTCTGTCAATGACTCCTTGCTGACAAAGGGAATATGTTTGTGGAACAGTAATGCCGTGCCCTTGGATTTAGAGGTTGGGTGGTTACTGTAGAACCCAGTCGGGTAGTGCGCGTCAGTCAGTTTTGGGTGGGTGTCGCCCCTGAGATGTGTTTCTTGAATAAATACAACTGACGCTTTACAGTTCCTGAAATCGCGTAACGCCTGGGAGCGTTTTTCGGGTAAATTAAGTCCTCTTGCGTTTATGGACATGATCGAGAGGTCATGTGGGAGAGACATGTTGTCTCAGTTGCGAACTATGCCCACGTCCCGTGTTATAGCGAGTAAAATTAAGGAAAGAAACAGTTAAAGAGGGGGGGGAGGGGGGGGAATAATAAGAGAAAACAACAAACTATTTACAACTAAGAGGTATGTGTGACCGTGTTTCCGGCAATCCGTGGGCCGGCTGTCGCCTGGGACGCGGGTCGGAACACTACAATGTCACTTTACCTCGGTAAGTGTGGAGGGCGTGGATCTGGAACGCCTCACCGCGGCGTATAATATCTCGTATACTTCGGACTCAGGAGTGGGTGTAATCCCGTCCTTTGGGAACACCTAGTTGTCTGGGTGTGATATAAAACAATTCTGTGGTCGACTACTTGACCGGAGATTAAGCTGCAGATAGTTTACTTAGTATATGTGCGTAACGCTCGGCGTGCCTAGCATAATATGTGAGAGGGGGGTCACTGACTGTATCTATTTCTTATTGCTCCCCGTGCCCTGGGATTGTGTTAACATTCAATAGCAGGCCTGCAGAAAAATATAAGTCAGTCCGACATAATAAAAGTCCTGCCTCCATTGAAGACAATATGTGCATCATGCACCGAGGGGTTAAAATGATGTTAGACAAGTGCATTAATACGATACCGAGCTGCCATTATTGTTCAGAGACGTCCGAAGCAGTTCAAGTTAAAGCGGTGAATGTCTTGCAGAGAGATGGAGGGCCTCCCCCAGGTGACTAACCCCAGCGGTTTATAAGCACGACATTTCAGCTCATAAGTATGCTTGTCTCCTGGTTAGTCGGTCTTGCCTCCTTGGGGTGTTCCAGCTCGATGGTTGGTGCATTTAAGTGGGGTATGTTGTTCCTGATCAGGCATTCATCGGCGGGTATAAATGGGGTTAGACACGTGTATATCCGAAGCAGTGCAAGGGGTAATTGTGGATGTCTTGTAGAGAGATAAAGGGCCTCCCCCAGGTGGTTGACCCCAACGGCTTATAAACACGACAATTCAGTTCACCAGTAAGCTTGTCTCCGTGTTAGTCGTTCTAGCCTCTTTGGAGGGTTCCGTCGCGAGGGTGATGCATAAAAGTGAGGTATGTCGTACCTAATCAGGCAGTTACTGGGGTGTAAAAGTGGTGTTAGGCAAGTGCATTAATACAATACCGAGCTGCCATTAATGTACAAGGTTCTCCGAAGCAGTTCAAGGAGCTATGATGAAGGTAACTCTGGTCATCTGAGAACCAGATCAGGTCTGTTAAGAACTCCATTGTAGCTTGAAGCGGTCCGAAGTGTTAGGTCTAGGGCACGGGGAGTCGTTCCTATTATAGATCAGGTCAGTGAAATCCGTTTGGTCGTTCGAGTTGATATTTTAGGCTTGGGAGCCCGATCGCCTTCCTGTGTGGGCGAGTAGCCGCTGTGGTCTAGGTGGTAGGGGTCTCGGCCGTGGGGGTCGTGGGCCTGCTGAGTACACCTGTAGTGGGTCAGGCCAAGTCAGGGTCAATGCAGGCAGTTGTAGCTCCTCCAGCAGTGCAGTCTTGTCGTCTATGGTGTTGATCAGGTACGGGCCTTGAGGTGTGTGTACCAGTAGCCCCGTGGGTATGTGCCAGCGGTATCTCAACTGTTGGGTTCGTAGTAAACTCGTGAGGGGTTTAAGCGCTCTGCGGTACTCCAAAGTGGCCGGTGATAGATCCGGAATATTTGAAGCGGGGAGCCTTCGTAAGAGATCTGGTTAATCGCTCTGGCTTTTGATAGTATGTCCTCTTTAAGTCCAAAGTCTGCTAGGCAACATATCGCATCTCTTGGAGGAGCTCCCGGAGGTCCTTTCGGTCGTAGTGCTCTGTGTGCGCGGACAAATTCGATAGGTGTTGTAGCGTCACGTTCCAGTACAGAGTTTAAGATGGCCGTTAATGCCTCGCGGAGTTGTGGTTGTGTGTCTTCCCCCTCCGGGAGACCTCTCAGACGTAAGTTATTACGCCTCCCACGGTTGTCCAAGTCCATAATATGTAATGCCATGCTGCGCATCTGGGTCTGTTGTGCAGCCACTGTCTCTGTTGTTTTTGTGAGTGCAATGGAAGTTCTATCACAGTTTCCTTCTAGAGTCTCGACCCTCGTAGTCAGGCCTTGAATGTCGGTTCTCACGTGTTGTAATTCCGTCAGGATCGATTGTCGAAGCTCTGCATTAGCTTGAAGTAAGTCAGATTTAGTGGGCAGGTTTTTCAGCAGGTAAACCCAATCTGGTGATTCAAGGTCCGCCGATCTGGTATCAGACATGGCTGGGGAAGGTGCTCGGGATGTTAAACTGGGAGATGTCGGTGTTCCCACCTGTTCTGGGGAGCGCTCCCGGTTTCGGTAGCCGGTAACAGGTACCTGCGGAGGAAGGTGTTTCAGGTATCCTTTTCCCCTCCTGTGTCTTCTGGGTGACCGCCCCCTTGCCTGATTTCCCCATTATAATCAAATTAAATATTGCGCTTCCGGCGTTGTCCGTTAAATCTCCTCAAGGTCGCCTCGTTAGGCAGCCATTGCCTGCCTTAGACAAGTTGAATTTTTTTTTTTTTTTTTTTTTTGGGTTTGTTTTGTGTCCGTTTTCCCCTTTCTGTTCGCTTTCTTTGTCTCCCTCTCAAGACAGTGGCTTTCTCTCCCCTCCTGTGTTCAATATTTGTGGCGTGAGCAGGAGTCACCGCACTGGGCCGTTGTTCTATTTATATTTTATATTTTAGGATAGCGTGGAAGTGTCTCTGGTGGCGCCTTCCCGCCAGCGAGGGTTCATGAGGACCTTCGTGCCGTTTGTTCCCTCTTCGGGCCAGCGAGGGTTCATGAGGACCTTCGTGCCGTTGGTTCCCTCTTCGGGCCGTTTGGCAGGTGGGCCTGGGTGCGCCCCGAAGCCCGGCAGTACCGCTCTGCCCAAGGTCTCCGGACGCCAGGGAGGAGCGCCGCGCCGGGTGTGAGGGGGGAGGGGAGCTGGCAAGCAGTTTGAAACGCTCTCTGGGTCTTACCCCTAGACCGCAGTCCGCGGTTCCGAAGGCTCCCCGACCGTGTCCCCGGAAGCGAGGCCCAACACGTGCGGAGTCACCTGGCTCAGGCTCCACTCGTGGCTCAGGCCCTCGCTCCGACGGCGGCGCCCCCGCGGCGTCCAACGGGTCCGGGTTGGTGGTTGTGGTTCCCCTCGGATCCGGGCAGCCTTTTCCGACCTGTGGTTCCTCCGATACGGGGAAATTTAAAAGTTTTGTGCCTGTTTTGGTGCTTGTTATGCGGGAGCTCCTCTCAGGCACGTCCGCTTCGTCCGGCGCCAGACCACGCCCCCCTAAACTGCCAAGTGCAACATTTTAATGTCGATCCATCTGTCTGTCCTTATATCTGACTAAGGCTGGGGTCAGACGAGCGTCATTGGAGAGCGGAAGGAGCATCCGTGAGAGTGAATGTTCCTTCCACTTGACGCCTGTCTGGCCACCTCGCTGAGCGCAGTTAGTGCGCTCAGTGCTGCAAGGCTTGATCCTCCAAAGGAGAATCGCGCTTTGCAGCTCCGTCAATGTGCGTCTAGCGTTTTGACGAGGAGGCTTTGTGCACAGATACTTGTAGCACGCGCAATTCGTGTTTGCGCTACACCGTGTGACTGGCCCCGACTCCGGTAGGCACGTCAGTACAGGCGCACCTAGTGCGTTTGTCTGACACCTGCCAATTGGTGAACAGATTGGTTAAAGCAATATATTAGTATATACATTTTGGTGCAGGCACATTGTAATTATTTTATGCTTTTCTTTTTCTTAAAATACAATTTCTTTTATAATCTTTGTTCCTAAACGTAAACAGCCTTTTCCCTGCAAATGGTAACTTGAAAACCTACTGCTCTCTATTAAGTTGCTGTTAGTTGGGACTTGAGGACTCAGTGAAACAGTTGGACATCGGTGTCCTTCCAGCAATGTCCAGAGATGAAGACAGATGTGCTTGAAAAATTTGAGAGAGCCTGATAAGTTAGTATGGATGCAGTGGGTGTAATTGTTAATCTGATTGAACGTTTTTTCACCTTTGTGAAATATAAAACTTCCTGCCGAAAAAGCCAAGAAGTAACTAAAGTAATGATTGTATAAGCCTTTGGTGTAATTACAAAGCCTAATGTAACCTCTACCACTCGAGTTGGATTTAGGCTCATATGATTGAAATTATGGATTTTGGCCAGAATATGACAATATAATGAGGACTGTTGCATTTGGAAGTATAAAACAAGTAATAGTAAATCGGTGATGGAATGTGGTGGCTCATACTTGCGTCCAAATATATTCAGGGTTATTCAAAGAGATCCGAATTGTGGCCGAAAGGTAACTGAACAGTGAAATTCAGCATAGGGTTACCTTTCCTGGCCATTCGGCTATTCAGAGAGCAGGCAATTCGCCAAATGTTGGCGAATTGCCTGCACATACGGTGCCTGTTCGAGGGCAGTGAAATCCCCATAGAGAAGCAATGCTTCGTCTATTCAGAGAACAAAAACCAGCAGTGAAAAGTTGTCGAATTGCTCTGCTGTTCGGTGGTTTCATTCGACAGGTTTATTCAGGCGAATCCCATAGGCTTCAATATTAAAAATATTCCCGTTTTAAATCAACATCTAATAAACCGTTGATTATAATATTCTGCAGTAAAAAGTATCTTTAATTATAGATTTTTTTAGGATCTTTTAGGCATTTTTCTGGATTTTTGGGTGAAAATATTTTTACATTTTTTTTTAAATAGTTTTTTCTTTTTTCTGTAACAGCCCTTTTTATTATCATTCATTGGATCTTATATGTAAATTTCAGATATTTTCGTTCTGTAGTTTCTTTGGAAATAGCGTTTCACTTTTCAAACATTGAAGCATACAGTTTTTTTTTTTTTCACTTCATTCTTCTGCGGTGTCGGCTTTTTCCAGCGGCTGCTCTGCGCTGTGATCGGCGGCTGCTCGGGTTTCTCCGGCGTGTTCGGCTTGGTTAATCCAGATGTTTTTGCGGGTTTCAGTCAGCGTTCGACGGGTTTTGCGGTGTGTGGTCGTCGGGTTTGCGGCGGCTTTTCCCTGCACTACAACAGCTCTGTGATGCTTGCTGAATACACCGGAGGGTCACCAAGATGGGATCGCCAAATCGCACCGAATTGAAGAGAACGCAAAGTCACCAGCCTTGCGGTGATTTTTCAATTCTCTTTGAATAACCCTGTTAGTTTTCAATATTAACCTTTATGCTGCTGCAAAAACGTTTAGTAGCATGGAAAAGAACCAATGTTGACCGTGTCATTAAAGTTGACAAGTGGGTCTGTTATACTTCACAGCTCACTCGTTTACACTAATGACTTGAGCCACTCTTCCAGCCGAGCCCCAAATTTTGCTTCCGGCTCAGCTGCCATGACTGTTTACTGTATATGAACGCTTTCTGCACTCTGAATAGGAAGCATGAATTTGCCAGCAGGTGGAGAATAACTAGCAATTCCAAAGTCACTTATTATTCTTGTCTCGAGTTTGCATAAAAAAATTTATGTCAGCTCGGAGACTCTGGTGTTTTGCTTTTGCACAATTTTTTTTTCCTTTTAAAAAAGAAACGGAAAAAATATTTCGAGGAAAAAATCCCAAAAAATGCCTAAAAGATCCTAAAACAAAATCAATAAATAAAGAGACTTTTTACTGCAGATTGAAATAATAAACGGTTGATTAGATAGTCACTAAAAATGGGAATATTTTTAACATTTAAGCCTATGGGATTCTCCTGAATAAACCTGTTGAATGAAACCACCGAACAGCAGGGCATTTCGCCAACTTTTCACTGCTGTTCGGTGTTCTCTGAATAGATGAGCCATTGCTTCTCTATGGGGGATTTCACTGCCTTCGAACAGGCACCGTACTTGCTGACAGTTATCCAAAATTTGGCGAACTGCCTGCTCTCTGAATAGCCGAATGGCCCCGAAATGTCACTGTACAGGGACATTCGCTGTTCAGTGACATTTCAGGGCCAGATCTTCTCTCTCTGAATAACCCTGATATTTTGCCATATTCCCAATCCATTTCTGCAGTATACCTTGACTGTTACTTTTCAAGCATCACTCCTAAGTTTATATATTACTCCTGCATAGCCCCTTTCTCTGCTGCCTGAGATCATTTGATGCAAAATATTACCCATATATTTACCTAAGATTCTAAATGTAGCTAATTTAAAATTCTTTGATGCACAGCTCCTGTTCATGCTATAGTCACTTCCGTGGGATACTCCTATTAATCTTGTGTTATTGTTATGTCAAGATTATTAAAGTGAACCCATTTAATTCTATCTTAAAAGTATGATATAACCATTTCACTCACTTCTGTAGGTTTCAATAGTTATTGTGTTGCTAGCGTTCCAAAAAGAATAATAGGAAAGTGATCATTAAATATTGGTTACAAGATAAACAATGCTCGGAAGCATTGTGTTTGTTAATCTAATTTTAAACGTATTAACGCTGCAGTTGATATGCCATAGGATCTTGCTCAGTTCCATTCTATTCTAGTAATCCAGCCCCAAATTCCATTCGTTGGTCGTAACTTTTGTGTAATGCTCCCAGTATTCATAACCTAGTGCTATTTTGTACTCTTTAGGATTTCTTTCTCTTACTACAGCAAGCCAAACAAAGTGAAAAACACATTATGATTTCCTCCCCCCCCCCAAAGGAAGCTACAGTTTCTCTCTCGCTCTCTGCTAACAAGCTCTCAGGACCTTCAGTCTGCACAATGTACATTGTGCTCTAAAAGAATTGGCCTTCACGATGAGCTCAGTGAATTTAATAAAGACGTGCCTTACGCCGGTGAGGTTTTCGCATTCCAGGGAATCCCCCCCTGAGAAGTGGGAGACAGGAGGGGCTCACCTTAATTCTGAGAGTGTCCTTGTAACACAATTGCTCTCTCAGATTTTAGCTTCCTGGAGCTGGCGCCTAATTCTCATTAAAGGGGCAGTATCCCCTAACACGAGAAATATTATTTTACGTCAGACAATAAAACATTTCCAACCTACAAACTCTATTTGTTTATTGTAGGAAGAAAACAGAGGTGGGAGCACAGCAAAATAAAAAAAATTTGAAAAATAAAATGGTGTTTTCCCACTATAACTCAACATGTCACAGCAGAGTAAAAATTCAGGCTCTGGGACTTGAGGTGATGGTGAATGGATGCTTACTTCCAGGTAAAAATTCAGGCTTTGGGACTTGAGGTGATGGTGAATGGATGCTTACTTCCAGGTAAAAATTCAGGCTCTGGGACTTGAGGTGATGGTGAATGGATGCTTACTTCCAGGTAAAAATTCAGGCTTTGGGACTTGAGGTGATGGTGAATGGATGCTTACTTCCAGGTAAAAATTCAGGCTCTGGGACTTGAGGTGATGGTGAATGGATGCTTACTTCCAGGTAAAAATTCAGGCTCTGGGACTTGAGGTGATGGTGAATGGATGCTTACTTCCAGGTAAAAATTCAGGCCCTGGGACTTGAGGTGATGGTGAATGGATGCTTACTTCCAGGTAAAAATTCAGACTCTGGGACTTGAGGTGATGGTGAATGGATGCTTACTTCCAGGTAAAAATTCAGGCCCTGGGACTTGAGGTGATGGTGAATGGATGCTTACTTCCAGGTAAAAATTCAGACTCTGGGACTTGAGGTGATGGTGAATGGATGCTTACTTCCAGGTAAAAATTCAGACTCTGGGACTTGAGGTGATGGTGAATGGATGCTTACTTCCAGGTAAAAATTCAGGCCCTGGGACTTGAGGTGATGGTGAATGGATGCTTACTTCCAGGTAAAAATTCAGACTCTGGGACTTGAGGTGATGGTGAATGGATGCTTACTTCCAGGTAAAAATTCAGGCCCTGGGACTTGAGGTGATGGTGAATGGATGCTTACTTCCAGGTAAAAATTCAGGCTCCGGGACTTGAGGTGATGGTGAATGGATGCTTACTTCCAGGTAAAAATGCAGGTCCTGGGACTTGAGGTGATGGTGAATGGATGCTTACTTCCAGGTAAAAATGCAGACCCTGGGACTTGAGGTGATGGTGAATGGATGCTTACTTCCAGGTAAAAATGCAGACCCTGGGACTTGAGGTGATGGTGAATGGATGCTTACTTCCAGGTAAAAATTCAGGCTCTGGGACTTGAGGTGATGGTGAATGGATGCTTACTTCCATGTAAAAATTCAGGCTCTGGGACTTGAGGTGATGGTGAATGGATGCTTACTTCCAGGTAAAAATTCAGGCCCTGGGACTTGAGGTGATGGTGAATGGATGCTTACTTCCAGGTAAAAATGCAGGCCCTGGGACTTGAGGTGATAGTGAATGGATGCTAGGTAAAGAAAGGAATACAGACTTAAAGAGAGCGGGCTGTGAGTAATTTACGACATGGGGAGGGGATGAGATAGCAACTTGAGAGTACGTGTTTAAGAAAAGATGGAGGGAGATATTTAACAAAACAAATAATCAGTCAAAATATTAATACATAAATGCAAACATAAAATATGAACAGTATGAATATAGCAGAGGTTGTGGAGTGGAGTAGAGTAGCAGTGACATGTTCTTTGCCGAATACCCTATTTCCAGGTAAAAATGCAGGCCCTGGGACTACTGGAGATGCCGGCCTATGACCTTATACAGGCTAGACTTGTGCGCCATCAATAAATTTGTTTAGTTTCGTATTAGCCGTTATTTTGTTTTTCGTAATTCTTGTTTGAAACTCAATTCGGATTCGTACGAAATATGAATTTTCGTTAGATTCGTTCACTTTTC
Source organism: Leptobrachium leishanense (assembly GCA_009667805.1). Taxonomy (NCBI): domain Eukaryota; kingdom Metazoa; phylum Chordata; class Amphibia; order Anura; family Megophryidae; genus Leptobrachium; species Leptobrachium leishanense. The sequence continues at coordinate 93,762,447 of CM019068.1, read as the reverse complement.
GTAACAATTACGACCATACGTTATGATGAATTTAAAAAGCAAAAATACATTTTTTCATATGGCAGTTGATGGTAGTTTTTTTTTTATATGAAATTCCGTTGAAGAATTTCAGTGAAACGTAAACTAATCTAATATATATTAGTTTAGTACCTCTGTCTCTGACTGAAGTTGAAAAACATAATTAAATTTTTTTTTAAATCAGAAATACGAAATTGCGTTAACAAATTCAGGTTCTGAATTTCGTAACAACGGAAACGTGACTGGTGGATGACCAACCAGAGGTTTTCTTCTGCTGTGTGACTGCAGTTGCATTACAGAGTACGAAATTCAGTTAACGAATTTCGGAGGTTTTCTTCTGCTTTGTCACTGTATGTGGTTGCACTCTGTGCTCGTTATGAGGGGTTCCCACCATCCCTGTGCTGTGCTGACTTCCTGGGTATGTACACCTGCTGTGCTCATTATGACAGGTTCCACTTCCCACCATCCTTGTGCTGTGCTGTGCTGACTTCCTGGGTCTGTACTTCGGCTGTGCTCATTTTGAGGGGTTCCCACCATTCCTGTGCTGTGCTGAGTTCATCCAGGGTTTATACACCTGCGGCGTGTTCAATACCTCAGCCGCTGCAAGTGCTAAGTTAGCAACTTTCCATTGAACGCCGTTCTGCTGCTCAGCGCTCAGCACTGCTAACTTAGCACTTGCAGTGACCCGAGGAGATGCTGCGAGTAGCTGAGTGTGACGTATTAAAGATGGCCGCCACCATGAAGCAAGTAACAATTCCGTACAGCAAGATGGCCGCCGCAATGAAGCAAGTAACAATTCCATACAGCAATGTTAATTTTACGGTTTCTGTTCACCAAAGCACAAAATATTAATTTATTATTTCCCCCTGCACATAGACATATAGTACAGCTCAATTTATATTTTGTTTCAGAAGTAAACATAACGTTTACTCAATAAAAACTATCATTAGTGGTGTGTATACAAAACGGATTGTGCTGACTGCTTTTCTTTATCATATTTTGTCCGAGTCATACGAAAGACAATCTGTATCTTTCATTAAGAAATCGGCCATTTTGGATTCGAAATTCGCATCCAAAGCGTTCAATGACACTGCTGCAGCAAACTGAATTGCTGCACTGCAGCAATTCAGCAGCTGCTGAGGTATTGAACGGGGCTCTGCTGTGCTCATTATGAGGGGTTCCCACCATCCCTGTGCTGTGCTGACTTCCTGGGTCTGTACTTCGGCTGTGCTCATTATGAGGGGTTCCCATCATTCCTGTGCTGAGTTCCTCCAGGGTTTGTACACCTGCTGTGCTCATTATGAGAGGTTCCCACCATTCCTGTGCTGTGCTGAGTTCCTCCAGGGTTTGCACACCTGCTGTGCTCATTATGAGAGGTTCCCACCATTCCTGTGCTGTGCTGAGTTCCTCCAGGGTTTGCACACCTGCTGTGCTCATTATGAGAGGTTCCCACCATTCCTGTGCTGTGCTGAGTTCCTCCAGGGTTTGCACACCTGCTGTGCTCATTATGAGGGGTTCCCACAACGCTCGAACGAACAATGTTCATTCAATTCGTACTCATGTTCAAATCATACCTGCGGACCCTACTGGTGACTCCCATTTCAAATTTTAAAAAAAGGTCATTTAATTTCATCATAACGAATAATCGTAATTATTATGATAATAAACCAATATTAACGAACATTCTTATTTCATCCGATTCTGAATCTCCCATCGACTACCAGTCTCCCACTCCCATATTAAAAAAGGTAATTTTCCCAACCCTCCCTCAGCAGCAGCAGAAAACTTCTGATTGGTCAAACAGTCACTTTTCCGTTGTAACGAAATTACGATTCGGATCCGAAAAGAAATTTCGTATTTCGGATCCATTCGGAAGCATAGCAATTCGTATTTCGGATGCTTTGGAATCTACGAATTTTAGGAAATTCGTACGAATTTCGATTCGTGACGAAACGAATCGCGCATGTCTAATACAGGCCAAGGGAATAAGTTCTCAATAGCTTCTCTACAGGTCTCCAACCCAGAAGAGACAAAAAGCCCTATTACATTCTTAACCCATAGATGGCCCTCAGCTGTGTGAGCGTTAACATTAGGTTATGTGGCCCTAGCGCAGGCCGACCATATTACATTCCAAACGCTAACTGGTTAAAAAAAAGTTATTGATTCAGATCTCTTGCTTTACAGTGCGAGGTTACTGTACTTTGCGCTCCCTATGCTTAACATGGGGATCGTAAAGTGTTAATTAGCGTTAGGATTACAAAGTCCTAACGCTAATTACACCCCGCTGCGGTTAACTCAAAAGTTAACCACAGCTAGGAGCTGGTGCTAACTGATTCCGCTACTGCACCAGCTAAAAAAAATAAAATTAAATCACATACTCACCTCTCATCCAGCGGCGAGAACGGCGTCTCAATCCGCTGCATCTTGCTGTCAATGAGGACTTTCCCCACACGTCCTCATTGACTCCTAAGGAAAGATAGGGGTGGAGATAGGGGGTTCCTTTGATCCACAATATCTCCCCACCACGATATCTCCCCACTGTTGGCAGCTAGAGGGTTAAAGTTTCTGCAAATGTTTCAATTTGCAGTCCTTTAATGGGATTGGTTGGCATGTCTGACTCCTAGATGGTTATTACCCTTTCACTGCTGAGGACGTGTGGGGAAAGTCCTCATTGACTCCTAAGGAAAGATAGGGGTGGAGATAGGGGGTTCCTTTGAACCACGATATCTCCCCACTGTTGGCAACTAGAGGGTCATGTTTGTTATCAGTAGAAAGGCCAGAGCATGGCCTTTCCAATGATACCAAACATGACCATGTTTAAAGTAAAGAAGAAAAATTAGACCCGAAATGGCTCAGCAGTGAAGGGGTTAAAGTTTCTGCAATGTTTCAATTTGCAGTCCTTTAATGGGATTGGTTGGCATGCTGACTCCTAGATGGTTATTGGCTGGGGACTCAAACCAGGCTCCTGGATGGTGATTAGTTGGAGGGAGTTCTAGAACTATGTCATGTCACAATTTTCCTATAAAAAGGCCTTCCAGTGCAGTAGATGCTTCAGGGGTGTGATGATTCTCACGCTGCCCATTAAGTCTCATGCCCTGACCGGCCTTTGGTAGTCTTTGGGCTTGGCGTTCGAGATGAACACCTAATAAATAAACTGGTTAAAGAATAGACTTATAAATATTAATAACAAAAATAGAAACATTTAATTCCTCCTCTTCTCTCTCCTATATAAATATATATACTGTATTCATGTATATACGCTATAATTGGTTATGTTTATTATTGCAGAAGCCATCTGCACATCACAGCAATTCAAAGAACTGCACTCCAGAGCCTCCTGTTCTACATTCCCCATTTGCAGCAAAGAATTCTGGGTAGGGTATGCAAACATTTCAATGTGGTAATAAGCAGTGAGGGAAAGGGAGACACTGGAGACTACCACCCACTTATTACCATAACAAAAAATAAACTGGCTCCTAACTTTTTTGCCTGGCTCCTAGATTCGAAGTAAATTCGTCAAACCCTGCACTTGTTTTACCACCTTGCCTTTAAAAAACCAAAAAGGTGTTTTTTGAGGCGCCGGGGTTTAAAGTTTCTGCAAATGTTTCAATTTGCAGTCCTTTAATGGGATTGGTTGGCATGTCTGACTCCTAGATGGTTATTGGCTGGGGACTCAAACCAGGCTCCTGGATGGTGATTAGTTGGAGGGAGTTCTAGAACTATGTCATGTCACAATTTTCCTATAAAAAGGCCTTCCAGTGCAGTAGATGCTTCAGGGGTGTGATGATTCTCACGCTGCCCATTAAGGCTAGGGTCAGACTGGTGCAGTTCGAACGCGCGTGCAGGCGCACTAAATCACGGCCGAAGTAGCAGCACATGACGGCCAATGACGGCCAATATACGCAGTACGTGCGTACAAAAGTGCGCCCACGCCACGCAACTGGCAAATGAACGCATTTTTCGCACAACGTGATACCACTAGTACTGACGTACAGAGTGCGCTGCGGCCGCATAGCAGCGTGTGTGCGTGATTAGGAGACGTCAGACGCTGCTATTGTGCGGCGTACATCACGTCCAAACAGCCAAAGTTTCCTGCAGTTTGTTGGAGTGTACCTGCGACCGTTGAACATGGCTGCTGGACCAGAGATGGACGTGGAGAGGCTGATAAGCGCTGTGGGTGAGCATCCCGAGATCTGGGACACGGCCTGCGACCGGTACAAGGATAAGGTGAAGAAGGCCAGCGCATGGGTCGTGGTGTCCCGTGTGGTGTACCCGGAGTACGATACGTGGTCCGAGAAAGAACAGCACATCCAGAGTGAGTATAAGAGTATTTAATTCATAATCCCATACCTGTAAATCACAATAATAACAATAAATAACAATATGTAATTCTAGAGGTGAAATCTCAAATGCTCCCCAGCTGCCAGGGCACCTGACCTGCATCACTGGTCAAATAATTAGATAGAGCATCGCGATACCTGTTGCTGTATCTATTCACCGCTATGATGTCATCGTTCACATCATCCTCAAGACCGAAAACTGTGAGGGTATCGTCGAAATTAAAACCATCCCTGGCCCGCACATAGTTATGTAGAATGCAACAGCATTTCACAATGTTCACACAGAAATCAACCTGTACATCCAGCGGTCTATGTAAAATCCTCCACTTGATTGTCAGTATGCCAAAGGTACACTCGACATACCATCTCGCCCGCGACAGCCTATAATTAAACACCCGCTTCTTCACATTCAGGTGTGTCCCTGAGTAGGGCCTTAGGAGGTGTGTGGATAGTCCGAATGCTTCGTCACCCACGAAGGCATAGGGGACTGTCACGTCACTGCCAGGCAATGGTGCGGCTCTGGGGATGTTCAGGGACCCACTCTCAATTTCATTCCACAGTGTGGAGTTCCTGAACAGTGTGGAGTCAGAGTCTTTGCCGTATGAACCGACATCCACATAGACGAAACTATAGTTGGCATCTGCCACCGCCAGTAGGCCAATGGAAAAGTAATGTTTATAATTCTGATACAGTGAGCCACTGTGCGGTGGCTTCACTATGCGGACATGTTTACCATCCACGGCTCCAAGGCAGTTTGGAAAGTTGGCTCTCTCCAGAATCCTGCTGCAATTTCTAGACATGCCTTGTGTGTCGGTTTTGGCAAACATTGGTCCTTCATGGTCCCCATATGGTTTGGCACACCTTGTGGACGATCTCACCAGCTGTTGATCTGCCAACGCGGAAGTTATAATGCAGATCCTTCAAACTGCATCCACTAGCGAGATACCTAGAAGACAAAACAAAACTGTTTGAATATGATCACATACCATGAACACAAGCTAATGTCACACTCATCATGTTTTGCAGCACAAGAGGCGATGAACAAATGGCGCACAGTACGCGACAACTTTATACGTGTGCAGAAGAAGCAAGCCATGGCTGCGCGCTCTGGAGCTGGTGGGAAAAAGGTCCGTGGATATATCTATGCTGAGCAACTGGCGTTCCCCGAAGGACCAGGACGCCGCGCAGTAGCGTCAGCAGCATGGACCAGCCATCGACCTCCGGCTCACAGGTCCAACACACGGTGCCAGGAGTTCTTGCCAGCTGCCAGGAGAGAGGAGAACCCGGGTGTTGCAGAGTCCAACTAGAGGAGGATTCCGAGACACAACAGGTGGCAGGGTACCGCAACAACGGTCAGCACCAGACCTGCACAGAGGCGAAGGGCACCAGCTACAGACCTGGAGCAGGCCATGGTTACCTTCATGGAGGCTCAAAACAACCATCCACACCAACGCTGCATGCTTGCGGACTCCGTGGACATGTCGTTCTTTAATGCCTGTATGCTCCTCCTCAACAAGATGAGCGAGGCTGAGAAGATGGAGTACCGGCACAGATCTTTGGCAATATTGGACGACATCCTTTCCCGTCCTCATCACGCAACCGCTTACCATGCTGTGCCACAATCCACCAATGCCAGTGGATCTTCCCTCCCCAGTCAGGTGCTGTCCACCCACCCAGCCATGCCCCCTGGAGCCAGGCCACACACAGAGTCGGGGTCCAGCTCTAGCCACACCACCGGCCCTCATGAGCCAGATGCTCGGCGGTATCATGATCTGTGATACAGGTCATGAATATGTGTTATTTTTGTTTGTCATGTATTATTTGGTTTAACGTTTTATATATCCTGACCTTCAGTTTACAACTTTTAATATATGTCCCGAATATATTACTGTTATTTTATTTCATGTTTCATATTATATTATTATTTTGGTCAACATTGTTGTCGGAGTCATTTATGATTATGTACGTGTGATGTGATGCCTGTGTGTGTATGCATGTGACAGTGGGCATGTGACTACAGACATGATGCACTCATGTCAGGTGACTGGCAGCGATGTCATGTATACAGGTGTTTGAGAGTACGTACCGCAAAGTGATGACCAGCATCTCCTCCGGTGGTATGGCGGCCCGCATTTTGGTGTCCCTCTTGGTCAGTGGCTCGCGTACCCACAACAACAGTTCATCAAAGGAGGCGATGGACATCCGCATGTAGTTGAAAAACTTCACGGGGTCCCTCTCTCGCAGTGGCCTGTACAGCGTCACAAAGTGTCCATGCGTGGGTCTGGCAGCGTTGATTTCATGAACCCAGGTTCGCCGCTTTCTCTTCCTCTTGAGGTACAGGTACCCCATCGCAGCAAACACAAAGACATGTCCAGGATCCATCTTTGGAAAACGCCTCCATCTCAAAAATGGCTTTTTATACCCTTACCCTTATTTTTACATTTATCAATTGATTAGATTCATCGGATTTTTCACTTTTTTTTACAGCTCCGTCATGAAATACGTCCAGAATTGCGCATCATCTGCCCGCTTACGCGTATTCCGTGAAAAAATGCGTTCGCACGCAACGACGTACGTTTTGACGCTGGCCGTCAGAAATGCGTTCGTCTGACCCTGGCCTCAGTCTCATGCCCTGACCGGCCTTTGGTAGTCTTTGGGCTTGGCGTTCGAGATGAACACCTAAATAAACTGGTTAAAAAATAGACTTATAAATATTAATAACAATAATAGAAACATTTAATTCCTCCTCTTCTCTCTCCTATAAATATATTATACTTGTATTCATGTATATACGCTATAATTGGTTATGTTTATTATTGCAGAAGCCATCTGCACATCACAAGCAATTCAAAGAACTGTACTCAGAGCCTCCTGTTCTACATTCCCCATTTGCAGCAAAGAATTCTGGGTAGGGTATGCAAACATTTCAATGCGGTAATAAGCAGTGAGGGAAAGGGAGACACTGGAGACTACCACCACTTATTACCATAACAAAAAATAAACTGGCTCCTAACTTTTTTGCCTGGCTCCTAGATTCGAAGTAAATTCGTCAAACCCTGCACTTGTTTACACCCCTTGCCTTTAAAAAACCAAACAGGTGTTTTTTGAGGCGCCGGGGTTTAACCCTTTCACTGCTGAGGACGTGTGGGGAAAGTCCTCATTGACTCCTAAGGAAAGATAGGGGTGGAGATAGGGGGTTCCTTTGAACCACGATATCTCCCCACCTCGATATCTCCCCACTGTTGGCAACTAGAGGGTCATGTTTGTTATCAGTAGAAAGGCCAGAGCATGGCCTTTCCAATGATACCAAACATGACCATGTTTAAAGTAAAGAAGAAAAATTTGACCCGAAATGGCTCAGCAGTGAAGGGGTTAAAGTTTCTGCAAATGTTTCAATTTGCAGTCCTTTAATGGGATTGGTTGGCATGTCTGACTCCTAGATGGTTATTGGCTGGGGACTCAAACCAGGCTCCTGGATGGTGATTAGTTGGAGGGAGTTCTAGAACTATGTCATGTCACAATTTTCCTATAAAAAGGCCTTCCAGTGCAGTAGATGCTTCAGGGGTGTGATGATTCTCACGCTGCCCATTAAGTCTCATGCCCTGACCGGCCTTTGGTAGTCTTTGGGCTTGGCGTTCGAGATGAACACCTAAATAAACTGGTTAAAAAATAGACTTATAAATATTAATAACAAAAATAGAACATTTAATTCCTCCTCTTCTCTCTCCTATATAAATATATATGCTGTATTCATGTATATACGCTATAATTGATTATGTTTATTATTGCAGAAGCCATCTGCACATCACAGCAATTCAAAGAACTGCACTCCAGAGCTCCTGTTCTACATTCCCCATTTGCAGCAAAGAATTCTGGGTAGGGTATGCAAACATTTCAATGCTGTAATAAGCAGTGAGGGAAAGGGAGACACTGGAGACTAACACACCACTTATTACCATAAAAAAAATGAACTGGCTCCTAACTTTTTTGCCTGGCTCCTAGATTCGAAGTAAATTCGTCAAAGCCTGCACTTGTTTTACCACCTTGCCTTTAAAAAAACAAAAAGGTGTTTTTTGAGGCGCCGGGGTTTAAACCCCACTGAGGACGTGTGGGGAAAGTCCTCATTGACTCCTAAAGGAAGATAGGGGTGGAGATAGGGGGTTCCTTTGAACCACGATCTCTCCCACTGTTGGCAGCTAGAGGGTCATGTTTGTTATCAGTAGAAAGGCCAGAGCATGGCCTTTCCAATGATACCAAACATGACCATGTTTAAAGTTATGAAGAAAAATTAGACCCAAAATTGCTCAGCAGTGAAGGGGTTAAAGTTTCTGCAAATGTTTCAATTTGCAGTCCTTTAATGGATTGGTTGGCATGTCTGACTCCTAGATGGTTATTGTCTGGGGACTCAAACCAGGCTCCTGGAGGTGATTAGTTGGAGGGAGTTCTAGAACTATGTCATGTCACAATTTTTCTATAAAAAGGCCTTCCAGTGCAGTAGATGCTTCAGGGTGTTGATGATTTCTCACGCTGCCCATTAAGTCTCATGCCCTGACCGGCCTTTGGTAGTCTTTGGGCTTGGCGTTCGAGATGAACACCTAAATAAACTGGTTAAAAAATAGACTTATAAATATTAATAACAAAAATAGAAACATTTAATTCCTCCTCCTCTCTCTCCTATATAAATATATATACTGTATTCATGTATATACGCTATATAATTGGTTATGTTTATTATTGCAGAAGCCATCTGCACATCACAGCAATTCAAAGAACAGCACTCCAGAGCCTCCTGTTCTACATTCCCCATTTGCAGCAAAGAATTCTGGGTAGGGTATGCAAACATTTCAATGCTGTAATAAGCAGTGAGGGAAAGGGAGACACTGGAGACTAACACCCACTTATTACCATAACAAAAAATAAACTGGCTCCTAACTTTTTTGCCTGGCTCCTAGAGTCGAAGTAAATTCGTCAACCCTGCACTTGTTTTACCACCTTGCCTTTAAAAAAACAAAAAGGTGTTTTTTGAGGCGCCGGGGTTAACCCTTTCACTGCTGAGGACGTGTGGGGAAAGTCCTCATTGACTCCTAAGGAAAGATAGGGGTGGAGATAGGGGGTTCCTTTGAACCACGATATCTCCCACTGTTGGCAGCTAGAGGGTCATGTTTAATATCAGTAGAAAGCAGAGCATGGCCTTCCAATGATACCAAACATGACCATGTTTAAGTAAAGAAGAAAAATTATGTAACCGAAGTCAGACTGGTTCACTTCTAAAACGGCGCCGGACCAGACACAAGCAAGGATTGTCCAAACACGAGTCTCTTCAGGAAAGGCAAACGTTTATTGTGTCGTCACACAAGTGCTCACACAGGATTGAATCGCTAGAGTGAGCCCCCCTTTCACCCGTGCAAGGGGTCTTATACCCAAAAATACGTAATTAGGTACATCCCAATTAGCCCACCTCCCGATGACACTTTATTCCACCCCACGTGGGTTAATACCTCCCATCATTAGCATAAACACAAAGAACATTCCACATTTAACTATAAATTGATACACTTCATGTTAGTTTGACAGTCTGTGATTTGTTGTGCTGTCTTTCTCCGGGCAGTGCCTCCCTCCCTATAGGCTTTGTTTATTCAGATAGCCTGGGGCCTGGTCTGTTTTCTATGTTTTCTTTGTTCCTCTGCACATCTCAATGACCTTGCCCCATTCATAAATCTTCCTGTCTCTCCGTGCCAAGAGCCGGCCGGATTCTGCCTGGTCTTCTTGTTAGCTTTTCTAATCTAACACACATTCCTTAAATTCTATGTAAGCTCTGCTCTTCTCATCTAAATAAAATCTATTCTATTTACTGGTGAACCAATGTTCTGAACAAGATGGCTGCCTGGCTCATAGTAGCAACCATCTTCCAGCCTGATTCTCCTTCAATTAGACCCAAAATGGCTCAGCAGTGAAGGGGTTAAAGTTTCTGCAAATGTTTCAATTTGCAGTCCTTTAATGGATTGGTTGGCATGTCTGACTCCTAGATGGTTATTGTCTGGGGACTCAAACCAGGCTCCTGGATGGTGATTAGTTGGAGGGAGTTCTAGAACTATGTCATGTCACAATTTTCCTATAAAAAGGCCTTCCAGTGCAGTAGATGCTTCAGGGGTGTGATGATTCTCACGCTGCCCATTAAGTCTCATGCCCTGACCGGCCTTTGGTAGTCTTTGGGCTTGGCGTTCGAGATGAACACCTAAATAAACTGGTTAAAAAATAGACTTATAAATATTAATAACAAAAATAGAAACATTTAATTCCTCCTCCTCTCTCTCCTATATAAATATATATACTGTATTCATGTATATACGCTATGATTGGTTATGTTTATTATTGCAGAAGCCATCTGCACATCACAGCAATTCAAAGAACTGCACTCCAGAGCCTCCTGTTCTACATTCCCCATTTGCAGCAAAGAATTCTGGGTAGGGTATGCAAACATTTCAATGTGGTAATAAGCAGTGAGGGAAAGGGAGACACTGGAGACTACCACCCACTTATTACCATAACAAAAAATAAACTGGCTCCTAACTTTTTTGCCTGGCTCCTAGATTCGAAGTAAATTCGTCAAACCCTGCACTTGTTTTACCACCTTGCCTTTAAAAAAACAAAAAGGTGTTTTTTGAGGCGCCGGGGTTTAACCCTTTCACTGCTGAGGACGTGTGGGGAAAGTCCTCATTGACTCCTAAGGAAAGATAGGGGTGGAGATAGGGGGTTCCTTTGAACCACGATATCTCCCCACTGTTGGCAGCTAGAGGGTCATATTTAATATCAGTAGAAAGGCCAGAGCATGGCCTTTCCAATGATACCAAACATGACCATGTTTAAAGTAAAGAAGAAAAATTAGACCCGAAATGGCTCAGCAGTGAAGGGGTTAAAGTTTCTGCAAATGTTTCAATTTGCAGTCCTTTAATGGGATTGGTTGGCATGTCTGACTCCTAGATGGTTATTGGCTGGGGACTCAAACCAGACTCCTGGATGGTGATTAGTTGGAGGGAGTTCTAGAACTATGTCATGTCACAATTTTCCTATAAAAAGGCCTTCCAGTGCAGTAGATGCTTCAGGGGTGTGAATGATTCTCACGCTGCCCATTAAGTCTCATGCCCTGACCGCCTTTGGTAGTCTTTGGGCTTGGCGTTCGAGATGAACACCTAAATAAACTGGTTAAAAAATAGACTTATAAATATTAATAACAAAAATAGAAACATTTAATTCCTCCTCCTCTCTCTCCTATATAAATATATATACTGTATTCATGTATATACGCTTTAATTGGTTATGTTTATTATTGTAGAAGCCATCTGCACATCACAGCAATTCAAAGAACTGCACTCCAGAGCCTCCTGTTCTACATTCCCCATTTGCAGCAAAGAATTCTGGGTAGGGTATGCAAACATTTCAATGCTGTAATAAGCAGTGAGGGAAAGGGAGACACTGGAGACTACCACCCACTTATTACCATAAAGAAATAAACTGGCTCCTAACTTTTTTGCCTGGCTCCTAGATTAGAAGTAAATGCGTCAAACCCTGCACTTGTTTTACCACCTTGCCTTTAAAAAAACAAAAAGGTGTTTTTTGAGGCGCCGGGGTTTAACCCTTTCACTGCTGAGGACGTGTGGGGAAAGTCCTCATTGACTCCTAAGGAAAGATAGAGGTGGAGATAGGGGGTTCCTTTGATCCACAATATCTCCCCACCACGATATCTCCCCACTGTTGGCAGCTAGAGGGTCATGTTTAATATCAGTAGAAAGGCCAGAGCATGGCCTTTCCAATGATACCAAACATGACCATGTTTAAAGTAAAGAAGAAAAATTAGACCCGAAATGGCTCAGCAGTGAAGGGGTTAAAGTTTCTGCAAATGTTTCAATTTGCAGTCCTTTAATGGGATTGGTTGGCATGTCTGACTCCTAGATGGTTATTGGCTGGGGACTCAAACCAGGCTCCTGGATGGTGATTAGTTGGAGGGAGTTCTAGAACTATGTCATGTCACAATTTTCCTATAAAAAGGCTTCCAGTGCAGTAGATGCTTCAGGGGTGTGATGATTCTCACGCTGCCCATTAAGTCTCATGCCCTTACTGGCCTTTGGTAGTCTTTGGGCTTGGCGTTCGAGATGAACACCTAATAAACTGGTTAAAAATAGACTTATAAATATTAATAACAAAAATAGAAACATTTAATTCCTCCTCTTCTCTCTCCCATATAATATATATACTGTATTCATGTATATACGCTATAATTGGTTATGTTTATTATTGCAGAAGCCATCTGCACATCACAGCAATTCAAAGAACTGCACTCCAGAGCTCCTGTTCTACATTCCCCATTTGCAGCAAAGAATTCTGGGTAGGGTATGCAAACATTTCAATGCTGTAATAAGCAGCGAGGGAAAGGGAGACACTGGAGACTACCACCCACTTATTACCATAACAAAAAATAAACTGGCTCCTAACTTTTTTGCCTGGCTCCTAGATTCGAAGTAAATGCGTCAAACCCTGCACTTGTTTTACCACCTTGCCTTTAAAAAAACAAAACGGTGTTTTTTGAGGCGCCGGGGTTTAACCCTTTCACTGCTGAGGACGTGTGGGGAAAGTCCTCATTGACTCCTAAGGAAAGATAGGGGGTTCCTTTGAACCACGATATCTCCCCACTGTTGGCAGCTAGAGGGTCATGTTTGTTATCAGTAGAAAGGCCAGAGCATGGCCTTTCCAATGATACCAAACATGACCATGTTTAAAGTAAAGAAGAAAAATTAGACCCGAAATGGCTCAGCAGTGACGGGGTTAATTCCTACATTACTCTGCAAGAGATCTGATTTTACTGAAAAGATTGGACGTTTGGAATTTAATGAATTTACTCAAAATACATTCAAATTCAATGAAAACAATTTGTAAATGAAGGGTTATATTTTACCATCGTGATCCAGGCCTCCTCATCATTCAAGGCATAAGACTCAGGGAGGTTAATTTTGAAGGAAATGGTTAATTTGGTCTATGCAGTGCAAAGACCACCTGCAGGTAAGTGATAATGAACCTTGATACTAAAAAAACCTCATAAAATCCTTGTATTGTGATGAAAACTGGAAATGACAAGTACCTCACAAGCAAGCAGGACATGGTCTCATTAGTCATGTAAGTTTTCAACACATGAATATTTCAAAGTTAAAAACAACAGCCTTAAGCTTAGTTTAAGACCATTTCCACTTACGTAATGTCAAGCAAGTCCAGGAAGTTTATTTCAGTTTGCTAAACCCAGCAAATGTATATGTGTTGGAAAAGGTTGGTAACGCAAAGCAGAAAACACATGAAAAAAATCTACAAGGTCACAAATCTGCTGTCGAATGGAAACTTGCTCACTCCTGGAGCAGAGATCTAGAAAGCGGCTGACACAGATGTGTCTGCACCATTTTGACCACAATGAATTGCAAGCGTAATGTTTGGTAATTGCTGTTCAAGGTCTTCTGGCAACCTTCACACAGAAAAGGTCTGTGGGCTGCAGCTCTGAGTTGAGTTATAAATATGGAGCAGACACATTTTAGATTGTGTAATAATAAATATTTTGCTTGGGGGGCTTTTCAAAGATCTCTGCTGCCTGCCGAAGATGTAAACACCACCAAAAATCGGCATTGCAATGACAACAAATGCTGATGTTTCATAAAAGGGAAGTTCAAACAGTGGTGGGAGAAGCTTCACTGCAGATTCCGCCTGTGTTTGGACTTTTTTTTCTGAAATGCTGGCGCTTGCCATTGTTGCAACGTGGCAATGTCCACCAGTGTTTGGAACTCTGAGAAGCACAAGTGCTCTTTGAAATCCCCCTAAGACTCAAAACTCCAATTGGTGCTTCCAAACTTACCCTACTGTAGGAAACAATGGCATACCTTGAATAAAGAGTTCCAACATGATACCTTTAGCAATGTTTTTTGTTTTTTTTAAACTCTTTATTTATGGTGATAAGACAGTAGATAAACATACGATCAATGCAGAAGTAGACGGCATAATATGCAACAAGTACATCACTGAACATTTTCAAATTTCCCGAAAAAAATTAAAAGCCTGCAAAACCCACGGATTAAAAACCCAAGAAAAATAAAAATCCCAAAAATTTAAAAAAGGAGGAAAAAAATTAAGTGTTTGAGGGAAGTCAGTATCGGCACTGGAAGGAGGGCCCATGTTTTATCAAAAGAGCGCATTGTATCTCGCACTTTGGCACTGAGCTCATCTAGAAGACATACGTCAACAATTTTCATGGCCACTACTTCCCAAGTAGGGGGGTAACAGTGTCTCTATCTTTCCGCCAAGTCCTGTCTAGCAGCCAAAACAAACATGTTAAAAAAGAGCTGTTCATGTTTGGACAAATCAGATGAAGGACGTGTCAACAAATATTCCTACAGGTCCAGGGAAAGGGGGCGCTGAAATATGTTAGAAAAATTCACATGGAGCATAGACCAGAAGCGTTGAACCAGAGGGCACGTCAACTTGACAAAGACCTACAAGGGTGGAAACATTGTCCTTTCTTCCACTGAGGAATAAAACCATTTTTGATTTTAATAAATTAAACTAGACAAAAAAACTGCCAGTCAAGGAACATATCATTATTGGAGAAATTACACATAGCCCTTTTAATTATAAGGCTGTCAATGTAGCTGTTCTTGTTCCTGTCTTAATAGTACTTCAAAAAACACAAACTATTAAGAATTCTAACTTGAGTGTGTTACTCATTTAGTGGTAGTTTCAAGACTTTCAACTGCTACAAATAGGTCAATAATCTAAACCATGTTTCCGACTATTATATTGCCCCTGGGCAGCCTCATTAAGGTTCCTTTAAGCATGTAATGATTGTCAAATAGGGCAATGCTAAGATTCTTTGTATACTTGTGTGATTTAAGGAATGGTAATAGATGAAGCTCCAGCCTATAAACTTTACCCCCTTCACTGCTGGACCATTTCGCCTCTGTGTGCTGAGCTCATTTTTACCGTTTTCACTTATCACGTTTAAACACGATTTGCAGTCACATTTTATAATATGACCCAGACATATTATATATCCTTTTTTTCGGCAGACTCGACAGATTCATAATATGTCATTATTATATGTATGCGTCATTTCCTGCCAGAATGCTGTAACATAAAATGTATAAAACTGTGAATTTCCATAAAAATTTCAATCATCTACAGCGTGTAAAGTAATTTTTATTCACATTTTATCATCTGAGCCTTTGCGGTTATATATTCTATGGGGTACGAATGTTAAAAAATTAGAACTGGGAATCGTTACTTTGTTTTTCTGAGGAATTACATGATTTTAGCTAAAATCCCACAAAAAAATCATTAGTGCAGCATCATGGTTCACATTATAATTGAAATGTGAACAATAGTGCTGCATTAATTAAAAAAAAACACTTTTAAAAAGTGCTTAAAAAAACACTTTATTTTTTAAAAAATATATATATTTTTATTTAAATTTTATAATTTTTATTTTTTTGGTAAAATCCTTTCTCAAAAAAAAAAGGACACTTCTATTTCCACCATAGTGTTTCCATAGGGTAACCCCTTGGCAGCTAGGGGTTAATTCTCATTCTGATGTCATTGCACCCTGCGCGATGATGTCAGTGGGTGGGGGGATCCTCGGAGGCTTGACTGACATCCAAGATGTCTGAGATCCGCGATTCGGCACCGATGTCACCGAAGTCAATAAGCCTATCGCAATGATGTCAGTGCACCAGGAAGGGTATAAGCACGCAAATCTGACTTCAAGGAAGTCAATCTGCGTGGGACCCTGGATGGAGAGGTGAGTATCGGCAGGAGGGGGCTTGAACGCGACGACGTGCGAGGGACGTCCTCCGGACGGGAGTGAAACAAGAGAAAGCTCCGTGCACGTTCTTCGTGCTCAAGTGGTTAAAATAAAAAAGTAATGTGTAAGGCACTAAATTTAGTAGAGAAACCACATTTCTACGTAAATGGATATTGTACACATTAGGATTGCAGAGCACAACACACAGGGTTATTCAGAGAGAGGTGAAAACCAGGAGAATGACTGGAGAAGTGAAAATTCTAGGTCAAAAAAGCCAAACCAGAAAAATTCTCTCATCTATCTCACTTTCCAAATCGGCTATTTGCTCTAGATTGTTCTCTTCTCCTGCCAATTCTCCTGGTTTTCCCCTCTCTCTGAATAACCCCGTGTGTTTCCGCTTGTTTCATTACTCAGAGTACTAGATATTCCAAGGGTTGACCATATTTTGACTGAAAGCAGGATCATACACCTCAAAAGGGTGCAGGCCTTATCCCCTTCACTACCAATGTTCGTTGGAAAAAATGCTATCATAATATTTATTTGAAATATTAAATGTGGGGTAAAATAGAAGTTTTACCCAGAAATTGTTATTCTGTGATAGTTAAAAAATTAAAGCAATGTTAATTTGCTCATTTTTTCATGTATTCCTTTCTCTTTTACAGAAATATTATTGAAATGTAAGATTTTGAGCTCTAGATGGTGTCCTTTATCTTACACAATTTGAAACGGGGTCTGCATTATTATCATACAGGCCAAAATTACCTTTGAGTTTAGATACAGTAACTGTGATAAAGAAAATATCCAGATCTCCTGCTTATAGGGATTTGTAGTGATCATAGCAAGATTATTAGCAATGCAGCCTCCACAAAAATACCAATAGCCTATACAAATAATATCTGTATGTGGCGTAATACTTTTATAAGGAAATTACAGTAAAACTTTGTATTTGTACTGTACATGAATTTCCAATCATTATAACCCCCTGAATCTTATCCCTGTCCAGAAGTGAGTGACCCCAGAGCTCTCCCTGTATTCTGCCTTCTCCCTGGAAGCTGTAATCTATTTGGCCTTTTTGTTACAGTGAGGATTGGGGTTGCTATTGGCAGCTGGATTGATGTCTCTCCAGGGTGCTTGGAGAGACATAAAACAAAGGATTTTGTTTATCCACACACTAGTCTTGCTTTAAAAAGGTGTGAAATGGTCTTTTGATATGCTAATGAGTGCTTTTCGATGCATTACAATGTAAAATCGAGATAACTTGATTTTGAGTGTGAAGGGATTCATAGCTTGCTAGGTATTTTATTTATTATTTCCTCTGTAATGTGTCTTTCACCATCCAGTTCTTTCCATGTATAATTCTTTATTTAGATCTCCCATGCATATCTCAGTAGATATTCAAAAGATAATAATGGAAGAAGCAGAACGCACAAAAGCAGGAGCACTGATAGTTAACATGTCGCCACCAGGCCATCATATATGAGGGGAGGGAGAGGACTAAAAAGTACAGGTGAAAGAGAAGATAAAGTGCAAAATATTGTCAAGGCTCAAAATAGCGTCCCAAGATGGAGCAGGATGTAGGGAAGTAGGGTTACTCAAACGCATACCGCAGGTGCAGACTAGAATATGAGAGGGGTAGAACACACCTAGGAAATGTGGTCAGCTTCAGCCAACGTACACTGAAGTTGAAGGAGGTTCTATGGGTGAGTTCTCTTCGTGCCAGCTATGAGGCATCAGGGTGGAGGTTTAGTGTTGCTCAGACCTCATCTACTGAGGTTTTCAAGCAAACCTGACTATCATATTCTCCTCAGCAGAACTGAACCCCCTTTCGCGACATATAATCTAGTACGTCCAGGAACTGTCATTTCGCTACAGGAGTTAAGAATTGCAGGTATTTGTATACTGGGTCGTCCATGAAGTCGAAGTGCCCCAGTTCTTCTAGCATTCAATAAGTGTGTGAATATATGATATTTAACAGGCAGTTGCTCATCAATATGTACGTTAAATGATGTGGAACATTTAACACAATCATTTGTAAAATGAGCCTTTGTATGTTGATCACGCTATGTGTCTTTAGTTTCTCTCGAGATTGGTACTTAGGTAGTTTTCTTGTAGACTCAGGGACGTATCTAAAACACATGTCGAACCTGGATCAGATCCATAAAATGCAAGCAGTTTGGTCGCTCGGCTTTCCATAGGATGGTGTAAACCCCCGTTTATCAGCAGGTGAGTAAAGGCACGCTTCCTGAACGAGGGCAAGATAGTCAAAATAACGATCTCTTTCGCAAATTCATTTTGCTCCAGTTCTTATCTTCTGTCTAATGTCTAACTCTGAATTATTTGTATCAGTTTTCCATGTATGTGGAAGAGCCGTATATACATAAGGGGATCTCAAAAAATACTCTTTGTGATTGTCAGAACCTCTTACCTAATTTTACTGCACAGAATGTTGGCTTTGTATCAATGCAAAATATTAACTATATCCAGATCCTGGATAATAGTGGCATTAAGATAGAGTAATAAATAATATAGGGAATTTGTTTTCTATCTTTTGAATAAATGGATTTTTAATGTACCTTTTAGCATGACATTTATTTATTGTTGTTACTTATTCAGTTTTATTTTCTGTTTATTTATATAGATTTTCCACTCCTCTCTCTCCCTCAACTCATGAATGCTTACACGTGTCTTTGAAAGGGCAGTAACATGTTACTCTGTTTAGCTATGTTCCCTGTTTGTTCTGTAGTGGAATCATTCCCCTGTGTACTATCAACTCAGTGCTAATTTAGGATCTTTGAAGAAAAGAACCATCTCAAATTGGCAGCAGTGAGATTCCAGTGACCCCCTGAGACCCAGGAGGGCGAGACATTCCACGAGCCTTCCATCGTGTCCCCACTATCCCATACAAGGGAAGAGAAAAGAACGAGTTCCTGGCATTGACTTCCATTAAGGTTTTATGGGGATGAGGAGCCTAAAGTCCTTGGGAGAAGAAATTGTGGAACAGGGAAAAGGGGAAGGCTGCTTCTTTATGGCTCCCAGATGAGTTATAGTGAGGTTTATTTGTGAGGTACTATTGATAGGCCACACACCAGGATTTGTTTTTGCCTTGTTCTGATTTTAAACAAAATTATATGAGTCACCATAAAACCAACAGGAGAAAGTAAAGTAAAGCTGAGTCACACTGTGCCATTTCATGATACAATCACACTTAAAGTGGGATACAATGCTTTACACTGAACATTTATAATTTTATACTTATTTTATTGATCCCAGAAAGTGTGTACGTAGAAGCTTGTGCAAAGCCAATATTTTCAGTTTTACAAGATTGAAGGGGTTATTCAAAGAGCACCGAAATGTCGCTGACATTTATGTGCTCTGTGGTTCCCCGCAGTTCCCTGCACTTCGGGGAATCAAAGTTCCCCACTCTGCGGCGAATTTAGTATTCAACCCAGGGTTCCCGGAGTGCAGGGAATACCCACTGAAAACCCGCAAGAATCGCCGGAAAAGCCACGGAAAACACACTGGAAAAAGCCGACAAGCCGCCAATCACAGCACAGACCAGTTGCCAGAAAAAGCCGACAAACTGACCAACAGGGTAAAAAAAAAAACAATATGCTTGAAAGTTTAAAAAAGTGAAATGCTGTTTGCAAAAAACTACTTGACGAAAATGTCTGAAATTTACATATAAGATCCTATGAATGATAATAAAAAGGTCTGTTACAGAAAAAAAGAAAAGGCGCTATTACAAAAAACTGGGAAAAAAATTCCCGAAAAATTGCCGAAAAGATCCTAAAAAAATCAATAAATAAAGAAACTTTTTACTGAAGACTAAAATAATAAATGGTTTATTAGATATTGAGTAAAAACAAGAATATTTTTAACTTTGAAACCTGAATAAACCTGCAGAATGAAACTACCAAACAGCAGGGCACTTCGACAACTTTTCACTGCTGTTCGGTGTTCTCTGAATAAATGAGCCATTGCTTCTCAATGGGGACTTTGGGGACCAAAATTTGGCAAACTGCCTGCTCTCTGAATAACCGAACGGCCCAGAAATGTCACCATATGGGGAAATTCCCTTTTCGGTGACATTTTGGAGCCAGATCAGCTCTCTCTGAATAACCCCTTTATATTTTCTCTCTAGAACAGTTATGACACAATATAGCTCACCAGCTCACAGCTCACCACCCAACCAGAGTGTGGTCCACGTCATTGGCTGCTGCGGGACGGCTGACCTGCAGCCAATTACATGCGCGGTGCATAGGCTAGGTAGATGGGCAAGAGGAGTACCCAGAGAACTGTGGGGTGTGCTATTATTTCCTGTGGGCCTTTAAGCCCACCCGCCAGGCACAACAGACTTGGCGGTAAAGGGATAAAAAAATATATAATGGCACTAGAAAAAGTGCAGAGTCGAGCAACTAAATTAATAAGGGGAATGGAAGGTTTACGTTATGAGGAAAGACTAACAAGCTTAAACCTGTTTATTTTAGAGAAACGGCGCCTTAGAGGGGATCTGATAACTTCATATACGTACATATATACAGGGCCATTATAAAATATTGTCTGGAAACCTATTCGTTAATAGGACTATACACAGGACACGAGGTCACCCATTTAGACTGGACGAAAGGAAATTCAGCCTGATGCATATAATTTTTTTTTTTACAGTGAGAACAATAATGATGTGGAATTCTTTGCCTGATGAGGTGGTTGGGTCAGAGTCTGTATAGACTTTAAACAGAATTATTTTCCCAGCATGTTGCGAAACATTCCGTGAGTGTTTCAGACTGGATTTTTTGCCTTCTTTTGGATCAACAGCAGTAGGTGATGTGCGACAGGCTAAACTCGTTGGACGGACGTCTTTTTTCAGCCTGTGTAGCTATATATCAAACTCCCGCAGGATTTGCATTGACTCAGGATTACTCATAATGCCAGCAATCTAGTACAGCTGAATCATCAATTATGATCTTGTGCTCACATGTGGAGTGAAAAAAGTAAGATCCCCCTGTTATGATAAAAAGATAGGGGTTTAAAAACCAGGAATTCATTAGACATAAACCCATTAGGTCGATCTCCCTGGGATTTAATCAAGACTACTCTCCTAGATTTCTACCAGGGTCACTGCTAGTAATGTGTATTGCTTAATTAAAATTAAATGTTTCCACAGAACCTCTAATGCTAGCTTTTCAGACTTATATTGATATTGTGAGTTACTAAATCCAGGCAATGGAGAGAATACATGTAGAATACTGAGCATGAGCACTTAGTGCTGTGGGGAGATGATTTGAGGACATTATTTTCACACTGATTTTTGGACAAAACGATTTCAGTTCAGTTTTTGAATTTTGACCCAGATTTGGTTGTTTTTATAGTTAAAGGTTTTACAGGGATTTTCCACTAGTTTCATAAGTTCATGTCCATTTTATCAACATTACTAACACTACCAAATATGCACATTTAACTGGACATTTGTTTTACAAGACCATTTCACATTACAATCAATGCTATTTTATTTATTTACTTTAATTCAACCTAAATTAAATGTATAAGGTAATCTTGTAGTTTAAGGGGTCGATAGTAAACATGTCTATACCAGTTTGTAAATGATTTCAAGGGATTACAAGGAAACCCTTGGATTTCTGTGCAAGTGCACACCGCCTGCCAGGGTTAAGCTTGAGGGAAACGTCCCGTCCATGCCAGTAACTATATTTTTATAATTTTTTTAAAACTTGGCATACTTATGAATCGTTGGCTTCTCAGCAGCTGGCAATGGAAAAAAGATAATATTTACAACATGGTTTTAGGATTGGTACATGCAACGGTGATCTAAAAGTAACAAATCAAGAGATTTTTTATGTGTTTACAGTAATCTCTTGAACTAGATAACATTTGAGACTCGTCCATTGGGGAATATGGGCAACACCTGCCAGTTTTTTACAGCAAGTCAAGAAAATAATAAAATATAAATAATAATTTGTGTGTGTGACGGATCGGCCGCCACAGGATTGATTTAGTTTAATTTCATTCTTATTTTGTTATATTTCGTTTACCCTTTATTTATAGGAACTAATTTCCTTTGTTAGATTTAGTGTAAAACGGTTGCTAGACTTCTAATTAATCACGTTTTTCCCCTGCACCGATTCTGCTAGTAACCATGGAGTACATGCTTGCTACAATGTATCAGTCACTGACGTAGCGCTCCATGCTTCAAACTCCAAAATACTTTATGTTCAGTTATATTGTGTGGTTTTAAATGTATTGTAAATTGCTCATTTTTAGTTTTAAATAGACTTATATTTCTGTAGTTAAATGTGTTTTTTTTAAAGATACTACCTGCTGCTAGTGGCAAATGCTTTCCTTCGTATAGAATGTACAATAGGTTTGAGTAATTTGTGGATTATGCAAAAGTGCTTTCTCTTTGGGTCTCTGTTATCTGTTTACATGTCTGAAAGGTTGAGAGTCACATTGTCTCAGCCACCCACTATCTGATTCCCTTTACAATGGGTTATGTAAATCACTGTATGTGGACACTGTGGGGTCAAGACTTCATCTGCATACAACCAGTGGACCAAAGTGAAGCCTGAAGAGGACCTGAAAGAAGCCTGCAGTCTTGAAACCAAGCAATCAGAACTGTTGGGGTGGGCGGGAAGTCTGAATGTGCATTGCTGTATTTTGTATATAAGCACTGTCTGTTCCCATTCTAAATACACTCTGATTTACCTTCAACCTATACTGCGTCTCGACGAGTATTTGGGAAGAGGGACTATCTGCTAGGTATTTCCTCCTGGCTGACTCGATATAATCCAGCAAGGAACCTGATGCCGGCTCGCTACCTCTGCTCATTGCAGCGCTACCCCGGCACCTAAGGCGGATCTACTCCCTCCGAGTAGCGGCGTCCGTCACAGTGTGTAATCTCAAGGCTAGTATTTTTTTGTGCGAGGCAGTGGATATATGGTTTTAAAAAAAGAGAAACTGTAAAGTTTTTGTCTCATCCTCAGCTGCAACACAGCAGCAACCGAGCATGCTCAGATCTGCTGTATGGATGTCTAGATTCTCTGCCATGTCTCAAAGCTTTGTAGATATTGTTAGCACTGTTCTTTAAGAAACATTAGTTTTGAAATGGGCATCTTAGGCTGCCGGCACACTAGCAAACATTTTGCGTCCGTTTGACCGTACTGTTTGACGTCCGTCGTAGCTTTAAAAGGAGTCAATTGACACACCACATGAAGCACCTGCGCACTTGTTCACGGACGGGCAAAGCACAAAGCCACGGACGCAAACATAACATCGACGTGAAAAAGCTAAATGGACGCAGAAACAAAGCCGCCATGTATTTTCCTAGGGTGTGGAGACATAAGACGTTACGGACGCACTTTACGCCGTACTCACAATATCTCCCGTAAAAAAGTGCGTCCATAACGGACGCAGTACAGTATGCTCGTGTGCCGCCAGCCTTAGAGCTAATGTCCTGCCTGCTGCGCTCATTGGCTCATGACCATTAGAGAGGTTACCCATAGAGACGCAAGAAAAAATAGTGAATGATTTCGACAAGCAGTGAAAGGAGAGGAGAAAATGCCACAGATAAGGCATTATCAGGGCTAATCAGAGAGAGGTGAAAATCAGGAGAATGACTGGAGAATTGAAAATTCTAGGTCAAAATAGCCAAACCAGAAAAATTCTCCCATTTATCTCACTTTCCAAATCGACTATTTGGTCTAGATTGTTCATTCTCCTGGCAATTCTCCTGGTTTTCACCTCTCTCTGAACAACCCTGCATGTGTTAATAGTTATTTAATGGAGTAGGCTTCATACTATGCTCTGCCAACAGGATGGATCAACTGTCAGTTCTTTCTTCTGGTTGAGCGTAATAGAATCTGTAGTTCTTAAAGAATACTTTAGAAATAGACTTCCCTGGAACTGTTGCTATGGAGGAGCAAAGAAGGACTCAATGTCATTTTCATCTATGTCCACAAAAGTCTTTCAGTTTTTTTAATTAAGTTTGAGGGCAGTATTACAATGTTGGTGCTAACTTAACCAGAGCTGTTGAAACTGAAAACCTCCATAGACTATAATGGCTCTGGGAAGTTTACAACAGCTCTGGTTAAGTTAGCACCAACATTGTAATACTGCCCTGAGAGTCTCAAATGATTGAGCATGGAACTGGAAAAGAGGAAGACATCGGAGAAATTCTTATGAGATTTCAACACGGGGAGAACGGAGTATTGGCCAACAGTGTCTTTTTGTATGTAGTACTGAGGAGACACAATACATTGTTGGAGCAATGGTTAACAATGAGACAGAAGTCGGGAACCACCAATCCTCGAACAGACAATGATGCAATGGACTGGTTCGACAGTTAAATTATCCAAATGACACAAAAAATGACAATCTCTTCACCGTTATAAATATAGGAACACCCAGCTGACCTATGAGCAGGCCAAGATGAAGTCTTGGTGCACACCCACTAAATAAAATCAGCTCAGTGTGGTGGAAACAGAAGCAGAAAAAACCTAATGTGTCCCCAGCGCATTTGCAAGCATCCAAAAGAAGTGAAGCGAATCATGCAGTTCCCGAAGTTGACGGCTAAGTCACCAACTCCACAAGAGTCAACCGCGAGACCAGCCTGTTAGCAAAGCAAAGGTACACTGTAGCGTATGCAGAGACTATTCCGACTCTTGCTGCAATTTGGAACACCTACATTTGCCCTTCAATGGACCACAAGGAGGACAGTGATCCCTTATCCTCAATCAGAAACGAGACAACCAGAGGAAGGAACATGTTACCTGAAAAAGATAATAAGCACTGCAAACATAATTTATAAATAAATTGTATGTGGAACGCTCACCTATGATTCCAAGACTTTTTTGGCATTTTGTATATGAAAGGCTATGTTTTGTGAGGTTCTGAGTGGACATTCTTAAAACTTCTTCTAGTTCTCTTTGTGCATTTAGATGACTTCTACATTGTATGCATTTTCAACTGGCACCACTAAGGGGAGCTGACCACAAGCTTTCTTTTCTTTCCCGGATTTTCAGTGGTGACACTGATACAAGTTCACGCTTCACTGGTTGATCTAGAATTGATCTGCGAGTTCTTCAAAGAAAGTCACAATTTAAAAAAGTTATATTAACATAGATCCGTGGCTTAATCTGAAACCAGCAATCTGTGTAGACCCTCAAACATATGGCAGTGCGAGTTTTAGTCACATATAGTAGCTATGGCTTGAAAGAAACATAAAAAGTGCAATAGGATCTTTCACTAAGCAACGTTGTTATATGGTAATGCCAGTGGATTTATTTCATCTAACTGTGAAATCAATCGGGGGTTATTCAGAGAGCACCGACATGTTACTGACATTTCAGTGTACTCTTGTTACCCGCACTTTCCTGCACTTTAGGAAATCAAAGTTTTCCACCCTGCCGTGAATTCAGTATTCATCCCTGGAGTGCAGGGAAAACTCACCTCAATCCCGCCGAACTACCACCGAAAACCTGCCGGAACCGACGCATAAAACACAGCGAACATCCTGGAAAAAGCCGATGAGCCATAAATTACCAGCCGCCGAAAAAAGCCGACAAGTTGACGAACGGAGTAAAAAAATAATAATAATATGCTTGAAAGTGTCAAAATTGAAACGCTGTTTGCAAAAAAAACTACTGAACTAAATGACTGGAATTTACATATAAGGTCCTATGAATGAAAATAAAAAGGTCTGTTACAGAAAAATGAAAAAAACGCTAAAAAAAAACCAGGAAAACTATTTTGACAAAAATATCTCGAAAAATGCATAAAAGATCCTAAAAAATCATTAAATAAAAAGACTTTTTACAGTAGATTAAAATAATAAACGGTTTATTAGATATTGGATAAAAAAAGGGGATTTTTTAAAACATTAAAGTCTATGGAATTCGCCTGAATAAACCTGCCGAATGAAAACACCGAACAGCAGGTCACTTCGGCAACTTTTCACTGCTGTTCAGTGTTCTCTGAATAGATTAACCATTGCTTATCTATGAGGGATTTCACTGCCTTCGAACAGGCACGTACTTGCTGGCAGATCGCCAAAATTTGGCGAACTGCCTGCTCTATGAATAGCCGAACGGCACCGAAATATCAGCGTACGGGGAAATTCACTGTTCGGTGACATTTTGGGGCCAGATCGTCTCTCTCTGAATAACCCCGATAGGCAAGTTCTACCACAGTTTGTGGTAGTTTAAAGTTTTTTCCACTGTTGTTTGTGTTGTAGGTGTTGAGCATGGATTCTCCCACGGTTGTTCAGCATAGATTTCACTATAATAAAACAGGAAAAGGACTACAAACACACACACTTCTCTTTGGAGCATATTGAGTTATAATAAATAAGTTGTAACAGAAAAAATCCCCTTTCTTTAAACAATGCGATTTCTCATCGACTGATTAATAGGGATGCAGGAAATCGAAACCTTATGTATGAATGTTAGGTTTTTATTAGGGAGAACTCCACTTCTTACGTTTTTGCAGTTCCTAAAGGAAAATCATGTTTTTTTCTTTTTTAGTCAAAATATGTCATTTCTTATAAGTACATGGGATATTTCTAGCCTGACCAATTTAACCCTTTCACTACCATGCTTTTTTTTGTTGAATCAAATACAATAACAACTATTTGTAACAATATGGTATGTGTAATATACACTGAAAATTGCAATTCTGCATAATTATTCATTTTCTGAGATTGTAGAAAGATTAAAATAATGTAAATATTCTCGTTTTTAATTTTTCTGGTATACGTTTATCCTTTATAGAATTTTTTTGGGGTGAACGGTTTTAAACTCTTGATGGTGTCCCTTATCTTGCACCATTTTAAATGGGAACTGCATTATTAGCATACAGGCCAAAATGCCTTTGTGTCAAATCCAATAAGTATGACAGAGTAAAAATAATAAGATTTCCTGCATGTAACTGGAGTGATCATAATGAGATTATTGGTATCGCAGCTTCCACAAAATACCAATACACATTTTATCTGTGCGAAGGGATTTTCAGTCATTATAACCATCTGTACCTTATGTTTCACAAGGGAGAGTGACCCCATGCTCACATTATATCAGTTTTCTTTATGGCTGTTGTATTGCAGCAATAAAGTTTGAAGTTTTTGTTACAGTGAGGGAGAGGTCTGCTCTTTGCAGCTGCTTTACAGTTGATACAGGATGAAGTTATTCTAAACATCAGTAAATATATTCATGGCATAAAATAATATTCAGCTTCCCAATGACTAAATTACCTGATATTTTATTTGCTCCAGTAGTTGTTGATTATGCATTTTATGCCTCTGCCACACTTGCACCCTATGATTTGGTATGGCTACAATGACAAACTGTGCATTCTCCTGGAAGTCCCATCAAAATTTAAAGCAGTGAAAACATAATGGAGAATAAGCTGCTGCCTTTTGGGCTCTGAACATAATTGCAAAAAAATCAATCCCCATCATACACATCACAACATTGCTATTAAAGTGCACCTGTACTGCCCAGGTGCACTTTTGCGGTGTTATCCCAACAGGGGGTGGATATAGCATCACTCTTAAAGAGCAATGCATTATCTCATTCCTTGATGAGGTTTCGCCGTTTCACATTCGGTGGGTGGAGCTAATTGGAGACCAATGTACAGATCCGTGTGATTGGCCCTCACCACTGATGATATCAAGGAGATGATTCACACTTTGATTAGATATCAGATTTTGCAGTTTATACTCACTTTAATCCTGTGATGTTTCATCCTATGTGGGTGAAGCTAATTTGAGGCCATCGTGCAGCTATTTGCGAGCGGGCCAAAGAGTGCATGGACTGATTGGAGGGTCGTTGTCACATCCCGCATCAAGGATCTGACCCGTCACCCTGTAGCACTGTCCTCGCTGCTCGCTGGCTGGGCACCGAGTGATATGCATGCCCGCGACGGTCATGTGGGTGGCCAAGGGGTGGAGCGCCGCTGAGTTTAAAGCCAGCCTGCACAGACAGACTCATTGCCCTGACGTGGTTTCATATCCCTCAGTGCTTTCTGTGTATTTTGGTATTCTGTGTATGACTCTGGCTATTCCTAACGAACCTGCTTTGTGTATGACTCTGGCTATTCCGACCGAACCTGCTCTGTGTACCATCTCAGCTATTCCTGATGACCCTGCTCTGTGTACCAATTCAGCTATTCCTGACGACCCTGCTTTGTGTATCACTCTTGGCATACAGCTGGCCATCTTTCCTGCTGCTAAGATCCCTGTTATCTCAACCAAGTATATTCTCATATTCTGGTATCTGGTATCACTCCTAAGGTGGTTCAGTGAGCAGGTTTATTATGGTGGCAATGTTTCAGCTATAGCACTGGCCTTTGTCAAGCCAAAGAGTGTCTGAGCATTATGGGAAATATAGTTCCAAAACATCTGGGTCGCCAAGGTTGCTGACCCCTGCTTCTGACTAACAGACTGTTGAGATGCTATTGACTGTATTACTCTTGTGCCAGGCTAGCTTTATTATATGCACAGAGTGTGAGGGTACACCCTGACCGATGATGATAGTCCTTAAACCCTGTATACAAATTTCACACTAACTCAAACCCTTATCCTAACCAATGTGTACTCTCATAGTCCTAACCTAACACCGACCATTGCTGATAGTTCTTAATTATGAGATTTTCCTAGATATTAATGGAAAATCTTGATTTTATGTAAAACAGACAGGTCTATTCAAAGAAAAGTGAAACTCAGGAAAATGGAGAAGTGAAAATTCTAGGTCAAAATTGTATCCAGAGAAACCTGCAAGCAAGCCATTAGCTGTGTTAGTTGCTTTACTGTGGGCCCACTATCAGCCACAGCCAATTGAAATCGCTGAAAGATGGAAGTTTTATAAAAGACATCAGGAACGAGGAGAAAGCGTCTCCTCCTTTGTCTCTGCTGTCAGGAAGTTGGCAAGTACCTGTCAGTTTGGGGAGTATTTAGTCACAGCCCTCAGAGACCAGTTTGTGATGGGGTTACAGTGTGAAGCTATGATTAAGAGACTTCTTACCGAGAAAGAGCTGACCTTACACAAAGCTATGGATATCGCTAGCATCATGGAACAAGTCACCAAAGAAGCTGATGTTTTGCATAGGAAGCAAAAGACTGAGCAAGAGGCGGAAATATTCCATACAGATACCAGGGAGTGGTACAAGCAGAAACAGCAGGAAAAGATGAAGCATGGAAAGAGTTCACGCACATACGTTATAGGGGATCCAGTCTGTATACGGATGTATAGAGGGCCAAACCGTTGGTCTCTGGCAGTTATTTCCAAGGTTTTGGGATTCCTCACCTACGAGGTTAGCACGTCCAGTGGTCTGCACACCAAGAGACATTCAGCCCAGTTACGGCCCAGATCTGTTTTTGACAAACAATTGAATGACCAGGCTGAAGAGTCAAAAGACACGGATATATGGATGGGGGTCTGGCATGATAATGGAGATGTATTTTCACAAGAAGAAGAGGATTGTGCCTTTTCGAGGGAAGAAATAGATGGTGATTGTCTCAGTGAAGCAGATTCCACTTCACATGATCTGGCTGGAAATGTCAGTTTAGCTCGGAATCAAAGAGTCCGGCATCCTCCAGAACGCTGGCAAGCTCCAGACCCATTGAGGGATTTCCATCCTAGGAGTAAAAGCTTGCGGAACCACAGATACTATGTGAACCGAAAGCACAGATTACAGAATGGAAGTCAGGAGGGTCTGGAAGATACATAGACTTGTACTGGACATTTTTGCTTTGTTTTGTGTTTTTTAGCCAAACCAGAAAAATTCTCCCAATTATCTAATTTTCCAAATTGGCTATTTGTTGTAGGATGTTCTCTTCTCCTGCCAATTCTCCTGATTTCCACTTTTCTTTGAATAGACCTGAGAGTATTATTATTTTTTTCTACATTTTTTACTCCAAGAAACATCAGGAAGATACTGTAAAATAAATCAAT
The DNA here is from genome assembly GCA_009667805.1 of Leptobrachium leishanense. Taxonomy (NCBI): domain Eukaryota; kingdom Metazoa; phylum Chordata; class Amphibia; order Anura; family Megophryidae; genus Leptobrachium; species Leptobrachium leishanense. Next base: position 93,732,304 of record CM019068.1, on the reverse strand, counting down.
TGATCGTACAATGATGCGAACCATCTCCTAGACCAGTGCTTCCCAAACCTGTCCTCAGGGAGCACTAACAGGCCAGATATTTCGAATAACTTCAATAATGTTTGTCACTGAATAGAACTATCAGTATATACAGGTGCATGTTTGTCAATTACTTTCTAATCGAGCAATGCCACTGATTAATAGGGCCAATTTTGTATCCAGTATCAGGCCAGGACTACCTGGGGGAAAGGCACACTGAATACTGCAGTCACTGAATAGCAAATGATGCTACCTGTGTTGTACTACAGATATAATACATATCTGGCCTGGCTCTGGGTCCTGTGGACAGGTTTGGGAAAACAGTGCCCTAGACACTGTCCTTCAAACAAATCATCCCCACTCTTAGGCTAGGGTCAGACAAACGCATTTTTCGCGTCGTCCGTGAAAAAGTGTGTTCGAACGAATGGACGTATTTTTTCACGGAACACGCGATAGCGGTCATACGATGCGCATTTTCGGCCGTGATTTTCTATGGATCATCAATAAAACACTTTTTGCGTCTGGACATTATGTAGGCCAGACATTAGCAGCGTCTGACATCTCCTAATCACGCACACACGCCGCTAGCGGACGCAGCGCACTCTGTACGTCAGTACTAGCGGTTTCACGTTCTTGAAAAAAAGCATTCGCTTGCGTTGCCCGGCCGAACTTTCGTGCGGCAGTACTTCGTATATTGCCCGTCATTGGACGTTATTTGCTACTACTACGGCCGTGATAAAGTGCGGCTGCACGTGCGTTCGCACTGCGTTCGTCTGACCCCAGCCTTATATAAACTCCTGAACCAGTGCCCATCTTCCTCTTAATTGCTGCTCCTATAAACAGAAGCTTTCTGCCATTTGCCGTCCTTGACTGGTGCCACTGCATTTAACTGAATGGCAATAGTCCTTCATCCAAAATTTGGATTCAGGGTTTAACTGTAACTGTTACCCCTTCTGTAATGTCATAGTCCTAACTCTGTGAGTTGTTGCTGAAAAATCAGATAATAAATCAGTCAATGTTTCCTTATGTGATTAGTCAAGTTGATCCTGGCAGTAGTTTATTGGGACCACTCTGCATTTAGTGAACAGAGCCCTGTGTCATAGATAACAATGACTTTGTAACTGTGGCACTATTACAACAGTGTCCTTTTGACAGGTCCGCATTACAAGGCTGTAGAGAAGCATATAAGATTTAGGTCAAAGAGTCAACCTCATGAAAACTTTGCTTGACACTTAAATGCTCTGTGAACAAGGTAAGAAGTCCCTGAGATCAGCATTGTTTCTCTCTGTGTGTGGCATGTCTGGCCTCGCTATCCCATCTTAGTTTTATAGACAATACGAATGGTTCCCAAGGGACATACTTCTGGAATCCAACATATTTCTGGTGGAATATTTTGGACCGTTCTATTCAAGGAGTAATTGTTTGCCCTGTGATAAAAATGTGTTCGTTGTAGGAAAATATGAAACACTCTCAGGGGAATAAAAATATCAGTGAGGCTCCATCACGGAATGTAGAAGCCACATTTTAGAATGAGAAAAGAGGGAAGAAAACTCCAGTAGAGATTGTGAAATACAATTTAGCAGAAAGCTAATTTATTTACAGTTGTGTTCAAAATTATTCAACCCCCAATGCTGTAAAGGGTTTTAGGGAATTTAGTGTACATTTGTAATTGTAATCAGAATGAAATCCTACAAGGACTTTTTAAAGAACCATATGTAACTAAAATGACATCAATTGGTTTTGTAATACAGTAGTAAATGTTTCTTTTGTGAATTCTTCATTGACACAATTATTCAACCCCTTAAAGACTACCACTCTGAAGAACAGAGGTTCATTCAAGTGTTTTCAATCAGGTATTGAAAACACCTGTGGATGTCACGGAGCAGCAATAAAGCATAATAAGCACCAATTAGGCAGCTTTAAAATGACTGTGATACTCAGCTCCTTCTAGACATTTACTGGTGTGGTTACAAACATGGTGAAGTCAAGAGAATGTCCAGGAAGACAAGAGAAGAGGTGATTACTCTTCACAGGAAGGGCAATGGCTATAAGAAGATTGCAAAGATGTTAAACATACCAAGAGAGACCATAGGAAGCATCATTCGCAAATTCAAGGCAAAGGGCACTGTTGAAACGCTACCTGGTCGTGGCAGAAAGAAGATGCTGACTTCGACTGCTATGTGCTACCTGAAGCGTAGACGGGAGAAAAGTCCCCGTGTGACTGCTGAGGAACTGAGAAAAGATTTGTCAGATGTGGGTACTGAAGTTTCAGCTCAGACAATACGGCGCACACTGCGTAATGAAGGCCTCCATGCCAGAACTCCCAGGCGCACCGCCTTGCTGTCTCCAAAGAATAAGAAGAGTCGACTGCAGTATGCCTAAAGTCATGTGGACAAACCACAGAAGTTTTGGGATAGTGTTCTGTGGACTGATGAAACAAAATTAGAACTGTTTGGGCCCATGGATCAACGCTATGTTTGGAGGAGGAAGAACAAGGCCCATGAAGAAAAGAACACCTTACCTAATGTGAAGCATGGCGGGGGGTCAATCATGCTTTGGGGCTGTTTTGCTTCTGCAGGTACAGGGAAGCTTCAGCGTGTGCAAGGTACCATGAATTCTCTTCAGTACCAGGAGATATTGGATGACAATGTGATGCAGTCCGTCACAAACCTGAGGCTTGGGAGACGTTGGACCTTTCAACAGGACAATGATCCCAAGCATACCTCCAAGTCCACTAGAGCATGGTTGCAGATTAAAGGCTGGAACATTTTGGAGTGGCCATCGCAGTCACCTGACTTAAATCCGATTGAGAACCTCTGGTGGGACTTAAAGAAAGCAGTTGCAGTGCGCAAGCCTAAGAATGGACTGAACTAGAGGCTTTTGCCCATGACGAATGGGCGAAGATACCCGTAGATCGCTGCAAGACACTTGTGTCAAGCTATGCTTCACGTTTAAAAGCTGTTATAACTGTAAAAGGATGTTGTACTAAGTACTAAGATTGAATGTCACTTGGGGGTTGAATAAAACTGATAATGATGTGAGCACAGAAAAGACATTTGTGGTATTTCATTATAAATGTTATGTTATATTTGTCTGACCTACACGTGCCTCTTTGATTTAATTGTAAGCAAGATGACTGAATGATCAAAATCAATGTCAAACTGGCCAAAACACTCAATTTCAGTGGGGGTTGAATAATTTTGAACACAACTGTATATGCAGAGGATGAATTCAAACAGTAATTTGGTGGAGAATTACAAGAGAATTGTGAATCTTAGGTTATGCTAAGAGAAGACCAATGAAGGAATGTTTAACAGGGTTATTCAAAGAGATCCGAATGGCTGCCGAAAGGGAACCGAACGCTGAAAATCAGCGTTCGGTTACCTTTCTTGGCCATTCGGCTATCCAGAAAGCAGGCAATTCGCCAAATTTTGGCGAATTGCCTGCACGTACGGTGCCTGTTCGGTGCCTGTTCGAGGGCAGTGAATTCCCCATAGAGAAGCAATGCTTCGGCTATTCAGTGAACAAAACCAGCAGTGAAAGGTTCCCGAAATGCCCTGCCATTCGGTGGTTTAATTCGGCAGGTTTATTCAGGCGAATCCCATAGGCTTCAATGTTAAAAATATTCAATATCTAATGAACCGTTCATTATAATATTCTGCAGTAAAAAGTCTCTTTATTTATAGATTTTTTAGGATATTTTAAGCATTTTTCGGGATTTTTTTAAATTTATTTTTTCAACTTTACTTATTTTTTCTGTAACAGCCCTTTTTATTATCATTCATTGGACCTCATATGTAAATTTCAGACATTTTCACTCAGTAGTTTCTTTGCAACCAGCGTTTCACTTTTCAAACATTCAAGCAAACTATTTTTTTAATTTCTTCACTCCATTCGTCTGCGGTGTCGGCTTTTTCCGGCGGCTGCGCTGCGTGTGATTGGCTACTCTCAGCTTTTTCCGGCATTTTCGGCGGGTTAATCCAGATGTTTTTGCTGGTTTCGGTGTGCGTTCGCCCTCGTTTTGCGGTGAGTTTTCAGCAGGTTTGCGGTGACTTTTCCCTGCAATTCGGGGACCCTGCGGTGCTTGCTGAATACGCCGCAGGGTCGCCGAAATGGGATCGCCAAATCGCACCGAATTGAAGAGAACGAAAAGTCACCGAACGTGCGGTGACTTTTCGATTCTCTTTGAATAACCCTGTAAATCAACTGTTTAATCCTAAAATTTGTGATTCTCTACCAAATCACTGTTAAGTTTCTGCACACGTTTAGTTACTTTGAATTTTATTTAATTATATGTATATACTGCATATATTGGGATATTTATTTAGCTAATGTCCTTTTCTTTATATTGTGAGGATTGTGTACTGCCTGGGTGTATATACCTAACGTAGATTTATATACTCAATATATACACAGACCCACACTTAGTGCTGAGATTTTGTTTGTTTTTGCGGTCAGTTTATTGTGTCATATTACAGGCAGTTAGAAAAAGCCACAAAGGGCTATTTGCTATATCTAAACACACATTAAAATAGTTGCTTTCACAAATAATCATTCTCTAAGTGCAGATGTAAAAACTGCAAGTTAGACAGAATAATGGGCCCGCTTCAATGTTTTATAACCGTATCACTTGATATCTGAAAGTGGTTGCAAAAAAAGAATAGTCCAAAAACATAAAGAATAGTTACAAGAATAAAATGATAAAAAAAAAGTGTAAAAGCAAGAATTTCAGCATTCTGGAAAGAAACTGATATCAAAATGGGTGTTCAGATTAACCCCTTCACTAGCAAGCGATTTGTGCTGTAAAAATGTGATCATCACATTTATTTGAAACATGGGATGTGAAGTTAACGATTAAATATGGGTTAAAATAGAAGTTTTGTACAGAAAATGTTATTCTGAGATAGTTAAAAAATGTAAATAATGTTAATTTGCTCATTCTTAATTTTCATGTATTCATTTATCATAAAACGGAATTATTGTTGAAATGTAAGAGACTGAGCTCTAGATTGTGTCCTTTGTGTTACACAAATTCAAACGGGGTCTGTATTATTATCATACGGGCAGAAAAGCCATTTGTGTCAGATACAATAACTGTGATAAATAAAAATAATAATGGTTAGATCTCCTGCTTATGGAGATTTGTACTGATCATAATGATATTATTAGCAATGCAGCTTCCTAAAAATACCAATAGAATATTAACCCTTTTCACTGCTGAGCCATTTGACCCCTGTGTGCTGAGCTCATTTTTACCACTTTTGCTCATCATGTTTAAATGTGATTTGAAGTCACGTTTTACTATACGACCAAGACATATTATATATCCTTTTTTCTGGCAGACTCGGCAGATTCATAATATATCATTATTATATGTATACGTCGTGCCCTGCCTGAATATTATAACAAAAAAATGCAATAAAATTTTAATTTTAAATCATCTACAGCGTGTAAAGTGTTTTTTTTTTCACATTTTATCATCCGAGCCTTTGCGGTTATATTTTCTGTGGGGTGCGCTTGTTAAAAAAATTAGAAATGGGGACTCATTACATTTTTTGAGGGGGAATTAGGAGCTTTTTAGAAAACCCCCCCATATAAAAAAATTGTTAGTGCAGCATCATTGTTCACATTATAATTGAAATGGGAACAATATTGCTGCATTAATAAAAATATCACACAAAAAAAATCACGTTTTTATTTTTATTTTAATTTTTTTATTATTATTTCTATTTTTGTCTCTTACTTTAAAGATGGTCATGTTTGGTATCATGCTCTGGCCTTTCAAATGACACTTACCATGACCCTCTAGATCTCCCATCGTTTGGGAGATATGGCAGTTCAAAGGAGCCACCATGGGATTTCCTTGGGAAATCCCCATGCAGCTAGGGGTTCCCTGGCTAACTGACATCATTTTGCCATGTCAGGTGATGAGGGGGGACCTGGAGGTGGAGCTGCCATCCAAGATGGTGGCCCCCACTGAAGCTAGGCCGCGATCCGGCGCCAAATCGCAGTCCGGTGCTTCAGGGGTTAAATCCAGGGACTGCTTAAAAGGGGAGACTCTCCCCTTTTAAGTGGTGCCTTCCTTCTCCTGCTAGATCCTCCCGATTGGGAGGGAGAGGGATCCAAAAGGACCTGCCCCTCCTTTCATGTGATCTCCCCACTTTGCCGGGGGGTTGCGTGAAAGTGACATCATCGGGTCTGATGCAATGAGGTCATTTATGTCAGGAGGGCTTTAAAAGTGGCGTCTGACTTCAGGGAAGTCAGAATGCCATGGGACCACGGAGGAGAGAGGTGAGCATCTCTCCGGGCTCCCACCGAGCGGATAACGTGTGGGGGACGTCCTACGCATACATCGTGAGTCTACGAGGACGCTCCCCACACATCATCTGCTGTGAACGGGTTAAAATAATATTTGTATGTTTAATAATGCCTGTATATGGAGATTACATTAACACCTTGTATCTGTCTGCAGGGATTTTCAGTCAGTATAACACCCTGAGTTTTATCCCTGTATGGCAGTGAGTGACTCCAGAGCTCTCCCTGTATTCTGTCCTCTCCCTGGCAGCTGTAATGCAGCATTAATCTGTTTGAACCTTTGTTGCAGTGAGGTTTAGGACTGCTATTTGTGAATGTTTTTCTCTCTCTCCAGGGTGCTTGGAGAGAAACAACAAAGGATTTCGTTTGTCCATAGAGGACACACTAATCCTGCTATAAACAGGTGTGAAACGGTCTTTTGATATGCTATTGAGTGCTTTTCAAAGCATTACAATGCAAAATCGAGATAACTAGATTTTAGGTGTGAAGGGGTTAAGGAACCATAATTGTGTTGTGAAAGGATTAAAAATACATTCAACTATCTTGTTTTACATGCCTACATACAAAATATGGTAGGATGTATCTGGGTCACAAAAATCCACTACAAAAGTATAGAAAGCATGCAGCGTAGCTGGACTGTAAATTATTTATTTTTAGATTTAAAGATTTTTCATTTATTATGAAAGGTCACAAACCGACCAGCATAAATGGCCTCGCAGGGCCAAAAAGCAGACTCAAATAAGCAACGCGTAAAACAAAGGGGAGGGAGGCGGTGTCTCAAAAGAACAAACACAAGTCATCAGAAATGGTATCTCAGAAAAATCAAAAAGGTAAAATAAAATAGAAAAATATATAAGTGGAGTGGGGGTTGAGGGGGGGACAAACAGGAAGAAAATAGTCTCATCAGACACAGGGAACACTCCAGAGAAAGCAAAACGTCCTAAAAAATTAGCTGAAGTGTCTCAGATCGCAGCAACTATTCAAAAGGTGTCCTCAGACATGTCCCCAAAAAGAAAAAAAACAAGGCAGGGACATTCCAAAAAGGGATGTAAATCACCAAGCCAGGTCGAAAAGGGAGAGGAAAACAAGAAGAGGGGCAAGTCCTCTTCAGCCAGTGTCTCTCCAAAAAGCAGAATCAATGGCCCCACCGATCTCAATTCTTCTGCAGAGGCCATATCGGGTGGCCCACCTCCAGGTTGCCTGGCCAACCTCAATCACTGCGTCATGGGCCTCTGATCCACCATTAAGCAGCCCACCGAAGCGTGGCTCCTTCGGCACCACAGATAGCACGAGGGGGTACACGCTGGCCAGCGCTGTAGGCTGCACATCTTCGTCTTCAGTCGGCATCGGAACACTTTCACCACAAGGCCAGGCACCGGTGGGAGGGAATCCACTCAGTGCCCCTGTCGTCACCAGCATTGTGCACCACGCCATCCCAGTCACTCAGACACCATACATCTTTGTGGGAGAGGAGAGCCTCCTCCGCAGCACCCATCCCCACGCAGCTCACAGCAACAGCCACAACAGCTGCTCGGCCCTCCACAGGTTCCAGGAGTGGGGTGGTCCTCACCTGTGATCTTGATCTTTGTTCCCGTCTGCGCTCAGGGCCATCTCTCCCCAGCAGTTCCTCAAAGTTGCCATCACCTGGCGCCAGACACCTCTGGTAGGTGGGGCATCTTCGTCCTCTCCCGCCAGCATCCGCAGGCAGGTCTCTAGTCCCCAAACCACTGCTCCCTCACTTCCAAAGGGAGGGGGGATACGACACCCCACCTCCCTGCAAGTTCATACTGGACTGTAATTTTAATACATTTTTAAAATTATATATCTATGTATACATACATACGAACTCCACATTATTGCACTTGCAATATGCATAAACATAAATACAAGGAATACACAGTGATCAGCTACAACATTAACCCTTTTATGGGGTGACATAGCTCAGGCTGCCCCCCTGCAGCCAAAGACGCTCAACATGCCTCTGGTGCATAGTATGCCTCGCCAGCATTAACACCCTCCTGTCGGTGACAACCTGCCCGGCGTAAGGAGTTAATGCAACTGACAGGTGAAGTGAATAACATTGATTATATTGTTACAATGGCACTAGTCAAGGGGTGGGATGTATTAGGCAGCAAATGAACAGTCAGTTCTTGAATTTCATGTGTTGGAAGCAGAAAAACTGTGCATGGAAAAAGATTCGAGTAACTTTGACGTGGCTGCCGGCAGGATCTTCTCGGGGGGAGCACTGCAGACAGAAGGTGAGAGCTGGGGCAAATATACCCATGAGAGCTGGGGCAAATATACCCATATGAGCTGGGGGGCAAATATACCCATGAGAGCTGGAGGCAAATATGCCCATGAGAGCTGGGGGCAAATATACCCATATGAGCTGGGGGGCAAATATAACCATGTGTGAGCTGGGGGCAATTATAACCATGTGCGAGCTGGTCTGGGGCAATATATCCATGTGTGAGCTGGTCTGGGGCAATATATCCATGTGTGAGCTGGTCTGGGGCAATATATCCAAGTGTGAGCTGGTCTGGGGCAATATATCCATGTGTGAGCTGGTCTGGGGCAATATATCCATGTGTGAGCTGGTCTGGGGCAATATATCCATGTGTGAGCAGGTCTGGGGCAATATATCCATGTGTGTGCTGGTCTGGGGCAATATATCCATGTGTGAGCTGGTCTTGGGCATATATGTATGTGTGTGCTAGTCTGGGGGCAATATATCCATGTGTGAGCTGGTCTGGGGCAATATATCCATGTGTGAGCTGGTCTGGGGCATATATGCATGTGTGAGCTAGTCTGGGGGCAATATTTCCATGTGTGAGCTGGTCTGGGGGCAATATATCTATGTGTGAGCTAGTCTGGGGCAATATATCCATGTGAGAGCTGGGGGCAATATATCCATGTGAGAGCTGGGGGCAAATATACCCATGTGAGAGCTGGGGGCAAATATACCCATGTGAGAGCTGGGGCAATATATCCATGCTAGCTGGGGGCAATATATTATATCCATCTTTTTTTGGGGGGTGCAAGTAGCTGGTCTTGCCTAGGGCGCAAAATAGTCTAGCACCGGCCCTGAGAGCATCTCCAAACCAGCAAGTCTTGCTGGGTATTCCAGGTATGCAGTGGTTATTGCCTACCAAATAAGTGGTAATACTGTAGGTATAATTGTACGTGCAAAAAAGATGTTTTTCCTAATCAACATGACAGTCATCAAATGAGCTTCAAGTAAGTATACAAATGTAATAAAGCCAATTCTTCAAAATTATGTCACTGGACATCTAGGTGGTTACCAAATTTACACACATCACTCTGTGCAGGAAATAGTGAGAAATCCTGCCTTGTAGCTCTCAGAAATCTCCTGATTAATCAAGCTGCTTTGGATTGCATCCTTGATTGATTGACGTGAATGCTACATGCTGCACTTCAAGAATTTTAAAGCACTATCCATCATCATGATTATGTGACAGATATCTAGAAATGCATAAAGGATCTGGTAACTCTATGCAATACTCACTCCCATTTGCAGTCAAGTTCCCTGAAGAACAGCGGAAGATATCCAAGATATCCCAATATCCAAAATATATCTCTACTTTGCTCTTTACCTATAGATTGTATAACAGCTAAGCTGGAGCTTGGAGAAACATTAACGTTGGAAAAATACTAAAATGCGCAATTCTCCACTAATTCATTGCATTGTAAATTTTAATTTCTCCTGGCAGACCTCCCATATTGGTGTGTGAGAACTAATTTAGTCATGCAGTCAGACCAACATATGCTGGTTATGCATGAGGTCCTGTTCTGCATGTCATATAACACGCATTGTAATTAGCAGCCACTAATTGGCTAATAAACTACTGATGGCAAGTCATGTCAGCGCCAGAACGTGGACAAGCAGTTTTTCAAACATTTGTTTCTTCATCTAAGAAATGGTTCCTGCAACGGATTACTAATCATGTTTCAGAAGACTTTTTTGTTGTTACGTGGGCCTGACTTGTTAAAAAATACATGCGATACTTTGCATAACCATGTGTCACAGTTTCATATGGACAACAATTTCAGGTTTTTTCTACGATATTTGAAAACCATCAGCTGCAACTCTTGATAATGAATTTTTGATAATGGATATAATGATTATTATCCTGGATAATTAATATTTACATTGGGGCCAGAGGAGTTGGCAGTTCGCATTTCCTTCTCCACCATGGGAGTATAGGAAAGTGTCATGTACCCACTTCTTCCCAGACTCCTAGGAGGTCATCATCAGCGGTCCATGCCGCTATATCGATCCACCATGCTGCCGGCTCTCAGTGAATAGGAGAGGATCCTCTAACTGGCCCGTCCGCTGCCACAATGAATCGTGCATGTGCACGACCAGCCGGCCCCTGCTGTATGCATCATCAGACATGGCTGTGTTCATCAATGATGCAACCCGGAAATGGAGTTTGGGTGTGCAGAAGAGCGTGCTGCCCGATCCTAATTGACCCTCCATAAAAAAGAGCAAGCAACTGGTAAGTCATTGCTCATTTAGGCTAGGGTCAGACGAGCGCAGTGCGAACGCGCGTGCAGGCGCACTTAATCACGGCCGTAGTAGCAGCAAGTGCCAGGCAATGACAGCCAATATACGAAGTACGGTCGCACAAAAGTCCGGCTGCGCAACGCAAGTGGAAAACGAACGCATTTTGTCGAGAACGTAAAACCTCTAGTACGGTTGTACAGAGTGCGCTGCGTCCGCTAGCGGCGTGTGTGCGTGAATTGGAGATGTCAGACACTGCTAATGTCCGGCCAACATAACGTCCAGATGCACAAAGTGTTTTATTGATGATCCGTACAAAATCACAGATGCAAATGCGCATCGTATGACCGCTATCGCGTATTCCGTGAAAAAATACGTCCATTCGTTCGAACGCACTTTTTCACGGACAACGCGAAAATGTGTTCGTCTGACCCTAGCCTAATTGTGCTTCCATATCCAAGCTAGTGTTATCTATTTTAGTTACCGGCTATGCGGAACCTCTGCTTGTTTAATGACCTTGCCTGAACGCCGTCTGCCCTCAAGACCCTACTGCCTTCCTCCGACTTTGCTAGAACGCGTCTGCCTATATATCTCTCTGTCTGACTAACCATGCTATTCTGAACGCCATTTGTCACCAAGACTCCTATCTCCTCGTAAGACCTTGCATATGTGAACCCTGTTACTAACCATATCTGGTCTTTATACCACTATTTGATTATCATTACAAGAATATCGATTTCTTCAAGAACTACAACCTGACACCACCTCTACTGAACTGAGAGTGCTGTATACTCCACCTAGCTTCTCTGTCAATAGTTGTATTGAACAGGCCACCTATTCTTCTTTTTTATTTGTTTCTGGATGTGACAGGAAGTTAGGGATTTTTTAATATATTCTAAAGTGTTAAGTGATTTTACTTTTGTAAAATTAATCATCTCCTGCTCTGAGTCGGTATTCTTACTGAATATGCATGCTACGATAGAATAGTGACAGTGCAGCTATTTTGTATATATATATATGTATATATATCACATACTCTACAAAGGTTTACCCTATTTCACCTTTTCTAATTTATTTTAATAATGAAAACATTATAGCTCAAACCAATGTTCAAATGTGAAAGAGGAATATTCAATAAATCCTAAGTAAAACAATGACATAGTGCAGTATTTATTTATTCCATCCTTTCACACCAGAGATGATTACATTTTGGGTCTAGGTCTAGCTTTTCACATATGCCTCCCTTCATGCTTAGAAATACTTGTGTTTGCTTGTTTTATAATAAATTAATTAGTCTACAAGGTGAAGGGAGTGTTTTCCTAAACTCCTAGATGTATTACTAAAAGATTATATGCCTCATTATTATTTGTTGGCTTTTAAGACTAAAAAAAGGAATTATATTTTCTATTAGTAGATAAATAAACTGTATTATGTCTGAAAATGTATTGATACAACTTAGCAGTTTTACTACTAAAACTGTTTATTTTAAAATCCTGAAAAAAATACTAAAACACTATGTTTAAAAATAATTCCTTTGCTAACAGTGACCTGGTTTTAATAGTTATTTGAAGTCATGACATCAGAAAGGCTGCCAGTAATAAAAATATCTTTAGTGTATATATATATATATAGATTAAAAAAATAAATATATAGCATTTTTTTCATTCCACTTTTGAGAGGGTGTAACTGGAGACACATTGTTACACAGAGCAATACTATAAAGGAGTATCAAGTCATTACTTTATGGGTTTTATTCCTGGGGAAAATGGTAGTTTAGATTCGATAAAGATTCATCTAATTTCTCAGCCAATGCTATATACAGATTTTCATATTCATCGACTTGCTTTGGGGACATCTTGTATAATGGAAAGAGGAAAAGGTTATTGTAAAATAATAAACCAGATTTAAACACCCAAGATCACTATTGCTCCCCCTCCCATTTATCGACACCTCACTCAACAAAAGTCGCCTTCTGTTTCCTCTCCGACATTACACCACTTCATTGACACCGAAATCTGGTTTTATAACCTTGTCAGAAACTGTTAGACATGAGAGAGATTTTATGCCTTTTCTGGAAAGGCGTCATGTTGTAGTAAACTTAGTAACCACTAAAATAAATATATGAAAGGAATAGTTCAGGGCCAACAATCTCTGATACTTTAAAGAGATTTTACAAAAGAAGGACTGGAAATCTCTGCTGGTTGAGGATACTAACTTGGGTTCATTCAATGTGTTAATTATATAGCATCAAGGTCTTTTTTATGGACCTAAACCTTTCCATGCTGTCCATCCTTTCAGGGTTACAGAATCATTGGTAACTGGTATGTCAGGGCTCATGTAATAATTCTAGTATCAGTTGTACTCTGCATTCAGAGACCCAGACCGACCACTGAGCTGAAATGGCTATGGGATGGCAGCTGTCTGTGTAGATAAAAAAAAAAAATCTCCACAAATGACCCATTTACATGCTGTGCTTTGCTGTACGTACCAGCATGGAGATCAACCAGATTCCACAGACTGGCCAAGGGCTAGCATAGATTCACTGAATCTCAGAATTACTTTTTGGTGAAACCCACAAACCTAGGGGGTTATACAAGGAGCACCTCGTTCCCTGCACTTTGGGAACTCAAACTTTTTCACGCACGGGCAACCCAATATGGCATTGACGTGAAAATGATACAACGGACGTAGAGAAACCCCTGCATACAGCTTTTTTTTCTTTTTCTCAACGTCAGTCAAAACTAACTGATACAATGTAACCACAATCTCATCTGTTATAAAGTGCATCCGTTTCAACGGACAGTGCGTCCAGAGCGCACTCACTGTGCTCGTATGACTGCAGCCTAAACTGAAGGGTTATTGCTGACCTGAATGGTCTGATGTTTTCGTGTATGTGTGTGTGTGTGTCTGTGTGCGTCCACACAATAGTAGTCATCCTGGGGGAGGGTGGGGTGGAGAAATTCTTGATGAGTGTCTTCTGAATCCCTTACACACATTTCCCAAACCTAAAGTATACTGGGTAATCAAATACCATCAAATTATAATGTTCTGCGTCTATTTTCTTCCTGGATTAATTTTTTTTCAATATATTTATGTTTTTATTTCAATAAAAATACCATCCATGAAATGTTAATAGTTACTGTTGTGATTGTGGTTTAAACGAGGTTGTATAAATGTTATTACTTGTAATCATGCATTATGCTTTATACTAGCATACTTATAATGAAACAAGTACAATAGGAAATGTGAGATCCCTCACTTACTTGCATAGTATAGTAAAATAAGCGCTCACTTAGCTTCAGTAAATTCTAACAGAAAGTAGAGATGTGCGTTTCGGGTTTCGGAATTTCGGAATTTTTACGAAATTTCCCGATTCGTGTCTTCGGATTCGGCCGAATTTCCGAATCGGATCGGACCCGAAAACCGATAGATCCGAAAAGTTTTCCGAGCCGAAACGAAAAAATTTCGGATTTTTCGAATGGACTTGAAATGTGTCAAATCGAAATTAATTTTTGCTCTATTCATGATTTCGGTTCCATTCGTGATTTCGGTTCCATTTTGGTAATTCTGGAAATCGTATATTTAACTATTATCGGTTATATCGCTGATTCTGTAAATTTTGTATTTGTAAATGCGTATCACTTGTTTCTTGTGGCATTTGGGTCAGTTTAGCGTTTTTTTAAATCGTTTTGTTCATTTTTTTTGTTCCTTGGCTTTCATACCATTTTAATATGATTAAATAAAGTTGTGAAAAGTATATTCAATTATTCATAAGAAAAAAAGGATCTTTATTTAATAAAAAAAAAACACGATAGAATCGCCAGAATTATCGTAGACACTTTGAAACGAGGAGAACAGAAGTTCCGAAAAAACGAAAATTTCCGAAATTTCCGAAAAGTCGATACAAAAAACGAGCAAAGTGACACGAAAATAGGAAAAATGGTCGATATTCCGAAAAAAAAATGTACACGAAAAAACGAACCGAACCGAACCGAATCGAAACAGAAATTGGTCGAAACGAGCCGAATCGAAAAGTTTAAACATCCGAACAGGGGGCGTGTCCTGACCTCTGACAAAGATTGCCGCATAACCTGTGAGCTCTAGAGTACCCCTCCGACAATCTTTTGCTCCAACTCGAAAATCAGGACATGGTTCGGGGTAAGGGCAAACAACCCACTCCCAAGACGCCTGCACGCAAACCGGATCGATCCCTGGGCTCCTTAGACCCCTTTCTACTACCTCCGCGACTTGCACCTTCAACCCCGCCGCATGACAAAATGGCGGACGGAACCTCCACCATGCCTCGAACGCCGGACTCTACCCCGGCCATCCGCCGCCTGGAACAACTTATATCCGCACTCCCTACTAAAACGGACCTTGTGGACATGATGGCAGACTTAAGGGAGAGCTTTGCGGGCGATCTTGGAGCTGTTCGGTCTGATGTGGAGGCTCTAACAACCCGAGTGGGACGTCTAGAAGACGCGGCTAATCAACCTCCTGCGGACGTTCAGGTACCTCCCCCGGCAGCATTTGGGGAATTGCAGAGGCGGGTGGATGATTTAGATAACTGGGGACGACGCCGGAATATTCGGATCCGAGGCTTGGCTGAAACAGATGGCCCTGAAGATTTACGGATCGCCCTCAGTGAGGCCTTTAATGTGATCCTAGGCCGCGAACCGGGAACTGAGGTCCTTATGGATAGAGTACACAGAGCCCAACGCCCTATACCTTCCCCGACCGCTCCTCCACGAGACATTATCTGTTGCCTTACTGACTTCACTTTAAAAGAGAAGATAATGATTGCGGCCCGAACCTCCCGCACTTGGGATTTCCACGGAGACCGGATTGAACTGTTCCAGGATTTATCCCCGTACACGCTGGCTGCTAGACGCTGCCTACAACCTGTAATGCAAGCCCTACGCCAGGCGGAGATTCCTTACCATTGGGGGTTCCCTTTTGCGCTAATTGCCCACAACAACGGCGTTCGTCACTCCATCTGCTACCACTCTGAAATCCGCAGATTCACGTCGGCACTGGGTTTACCTCTGTGCTCGATCCGCAACTGGGAGACAGATACCCGACGAGACGGCCTGTCCTTGCCTGCGCACCGTAGGGAAAGATCAAGAGGTCGTAGGCGCCATCGTCAACCTAATGCTGCAGCCCTGGAACCGGACGAAGACCGGGAGTTATCCCCTCATCTCCCAGAGGATTGATGACCGATGCTCCTGGACTTCCTCGTGATGGTATTTCTCCCTCATACTTTACGGTTACCGCTCAACCCTTCCGTCCCTCCTGCCGCCTGAACTGACGCGATCCCATGACCTGGACATGATTTAACGGTATGGCCTTCAACGCTTGTTCCACCTATTCTCTCCTCGGAAGGAACTCTGATCCCTGCCACGCACTATGTTTGTGGTTACATGGACTACCCTGATATCCCTGTGACTTACCTTATGTCGCCGGCCCTTCCCAAGGATCTTGCTTTTTCCAGTTCCTCGATCCTTTACTCCCCATCTGGTTGCCCTTGCATGGGAATCTATACCTTTAATTCCTGACGTTGAATGGGGGAGGGGGAGGGGGAAAAGGGGGAGGGAGGGTAAAGGGAGGGGAGAGAAGGGGAAATCCCTATGGAACCTTACTGACCTGTGTTTTATTGCCTTATTATCATATTGGGGATGTTTATTACAGTTGAAGGAGGTTGGGCGGGGGAGCTGCCGTCGAGGGGAGGGTTATGTTATGGGTTAACATACTCGGCCGTTTTACTGTCGCTTTTCTCTTTTTTCCATTTTTTGCTCGTGTTCTCTTGTTATGCTCCGTTCCCATAGTCGGAGGGGACTCTACTTAGCTTACATATTTTAAATTGTTCTGTTTCTATTCTCACTGTTTCTGGCCTTTTTTCTTTTTTAATCTTTGTTGGTCTTCTGGACTACAGGCTTTTTACTGCCTGTTGCCGCCCGCGTGGACTTGGTGTCACTCCTCCAGAGGCGCTACCTGAACTCTGTAGACTGGGTTCGTGTACGTCGGCCTCTGAGACGCCCTATACCTCATTGTACATTTGGTTCTGGTCCTTACCTTATCTCTTACTTTGTTCTCTTCTTCCCTCCTTCTTCTGATTCCTTTCCTCACCTTTTCACCCCCCTTGATTCTCCTCTCTCCACACTTCCCAAATCCCCCCTTTTTTTTTGTTTTGTTTTGTTTTGTTTTATTTTTCTTGTTTGTTTGTCTGTCTGAGTGTTGTGTTGTTGTGCCTCCTACTTATGATCATGCCTCCACCTCTCGGCTTTCAGCCACAGACTCTTCGATGTCTCACCTATAACACCAAAGGTCTCAATATACCTGAGAAGCGCCGCCGGCTCCTCCGGGAAGCTGCAGCGAATCGCACCTCTGTGCTTTTCGTACAGGAGACGCACTTCAGGCTCGGTTCCGCACCGCAGTTACTTAACACAGATTTTCCAACTGGGCACTTCAGTGATTACCACGGTGGTAAGAGTAGAGGGGTTGCGATTCTCTTCTCTAAATCGGTTCCCATGCTAACGGAGGAGATTCTCTTGGACCGAGACGGCAGATATCTGTTTGTGAAAGGCAGGATTGCAGGGGAAATGTACACATTTGCCTCGATCTATCTCCCAAATCTTAACCAACACCACTGTTTGAGAACCATCCTCCGACGCCTTTCCTCCTTCACGGAGGGCATGCTAGTGGTAGCAGGGGATCTTAATGTGCCCTTGGATCCGCGCTTCGATACTTCAGCGGGTAAGTCTTCGATACCCTCGAATGTATTGCGTCAAATTCGCCGATCCCTTGATGATCTTCAGTTAGTCGACGTCTGGAGAGCCTATCATGCAGGAGAACGGGATTACTCCTTCTACTCCCCTGTGCACGCCTCTTACTCCAGACTTGATTACCTGTTTGTGAGGCAACGGGACATTCTTCTGACGGAAGAAGCATCTATATTGGCGCAGACGTGGTCGGACCACTGCCCCTTACTAGCGGTCCTGTCTTCACCGTTCTTTCGCCCGACAGACCGACAGTGGCGTCTTAATACATCCATGCTTTCGAACTCGGTCTTGGTTGCAGAGATAGATACCTGCCTTCGTACGTTCTTTGAGGAAAATGACTCACCGGATTTACCTAATCCTACTATCTGGGAAGCCCATAAGGCGGTGGTGAGAGGAGCTCTCATAAGCCGCGCTACGGCACTTAAACGGACCAGATCTAGCCTCATTCAAAATCTGATAAACGACATTCGGAGCCTTGAACTGTTACATCATACCTCGGCGCTTGACTTGGACTATGAACAGTTAACATCTAAACGTAAAGAACTTAATGACTTATTGAATTCTGACATACGATTTGCGGCGCAAAAAGCTAAATGTCATTTCGCCCTTCTTGAAAACAAACCAGGCAGACTCCTCGCTCGTATACTGCGAAAACGCCAAAATGCGTCATATATAGCGCGGATTAAACTCCCGGATGGGACCTTTTCTTCACGTCCGGACCACATACTGAACGCTTTTCAGCATTTTTACCAAAATCTATATGACATGGACCAAATGCCTAGCTCTGGCCCTTCTACGACGACCATTGCGGCCTACTTATCAAACAAGGTCACGCGTACTCTTTCACCTGCCATGATTGATCTCCTAGACGCGCCGGTGACGAGTGACGAACTCCTGTCCGTTCTACGGAACCTCAAGAGGGGCAAGTGTCCGGGACCGGATGGTCTGCCTGCAGAATACTACAGAACTTTTTCGTCGACCCTAACACCGAAATTACTGTCCCTTTTTTCCACCCTTAGAGACGGAGTTAAGTTCCACACGCACACGCTCTCGGCCACTATCGCAGTCATTTGCAAACCTGGAAAAGAGGGGACCGATGTCCGGAGTTACCGACCTATATCCCTACTGAACACCGATCTCAAGATCTTGGCTAAGGTCTTGGCGGTCAGGCTAGCCCCTCTTCTCCCATCTCTGATCCACCCGGACCAAGTGGGTTTTGTCCCTGGTAGGGAAGCACGAGACGCCACAACTCGAGTCCTAGGGGCAATAGGCTTAGCGCGCCGCTTGCGGAAGGGCCTTCTCTTGCTCTCTACCGATGCGGAGAAGGCCTTCGACAGGGTCAGATGGAGCTTTATGTTTGCCGTTCCAGCGGATTGGGTCCGGAGACTGTTTTCTGAGTTGGATACGGGCGCTCTATGACAATCCCACGGCCCGAGTTCGAGCCAACGGCGCATTGTCGGCTACCTTCGACATCCATAACGGTACACGCCAGGGCTGCCCGCTATCCCCGTTACTGTTCTCTCTCACTCTTGAACCACTCTTGACAACGATCCGGAATAACATAGACATCAAGGGACTGGACGGCCAGCACTCTTGTCATAAAATTTCGGCGTATGCGGATGACCTCCTTTTCCTGATTACTGACCCTAGCACATCCCTACCAGCTATCACGGCTGTCCTCGAAACATACGGCGAGGTCTCCGGCTATCGGATCAACCGCGATAAATCGGAATTCCTTAATATCACGCTTGATCAAACTGCCATACACAGAATTCGTCATGCCTACCCTTTCCGATACTGTGCCCACCAAATGAAATATTTAGGGGTGTGGTTGGCTCCCTCTACCAAGCAGATACTTGAATCTAATTTCTTTGCCATTCTGAAGACTTTTAGGTCGGACTTGTCCGAATGGAACGGACGCATGATCTCTTGGCTGGGTAGGATTGCTGCCCTAAAGATGAACTTATTGCCAAGACTTCCGTACCTATTTGGTGCACTTCCGATTATGGTGCCACTGACCTTTTTCACCGCCCTGAGAACGGCACTTCTTAAGTTCATCTGGCCAACAGGTCGACCCCGCGTGAGTTTCGCCACGTTATGTAAACCAAAACATCGAGGGGGATTGGCTCTACCGGATTCCAGGCGCTACTACCTTTCTAGCCACTTGACCCGACTTATCGATTGGTCAGCGGAGCACTCCAATAAAAGATGGTTGGATTTGGAGTCTGCCCTTGCAGGTTATCCGCTATGGACACTTCCATGGCTCCCACCTGGTTCATTTCAGGTCGCAAGGGCCGACCCAGACCCGGTATCCGCAACCTTGCGCTTATGGCACAAGTATAAATTGACATACGGTCTTTCAACTGCTATTTCCCCTCTCCTGCCCCTGGTCCATAACCCATCTCTTCCGGGCGGGATTCGTCCATCTCTGAGAACTCGTTTGACCGAGGGGAGCAGATTAAGAGCGATAGACTTGCCCTCTGATGGCAACTTGGAAGTGTTGCCCACTACCTCGCCGAGAGGTCCCCTTTCCCCGCTCGATAGCTTTAACTTTTTGCAGATTAAGCCGTATCTACGGAGTCTTCACTCTGGATACAGCCTTGGTCGCCAACTGCTTCCATTCGAACTCCTCTGTCAAGCTGGAACCTCTTTGACGCATGGGATATCGGCTCTGTATTCCCTCCTGCAAGCAGCTGACGCCACAATCCCTACCTTTATCTCGCGTTGGGACCGCAAACTTGCCATTGTCATCCCTGAGGAAAAATGGACTCAAACATTCGTTTTGATCCACAAAGGCAGCTGTGCGGCAAGGATTCAGGAAACTTCCTATAAGATTGCTGCGTTCTGGTACCGATCCCCGAGTTTCTTGCACCAAGTCTAACCATCGACTGCATCTGAATGTTGGCGTTGTGAGCTTGAGTCGGGTACCTACCTTCATATTTGGTGGTCTTGCCCGAACCTCGGTTCTTATTGGACCCGCATCCGAGACATCATTCTTCAGGTCACGGATGTAAACTTGCCACTCACCCCTGAGTGCTTCCTCCTTCTGCACATTCCGCTCTCACTCAAAGTCCTGAAACGGTCAGTCCTCCTTCTCATGCTTTTTGCTTCCCGTGCCTTGATACCCACACTGTGGAAGTCGACACGTAGCCTTTCCATAGACGACTGGATCCGTCGGGTGGAAGAATACCGCTCAGTTGATCTCCTTGACGCGGAACATAGAGGAAAATCGGCGGACTCCGCTATGAAGTGGTACCATTGGGAACGATTCACTGCTAGTAACCATGCTTCTCATGCTGTGACACATACTGGGTAATTCCCCCTAGTCCGTGAAGGGTTTAAGTCGGAGATCTGAGTTTCCAACGCGAGGACGGCCTTCTCTTATCTTGTCTTTGTTATATGTGTGTCTGTGGTTCCCCCCCTTTTTTTTTTTTTTTTTCTCATATGACTTCTCTCTCCTCTGTTTTCTCCCCATCCCCTCATTCTCTCCTGCATGACATCTCTCTCGCACCCTTACTGTAACTTACTCCGCACTGTGAGCTGTATCATTGAGGTGTAGGGCTGACAGTGGTGTGACCGGACGCACCTGCTGCTCAACTCCAGATGGCAAGAAGATCCCCATCCTTTTAGTTTTTTTTTTCTTTTTATATATATTGCCCCCCTCCCCCTTTTTTTTTCTCTTCTTACTTTTTTCTCTCTCTCTCTCCCTCTCTCTTTTTCTCCCTTTCCTTTTTTCTCCCTTTCCTTTTTTCTCCTTTTTCCTGATATTATTGATGTACCTTTTTATGAGTGCTATATCACCTGTTACAGGTATTCTTATGAACCTTTGTTTGTTATTCAACTTTGAAATAAAAAATTTTGAATTTCAAAAAAATAAACATCCGAACAAATCGAACCGAAAAAAAAATCGGTGCACAAGCCTAACAGAAAGTTGTTTCACAGCGAGTTAAAAACAATGAACCACTCAAACATCTGTAATATGCGAAATATTAAATATCAAGCTTAATCTAGCGTTCAATATCTTTGGCTGCTTGCATGTTTCCTGTCTCTTAATTCATCTTGTACATTGCAAAAAATCTAAATTAGAAACAAAACTGAGAATATATAAGAGAGACTTTTTTCACATCTTGCAGAATAAAAGGCAACATTGGTGTGGTGATAAGCCAAGATTTTAAAATGACTACAAAATATAGCTTTTTCTGGCACACGCACTTGTCAAAGGAAACTATGTAGTAGTGTGAGTTCATGGTTAATTACTTATTTTCCCCTATAGCCACGTATAGTTTTATAATGGCCTCTCCTGATGTGTATGTTAACCGCCACTGACCTCATTTCATCCATAGAACTAGACTTTACATACAAAGGTTTTACATACAATGGTGATGAGTCTTCTGGTGGGAAATATGTCTTGTGGGTTAAAGGTTAATTACTTTTTTGCCCCCATAACGACATTTAAGGGGTTATTAAAAATGCTGAGTTCCCTGCACTTTGGGGAATCAAATTCTCCGACTCTGTGGTGAATTCGGCATTCCGGGTCTCTGGAGTGTGGGAAAAGTCGCTGCAAAACCGCTGATTTAGAAAAAAAAAACGCCGATTTAAAAAAAAAAAGCGCAGCAAAACTGACAAAATGATCAGATCCCATAATTATGACGGGTCACGGCGGCTTATCGGATCAGATCGGATCCGATAAGCAGCCGCCAACCCACCGAACGCATCCAGAGAAAGCCGGCGATCTGCCGAACACAGCCCGATCAGCCACCGGATAAAGCCGACAAGTCTGAACAGGGTAAAAAACATAAAAAAGAATTGAAAGTGTCAAAATATAAAAGCTGTTTTCAAAAATAATTACAGGACGAAAATGTCTGGAATTAATATATAAGGTCCTATGAATAATAATAAAAAGGTCTGTTACAGAAAACAGAAAAAACACTATTAAAAAAAAAATCTGGAAAATGTTTTTGCCAAAAAAATCCTAAAATAATAGACATTTTGCTGCAGATTAAAAGAATAAATGGTATAATAGATATTCAATAAAAACGGGAATATTTTTTATCATTGAAACCTATGGGATTCGCCTGAATAAAGTTGCCGAATGAAACCACTGAACATCAGGGCATTTCACTGCTGTTCGGTGTTCTCTGAATAGATTAACCATTGCTTCTCTATGGGGACTTCCACTGCTGCCAAACAGCACTGTATTTTGCTGGCAATTTTCAAAGTTCGACGAACTGCCAGCTCTCTGAAAAGCCGAATGACCATGAAATTGCATTGTACGTGGAAAATCACTGTTCGGTGCAATTTTGGGGACAGATCGTCTCTCTCTGAATAACCCTGATAGGTTTTTATTAACCGGACATACCCCACCCTGATGTGTATGCTGACCTTCAGGAAACCCATTCCATGCATAAATCCCAATTTCATACAGGGTTATTCAGAGAGCGTGAAAAGCAGGAGAATGACTGGAGAATGAAAAATTCTATGTCAAAATAGCCAAAGGAGAAAAAATTGTCCCTTTCATCTCACTTTCCAAATCGGCTATTTTGACCTAGAATTTTTCATTCTCCAGTCATTCTCCTGCTTTTCACACTCTCTGAATAACCCTGAGAGTCTCACATACACTGGTGATGAGTCTTCTGGTTCTTTTACTTGCCATAGAATACAGATAGTTGAAATATTTGGAGGCAGAGCAAATACACATGAGACGGTGGGTACAGAGCTCTGCAAAAATTCAAAGACCTACAGAAAGATACATGAAAAGTGGTTGCTAGCTACTATGTCATATATCCAATTTGGTTGATGGCAAAACATGACCAAAGACCAAGAATTAACCCTTTAAGGACCATTGACGTACATAGTACGTCCTGAAGAAAATTCCCCTTAAGGACCATGGACGTACTATGTACGTCATGGTCCTTGAACTCCCCTCCCACCCTATACTCACCTCTCTGGCCAGGGTCCCACGTCGGACCGGCTTCCTTGAAGCAAGCCTGAAAGTTTTATGAGCCCCGGCCATTGCAAAGACTTAATCGCCGGGCGGCCACCGGCACCTACAGTGAAGGATGTGAAAGGGTAGAGGGCAGAGTCTGCCCTTTCCAGCAGTGCATCTCTTTAACCCCTTAGGTGCCGGATCACGATTCAGCACCAATTGGCGCCAGATTGTGATTTGCTCCTGCCGATGGCTGACACCTTGGATGTCAGCCAAGCCTCCGGGTAACCCCCCACCCACTGACATCGTCGACCATGTGTGCGATGACATTAGTTAGGCAGTTAACTCTCTTGCTGCCAAGTGGAGCTAGGGGGATCATTTGGATCCCTGTATCTCCCGATTTGTGGCAGCTAGAGGGTCATGATTATGGTCTTTTCAATGATTACAAACATGACTAGGTTTGGTGTAAAAACAAAAAAATGTAAATAAAGAAAATTAAAATTTAGTTGGGTCTTATGTGGCAGTTGTAAATTTTGGGGATTAAAGTTCGAAAAAATATGGTTTTTTTTTTCATTTTTTCATCATATTTCATAATTTTTATAGTAAATTATACGATACGATGGAAATAATGGTATATTTAGAAAGTCCATTTAATGGTGTGAAAAACGGTATATACTATGTGTGGATTCCATAGACAAGTAAGAGGAAAATAAGACCTAAACACAAACAGTGCAGAAATGTAAAAACAGCAGTGAATACTTTCTGACAGATAATGGTAAATCCGCTTGGTCACGATGGAGTTAAAGGGATATTTTAACAGTGTACCTTAAATATATCCTACCGACTACCAACTTTATCATTATTTTCTTTAAATCTTTGAAAAGACTTACCAAGTAATTAAATTGTATCCTTTTTTAAAGCTAAAAATTAGTGTAGTGATGAATCTTTTGTGTTTTACAGCTGAGCTTTCTGTCATGTCATGCAAATCCAAGAAGGTGGACAGTCCTTCAATGCAGTATATAAAACATGAGGGTGGCACTCGACATTAACATACTTCAAAGTGGCTGTTAAGTGGATTAATGTCATAAGAGCAGTTATTAGGTTAGGAAGGATAGGAGCTGCCATGATATGGTATATTGACACTTTGAAAGGCTTATTCAATGTATAGTCATATCATGTAATGAAATCCACTATGTTTTCTGTCAGGCATTTTTTAAAACATTAAACCTATATTAAAGTGGCTTGCATTTCACTGTATCTGGTAAGTTGTATTTAATGATTTCAGCCGCACCCCTATATGCATAAACACTGCATGAATAATATGTGTATCATTAAATGTGTGTTGTTTTCATTAGGCAGAATGTTCTACCGTTTCTCTTTTTTCTTCCTTTTTCTATTCTTTAAGTTTCTTTTCATTTCTTTAAATATTTGAATAGGTGTAAGTGCATAGATGTCCCAGTAGTAGTTTATTCTATTAAGTGTGAAAAGTCTCACACCTGATCCTATAACACTAACCACATAACCACAGAGGATACTGTATATTTTCTGACAAAAGAGAGAGGAATGGAATGCTCGGCTTTAACTGTATAGACTTCACGTTTTTTTTCCAAGTAAATTGTGGAGTGCATGCACAATAAGTCATTTACAGGGTTATTTGGAGAGATCTGAAAAGTCAACGCACATTCGGTGACTTTTCGTTCCCTGCATATCGGGGAAAATTTTTGACAAAATAATCCCCAAAAATGCCTAAAAGATCCTACAAAATCTAAAAATAAAGAAACTTTTTTTACTGCAGAATAAAGTGATAAACGGCTTATTAGATATTGCACTAAACTGGAATATTTTTAACATTGAAGCCTATGGGGTTCGCCTAAATAAACCTGACAAATGAAACCACCAAACGGCAGGGCACTTCACTGACATTCCTCAGCTGTTCGGTGTTCTCTGAATAGACAAACCATTGCTTCTCTATGGGGGATTTCACTGCCCTCGAACAGGCACCGTATGTGCAGGCAATTCGCCAGAATTTGGCGAATTGCCTGCTCTCTGAATAGCCGAATGGCCCAAAATGTCCCCGTTCGCTGAATATCAGTGTCCGGTTACATTTCAGATCTCTCTGAATAACCCTGTATGTTTATTTACACATCACACATATGTATTAAAGGGCAATTCAAGGTGTATATTAAACATTTTATTTTATTTATTTATTTATAAAAGGATTTTACCAGGAAGGATACATTGAGATTTCTCTCGTTTTCAAGTATGTCCTGGGTTCGAGAACATTGAGTGGTTACAGAAATACAAAATAGTAAAATGCAAGAAATTAACACAAGACCAAATATACAGATTAACAGAAAAATAAATATGGAGGAAATAAAGTCATTATGTTACATGTTGCAAATGATCCCTTATGATTAACGAGTGAGTGGTTGCGTATAAGAACCCCACTCGTTTATCATAATGGCTTCCATCCTATTTTAGTATGGATGCCTATTGTAAATTGATACTACCTATACTTACTTTGTATAGGAAATGCTAATGCTGAGGCAGCCAGAGAATACTGAGCTATTCCAGGTCACTCTTATTCTCTTAAAGGAATACTCTACCTAAAATGTCACACCTTTTTTGGTTAAGCATTGGCAGATACTGCTGGTTGCATCTTGCCAGTTTGTTTCAAGACACGCGGATTAAATTTAGTAAATAAACTTTTTCTTTGAGTGTTTTTTTTCTCTCGATGTCCAGAGAGCGCTCCGTCTTCCCGTCCAGGGCTTTGCTGAAACAGAAGATCCTGGAGAGTCTTGCGTGGGAGTGGCGCATGTGCCACTCTCACGCTGAAGACCAATTAGCTGATTCCAATCAATAGAGTAAGTAGGCGGAGCAATGTTTGCAGGGCTCGCACTTTTGAAAAACACAGCAGGGGTGGACATTTGCATGTACTAGGCACCTACTAGACAAGATGATGTCACAAGTAAACCGAGTAGTGACCCAAAGGAAGGGGATTCAAATTCCGTGCAGGCTAAAGATGGCTGTGTAGGAAGCGGAGACTCTGTTGCTTCACATAGCTTTTATAGAACATCCAAAGGGAGGTGGACCACCGTAACTGGACAGTTTGCTGTCTGCCGGGTGCCCGTGTTAGGCATGTGGTTGACGGAGTTGATGGATTTTTGGGAGGGGCTGGAGATGACCCAGCTGTCATGGTCCATATTGGTACCAATGATAAAGTAAGAGGAAGATGGAAGGACCTGAAGAATGAGTTCAGTGAATTAGGAAGTAAACTGAAGAAGCAGTCCTCCAAGGTAGTATTTTCTGTGATACTACCTGTGCCACGCGCTACAGTGGAAAGGCAGCAGGAGATCAGGGAGATCAATGCGTGGCTTAAATCTTGGTGCAGGAAAGAGGCTTTTGGGTTTTAGAGCACTGGGCTCATTTTGCATTGGGGTACAATCTGTATAATCATGATGGATTGCACCTGAATGGAAGAGGGTCTGCTGTGGTGGGGGGACAGGATGGTTAAAAGGTTGAAGGAGACTTTAAACTAGTGAAGGGGGGAGGGATACAGAAGCTTACAAAATGGAGACAGAACAGATAGCGGAAGGGTTTCCGCTCAGACTAAGGGGGTGGAGCCGGGGGGGATGGGTAATGTCAGAACAGTGGAGGCATGCAATGTAAAGTCACATTCAGCATGTGTGGGTACAGACAATATTAAATGTATGCTTGCTAATGCACGGAGCCTAAATAACAAGATGGGGGAACTAGAGGCAATAGCATACACTAAACAATACGACATAATAGGTATAACAGAACCGTGGTGGGAGGAAAAGCATGACTGGGCTGTAAACTTACATGGTTATGCATTGTTTAGAAGGGATAGGAAACATAAGAAAGGGGGTGGAGTATGTTTGTATGTAAATCAGGATTTAAAGCCAAATATTGCACACCTTGTGAGTGATGAGGGAAATGTGGAATCCTTATGGGTAAATATTTCTTTAGGAATAAACAGGGAAGTCAACTATTGGTTTGCATCTGCTATAAACAACCTAATATAGATAATGATGAGGAAGAACAACTGTTAGAGCAAATTAGGAAGGCTGCACATTGGGGTAGCAATTTAATTATTGGAGATTTTAATTACCCGGATTTAATTCAGTGAAGGGAATCAGGTTTCTGAACCTGTTAAATGATACCTTCATGACACAACTGGTAGAAACACCAACTAGAGAGTATAACTGTCTGGATCTGGTTATAACAAATAATGTGGATCTTTTCTCAAATATTCATGTAAGGGAGCAGTTGGGAAACAGTGACCATAATATGGTGTCTTTTGAAATAAACTCAAAAAAATACATTCATAGGGGGCATGCTAAAACAAATAATTTTAAAAAGGCCAACTTCATTAAAATAAAGGAAGCTCTCAATGTCATTGACTGGCAGAAACTCTTTCATTGGAAAAACACTTAGGATAAGTGGAATATCTTTAAACTAACACTAGAAAAGTACACGTCACAATATATTCCACTGGTTAGTAAATACAAAAGAAACAGACTGAAACCAATGTGGCTTAGTAGGAAGGTAACCAAGAAAATGAAAAATAAAAATAAGGCATTTAATTCTTTTAAATCTGATAAATCTGAGGCATCCTATAAAGCATATAGGGCAGCCAATAAAGCATGTAAAAAAGCGATTAGATGGGCTAAACTAGAAAATGAAAAATAACTAGCCAAAGAGAGCAAGACCAACCCTAAAAGATTCTTTAGGTACATAAATTCTAAAAACCCAAGAGTGAAAATGTAGGTTCACTAAAATCTGAGTCAGGGGTATTGTTAACTGATGATCAAGAGAAGGCAGAAATTTTGAATGATTATTTTTCTTCAGTATTTATCAAGGAGAAACCTATAGCAGGAGACATGCAATTCATTGATAAAAACTTACTAATAAAAAGTGACTGGTTGACTCAGCATTAGGGATGAGCTGTTCGGTTCGATCTGATTGGAGTTCGCATCGAACATCGGCCGTTCGACAGTTCGCAAACTTCGAACTTTTTGGGACGTTCGCCAAAAGTTCGAAAAAAAATTGTAAAAAGTATAAAAAAAGGCTTAAAATATACAAAAAAATCGAGAAATAAAGAGACTCTTTACTGCAGAATATTATAAGCAACGGTTTATTAGATATTGAATTAAAACGGGAATATTTTTAACATTGAAGCCTATGGGATAAAACATTCTTGTTACTAAAACATCAGGCAGACACGGCCCTCTAATCAGGCACTGTAGAGGGCAGCCTGCAGGGGCCTCCCAAGGATCCCCTTGAGGAGCATGTGGCCACCGGATGACAGAGCTGTGACTGTGCGGGCTAGCCGCCCGGGTGCATGTGGCAGGGACAGGCAACACAGGGAGGGAACCACTGCACCTGCGGCCACGGCAGACCCCCCCAAAACCAGGATCCAGGGAGCCCCCACTGACCATCAGGCTAAGGTAAGGCGACACATTTCTAAAAAAAATTAACTCCGAGGACATTTTTAAATGTCCCCGGGAACATAAAATAAAACTTTTTGTTTTCTTTCTCTACCTGGCTGAATGTATTTAATTATATATATATTAGATACATTCAGCCAGGTAGAGGGGGGTGGCATGTGGGCTGCACGGGGTCTCAGGCAGTGGTTTGTTTTTTTGTGTGTATATTTTTAGCAAATTTATAGGGGAAGGTAAGGGCTGGTATGATATATATATATATATAGATAAGATATATATCTATATTCTTATAAATATATATATCCAGACTTGTATTACTTACACACACATTTTGGCAACTATTTGCCCCTCCCCCCATTTGGCTGATCCCTCCAGAAGAAACATTGAACCCGATGGAGCAGAGAATAATATATATATTCTCTGCTCTGTCGGGTTCAACATTTCTTCTGGAGGGATCAGCCAAGTGGGGGGGGGGCGCATTTAGTTGAGATTGTGCACATGCCACCCCCCCATGTGCGTATGTGTATATATGGTCTGAGGTCTGTGGGTGGGTGTATATATATATATCTGCGTGTTGATATACGTATATATAGGTCTGTGTGTTGATATATACGTATATGTCTGTGTGTGGTATCAATGCATCCCTACTCTACACACGACGCTCCGTGTCCCATATAATATATGATCAGGGGTTACCTTTTTTTTATATTTTATACTATTCCTATTAAATTAACAGTAATTTTTGATGTATTTTATTCAGTAGAAACTTTTTTTTTGCCTAAATAACATGTGCTTTGTGAAAATAAAACGGTTTTGTGTGTACATTTTAATTTAGTTAGTGGATTCCTGTCCAGTGCGGTGAGAAGCAAACGTAATGTAGTGTAGACACGCTGCGAGGCGGAGCGGAGTGAAGTCAAGCCTGCAAAATGTTTGCTTCTCTTTGCTTCGCTACGCTGTGCGTCGCTACACGTTCAGTGTGTCTCAGCCTTTATTCCCGCATCGTTAGCTTACCGAATCAGTTTGTATACTTCTTACTGATCCTGCTTGTTCTGTGGACCCGATCTGTTGCCGACTTTGCCTGCCATTTGACTATACTCTCTTTGTATTCCCTGCCTGTTCTGTTTGCTTCTTGTTGCTACTGGTGTGCGATGATTATCACCATATACAGTAGCGCAGTACAAGTGCCTAAACATTGCTGAGCCGGTTATTATTATTATTATTATTATTCTTTATTTATAAAGCACCAGCATATTCCGCAGCGCTGTGCAATAAGCACAGTATAGACAGGGTTACAATACATTGAACAACATTTGACAAACAGTACAGGAGGAGATGAGGGCCCTATTCCCGTAGGAACTCACAATCTGGGAAGGTTGGGGTTGGAAACAGGAGGAGAGGACTGTAAGGTGAGAGTGATTGATGGTTGCGTCAGTGAGTCGGGTGGTAGGCTTCCCTAAATAGGAACGTTTTAAGGGAGCGTTTGAAGGAAGAGAAGTTAGGGGAAAGTCTGACAGTACAAGGGAGAGCGTTCCAGAGAGTGGGGGCTGCGTGTGAGAAATCCTGCAGTCTATCATGGGAAGAGGTGATGCGGGGAGAAGCTAGGCGCAGGTCACTGTTTGACCTTAGGGAGCGGGCTGGGGTGTATTTGGTGATTAGTGAGGACAGGTAGTGGGGAGCTGAGTTAGTGAGGGTTTTGTAGGTAAGGATAAGGATTTTGAACTTAATTCTGCAGTGGATGGGGAGCCAGTGAAGGGACTCGCAGAGGGGAGCGGCAGAGACAGAGCGGCGGGTGAGGTGAATTAGCCTGGCGGAGGCGTTCAGGATGGATTGTAGGGGGGAGAGGCGGGACAGAGGGAGGCCAGATAAGAGATTATTGCAATAGTCGAGTCGGGAGATTACCAGGGCGTGTATGAGTTGTTTTGTGGTGACAGCGGTAAGAAATGGCCGAATTCTGGAAATATTACGCAGTTGGTATCGGCAGGAGGAGGAAAGAGACTTGATGTGGGGGATGAAGGAAAGAGCAGAGTCAAGTGTAACTCCAAGACAGCGAACTTGGTTTGATGGGGAGATGGTGATTCCCTCCACCGTGATAGTGAAGTCAGGAGGTGGGGAGGCATTGGAGGGAGGAATAAGTAGGAGTTCAGTCTTTGACATGTTGATCTTTAGGTGGTGGGAGGCCATCCAGGAGGAGATGCCAGATAAACAGTCGCTGAATTTTGAAAGGACAGGGGGAGAGAGATCAGGGGTAGAGAGGTAGATCTGAGTGTCATCAGCGTAGAGGTGGTAATTAAAGCCAAAGCTGTTGATGATTTTGCCCAGGGAGGAGGTGTAGATGGAAAAGAGCAGAGGACCAAGGACAGAGCCTTGAGGTACACCAACAGATAGAGGCAATGAGGAGGAGGAGTTACCAGCAAAGGACACACAGAAGGACCTGTTGGATAAATAGGAGTCAACCCAAGCAAGTGCAGTGTCACCGAAACCCAGAGAGTTGAGGGTCTGTAGAAGGAGGGGGTGGTCAACAGTGTCAAAAGCAGCCGAGAGGTCAAGCAGGATGAGAATAGAATAGCGGCCGTGTTTTTTAGCAGTTAGGAGGTCGTTGGTGACTTTGGTGAGGGCAGTTTCAGTTGAGTGTAGGGGACGGAAGCCAGATTGCAGGGGTTCAAGTAGGGAATTGGAGGACAGGAAGAGGGAGAGGCGGTTGAAGACTAGTTTTTCTAAGAGCTTTGATGTGAAGGGAAGCAGGAATACAGGGCGGTAGTTGGATGGAGAGTTGGGATCTAGGGTTTTGTTATAGCTGCTGATGTAACTGAATAGATCGGGGATATCTTCTGCATTACCAAAACCTCCACCACTACACTCTTCCATAATACCACAGAGGGGTTACTTACGGTGTGAAGGCACTTGCTGCCACCAAAGGCACAATATATGGGTGCACTGCCACTGACGCCTATACCAGATTCATATAATTTAAATATTTGACCACAGGGTCCAACCCTGCACTCTTCCCCAATACCACAGAGGGGTTACGGTGTGACGACACTGTTGCCGACACTAAAGGCCCAATTTTAAAGCACCTATTGTTACTTTCATCCAAAGACTGCATAAGTTTCACCATAATTTAGCCAAAAAATCACTAAACTTGTTCTGCGTATCCTAAAATGTCTCCTCTTTACATACAGACTGCCGCCCCAAGCAGTTGTTTATGAATAGATTAAAGGAAAACCATTTACTGTCTTTTAAAATGTCATTTTTTTGTTTTTAAATGTTTCTATACATCCTACAAATCCGCCACTTCACGGGCAGGTTATGGGGACCTCCTAGGCACGATATTTGAAGGAATTTTTAGTTTTTATTCTTAACCCTTATTTCATGGAAAACTCACTGTTCCTTTAAAAACGTTTTTTTTTTTTACTTTTTGTCCTTTTTCCTGTCCCCCAGGGCACTACCCGGACCCCCATACACTTTTATGGCAAATATCTTGCATATATGCCCTCTTGGAGGGCACTCTAAAAATCGAACTTTCGAGTCGCATTAATTTGCATTGAGTTCGGTTCCTGTTCGAACTCGAACTTTTGAAATTGTTCGAGTTCGAATGCGTACCGAACACAGGGGTGTTCGGCTCATCACTACTCAGGATCTGAGTCAGAACCATGGACAGTCGCCGATGGAGAAACACATATTATCAATCTGTTTCTTCATATCAGCACCATGGATAACGACAGGCTTGTTACTATCCTTGGTACTAATACTTACAAAATGTATTGTATCAAAATTCATTGCTGAACAGAACACATACGGACGGACTGTGAGAAGATAATCCAGCTGTACGTGTTCTGCAAAGAAAAAAACAGACCTCATTATACATTTAAAATAAGTTAGGAAAAACCCTAAATATTAACCCAAAAATTCACGAAAAATGCAAAAATAATCCTGACGAATAAATAAATGCACTTCTTGCAAATTAAAGACACTTCTTGCTGTAAGTGAAAAAAATAACTGCTTTAAGATATATTTAATAAAAACAGGAATTTTGCACTGGAACAAGTGGAAAAAGTGACTGACGATACGAAATTACGAAATCAGCAACGGAACCAAAACGGACTCGAAACGATACGAAAATACGTTGTCCGAAATGAACCGAAACGGAACCGAAATCGCGAATAGAACGAAAATGACTTGCGATTTTACAAATTTCATGTTCATACAAAATAACGATTTTTTTTCGTTTTGTATCGGGAAATATTTTGGATGGTGTGTATTTCATTACTGGTCCGGTTCAGAACATCGGACGGATCCGAAGCAGCGAATTGGCCCGTTTTGTGAGAAAAATGAATCGGTACGAAACGAAACGCATCCCTAGTAAATGCATCTATCCTGGCAATTCCAGGTTGACAATTTCAAACTGTTTTGGCTTACTAAGCATAAATTGGTCACCAGTGCACCTTTCTATAGTGACAGACCAATAATCTTCACTCAAAAAAATACAGTGAACCATAAAAATAACAATGGTTAGTCCCAATAAAATTCTCAGTGGTGTTGTGTCATCTTTCATTGTTTGTGATTACATACATACATTAAATACATACATCTATTCCAAAGAAGATGTTTTGCTTCACTGTAGTACCATTTTTTTTCTCCTGTGTTGTTCTGCTCAATGAAAAAATAAGAATGCATTTTGCTACAGCTATTTCATACATAAACATATCTAGCTAAATTTTTTTCACTTTTTAATATATAATTCCAGTCCCAATGCTTTTGTTACACTGAGGAGAGGATTAGAACTATAGGATTTTTGTAGTTCATATCATTATTATGACCTATATAAACTCAACAAAAAACGGAAACATCCTCTCAATTTCAACTGCAGTTATTTCCAGCAAACACAACATGTGTAGATAATTGTATGAGCTTAAAAAGAGTCACCAACTGAGACATAAATAAAACAAGCTCCACACAGACCTGTGCTAAACAGCAATGGTCCCTGAAGAACAAAGTGGATGGAAGGGATCAAAAGTAACAGTCAGTATCTGGTGCAGCCCACAAGCACTCAGTCCAGCCTCTGTTGGCCTATTGTGGACAGTCTGAGCAGTGATGTTGGTGTTGTGTGCTCCTACTGTAACTCAGGCTGTCAATGACATCCTGTATTTGTCTTTGAGGTGTGATAGATGGCGGGTTAGGCCCATTTGGATCTATGCCATTGGTACCATCTAGTGGTTTTAAGAACTTTGTTTGTTGATGTGTGATAGATGTACTGATCCTGTGCAGGTGTTGTTACATGGGATTTGCCACTGCGAGCAAGACCAACTGTCCCTTCTGTCTCCTTGTACTGCTGTCTTAGGTGTCGCAAATTACAACCATTGTGGTTTGTTGCCTTGGCCACAACTGCAGTCCTCATGCCTACCTGCAGCATGCCTATGGCACGCTCACGCAGCTGAGCAGGAACCCTAGTCATCATTAGCTGTTTTTGTTGATTTAGTAGAAAGTTGACGTTGGCATCTTAAATTTATTTAAACTGTCATCTTAATTAACTACAATCTGTGAACTGTTAAGGATTAATCCAACATTGGTGCTAACATTAGGGTCTAGGTATGTAAGAGGTACCACCAGGATAAGTGTGTGTAACGCATGCCATCCATATTGCATTCCTGAGGCTGGATTAATATAGGGACTACTGGAGATGCAGGCATATGACCTTATACAGGCCAAGGGAAAAAGGTAATAATAGTTTCTCTACAGGTTCAACACATCTCCGAGACGACCACTGCTTTGCTAAAGAAGCTGAGGGTAAAGGTGATGGACTGACCAATAGGGATGAGCCGAACACCCCCGAGTTTGGTTCGCATTCGAACTCAAACTTTCCAAATGTTCGAATTCGAACTCAAACTTTCCAAATGTTCGAATTCGAACTCGAACTCAAAAGAAGTCAATGGGACTCAAAATTCGATTTTTAGAGTGCCCTCCAAGAGGGCATATATGCCAGATATTTGCCATAAAAGATGTATGGGGGTCCGGGTAGTGCCCTGGGTGACAAGAAACAAGGACAAAAAGTTAAAAAAAAAACGTTTTTAAAGGGACAGTGAGTTTTCCATGAAACAAGCTTTAAAAATAAAAACGAAAAATTCCTTCAAATATCGTGCCTAGGAGGTCCCCATAACCTGCCCGTGAAGTGGCGGATTTCTAGGATGTATAGAAACATTTAAAAACAAGAAAATTACGTTTAAAATGACGGTAAATGCTTTTCCTTTAATCTATTCATAAACAACTGCTTGGGGCGGCAGCCTGTATGAAAAGACATTTTAGGACGCGCAGAAAAAGTTTAGTGATTTTTTGGGCTAAATTATGGTGCAGGGTTTGGATGAAAGTAAGAATAGGTGCTTTAAAATTGGGCCTTTAGCGTCGGCAAAAGTGCCGTCACACAGTAACCCCTCTGAGGATATGAATCTGGTACAGGCGTCAGTGGCAGTGCACCCAAATATTGTGCTTTTGGTGCCAGGCCAGCAAGTGCATTCATACAGTAACCCCTCTGTAGTATTGTGGAAGAGTGCAGGGGTAGACCATGCGGTCCTATATTAAAAGATATGAATCTGGTAAAGGCGTCAGTGCACCCAGATATTGTGCTTTTGGTGCCAGGCCAGCAAGTGCATTCATACAGTAACCCTTCTGTAGTATTGTGGAAGAGTGCAGGGGTGGACCATGCGGTCCTATATTAACCCTTTCACTGCTGAGCCATTTCACCGCTGTGTGCTGAGCTAATTTTTACCGCTTTCGCTTATCATGTTTAAACGCGATTTGAAGTCACATTTTATTAAATGACGCAGACATATTAGATATAGTTCTTTCCGGCAGACTCGGCAGATTCATAATATATCATTTTTATATGTATACGTCATGTCCTGCCTGTATATTATGACAAAAAATGCAATAAAAATTGAATTTTTAATCATCTGCAGTGTGTAAAGTGTTTTTTTTCACATTTTATCACATGAGCATGTGCGGTTATGCTTTCTATGGGGTGCGCTTGTACAAAAATTAGAAATGGGGAGTTGGGGGGCGTGGCCGGCACCGCATGGAAGCAGACGTGCTCTGGTGGAGCTCCGCAAGCCTTTTTTGAAATTCAGCGATATTCCCTGGAATCTCTACCTAGAAAACCCTTTACTGAAGTTCCTGCGGGGCTGGCTACTACGTGGATTACTCCGGGGCCCGTTTCTGTCCCCCCCCCGGAGCACAGCTGAGATTATATTGTGCTTTTCTGTAGAATCTGGACGGCTGTCGGCCATTTTGCGGCCTACCCTGCCTCGCCCCCTGGGTCTCCAGCTTCCCCCTGTCGGGTGATCGCTTGGCGTGAGCAGGGAGGATGGAGGGCCCCTGTCTTCCGGCGGCGCCTAGGGTTTCCTTGATGGAGGGACGAAGAAGTGTGCAGTGTGGTGTGGACGGGAGCGACCCTCCATCCTGGTAAGCGGAATGGAGGAGATGTTTGCAGCCATGGAGTCTTGTCTGCAGGAGTTGCCGGTGGAAGAGGGAGAACCGCTTATATGTGGCTCTTGGCGTCAGCTGATGGCTGTGCTGGGGGCTAGTCGGTTGGCTGCGGACCCGGAGGTCGAGGATGAGGAGACCGGGGCGCCGGCCGGGCGCTCGGAGGACGCGGTACTTACTGAGGAGGACGTACCGAGAAGAGCTTCCCCGGAACGGACAGCTCCTGCGCCAGGCTCTTGCTGCCAGATGACCGGAGGGAACCATGAGGGGACCCCTGCGGTGCCGAAGGACACCGGGCGTATTACCTACACGAGACCTGCCGGGCTGGGGGTCACTGACCGGCCGGCCGCGGCTCCTAGGAGACCTGTGTCGGGGGTGACGCATGGGCCTGGAGGCCTGGATGCTGAGGGGAAGCTGAACCCGCCTTGGTCCAGGCTGAGGGCCTGTATAGCCCAGGACGAACCATGGAGGCTGGGCGCACGACGTGCCCAGTGGTTGGCACAACGGACCCTCCATGCGACTGACGGTCCTACGGGAGCGGTACGAGCAGTTCCCTGGCGAGATACTGGATGAAGAGGTCCGCTGGCTCCTTTCTTCTCCTCCCGGTTCTTGGCCTGGCCCGTGCTGATCTCCCCCACCTAGATGACTCCTTTTGCTGACTCTCTCCCTTCCTGACAACAGGTCCGCATTTTTCCCCCATTTAATTATTTGATGCCAAATTGATGTTCTCTCACTGTTGTTCTCCCCCTCCCCCCACTTAATTCAGAGACGCTTCAGACTTATTTTTTTTTTTTTTTTTTTTCCGATGATATTCCCCCGGCAGGGGACATATATGAGACTTTCTGGTTTTATTATCTGAAGTATTTTTGATGTCTTTTTGTGATCACCCTCTCCCGTTTTTTGACGTTTTGCTGATTTTTCCATTTCTAACTATTGCTGAGTAATCGCTGTTTATCTTTTTCTATCATTTTCAAGCAGTCTTAAGATGATCTCTGCGATATTTCTCTTATTTTCTCTATTCCTAACTTTGAAGTCTTTATATACTATTCCAAACTGACTAAGTATGGCCCTGTGCGGCCATTCTATTTACAGATGACTAGCTTTGGCCCTGCGAGGCCATTTTCTTTCTTTATGATTGTTTTGATGCCTGTTTCAAAATAAAAAACTTTAAATATAAAAAAAAAAAAAGAAATGGGGAGTTGTTACATTTTTTGCGGGGAATTACGGGATTTTTAGTAAACGCACCCCATAGAAAAAAATCATTAGTGCAGCATCATTGTTCACATTATAATTGAAATGTGAACAATATTGCTGCATTAATAAAAAAAACACAAAAAAAAATGATGTTTTAATTTTTTTTTTTTTTTTTTTTATTTATTATTTTTATTATTTTTGTATTACTTTATTACCTAGCCATCTTGGGTATCATTCGAAAGGCCATGCTTATGCCTTTCAAATGGCACCCTCCATGACCCCCTAGCTGCCATGGTTCTGGAGATATTGGGGTTCACAGGAACCCCATATCTCCACCAGGGGATTTCCTTGGGAAATCCCCGGGCAGCTAGGGGTTCCCCAGCTATCTGACATCATCACGCTATGCGTGATGACGTCGGGCAGGGAGGGGGGACCCGGCGGTGGAGCCGCCATCCAAGATGGTGGCCCCCACCGGAGCTAGGCTGCACTTCGGCGCCGCAAGGCGCCGATATGCGACCCGGCGCTTGAGGGGTTAAAGCCAGGCACCACTTAAAAGGGGAGACTCTCCCCTTTTAGGCAGTGCCTGGCTTTTGGCGCTGCTCCTTCCCGATCGGGAGGGAGAATGGATTCGAACGGATCCCCCTCCCTTCCAGGCTATCTCCCGGCATTGCCAGGGGGGGTCGCCTGGAAATGACGTCATCGCGCCATGCGCGATGACGTCATTTATGTCGGGAGGAGCTTGAACGCCGCAGGACCCTGGAGAGAGAGGGGAGTATCTCCGCCGGGGGTCCCGCACAGCTGATGACGTGTCGGGCAAGTCCTCAGCATGTAACGTGCATCAATGAGGACGTGTCCCACACATCATCAGCAGTGAAGGGGTTAAAAGATATGAATCTGGTAAAGGCACCAGTGCACCCAGATATTGTGCTTTCGGTGCCAGGCCAGCAAGTGCATTCATACAGTAACCCCTCTGTAGTATTGTGGAAGAGTGCAGGGGTGGACCATGCGGTCCTATATTAAAAAGATATGAATCTGGTAAAGGCATCAGTGCACCCTGATATTGTGCTTTCGGTGCCAGGCCAGCAAGTGCATTCATACAGTAACCCCTCTGTAGTATTGTGGAAGAGTGCAGGGGTGGACCATGCGGTCCTATATTAAAAAGATATGAATCTGGTAAAGGCACCAGTGCACCCAGATATTGTGCTTTCGGTGCCAGGCCAGCAAGTGCATTCATACAGTAACCCCTCTGTAGTATTGTGGAAGAGTGCAGGGGTGGACCATGCGGTCCTATATTAAAAAGATATGAATCTGGTAAAGGCATCAGTGCACCCTGATATTGTGCTTTTGGTGCCAGGCCAGCAAGTGCATTCATACAGTAACCCCTCTGTGGTATTGTGGAAGAGTGCAGGGTTGGACCCTGCGGTTCAAAAAATTAGAAATGATATAAATGTGGCACAGGCGTCAGTGCAGCCAAATATTGTGTGTTTCATGGAAGCAAGTGCCTTCACACCGTAACCCTTTTGTGGTATTGTGGAAGAGTTCAGTGCTGGAGGTTTTGTGAATGCAGAAGACATCCCCGATCTATTCCGTTACGTCAGCATCAGGGGATTGATAGCTGCTGATCCAGGACTGATTCATTTTTATAAATGTCAGCCGGTCTACAGAGTCAGTGGACAGACGCACTCTTTTGTCTGTGACAAAACCTCCAGTGGCACTGAACGTCCTTTCAGAAAGCACATCTAAGCTCTTAGAAAAAATAGTCTTCAACCGCCTCTCCCTCTTCCTGTCCTCCAATTCCCTACTTGACCCCCTGCAATCTGGCTTCCGTCCCCTACACTCAACTGAAACTGCCCTCACCAAAGTCACCAATGACCTCCTAACTGCTAAAAAACATGGCCACTATTCTATTCTCATCCTGCTTGACCTCTCGGCTGCTTTTGACACTGTTGACCACCCCCTCCTTCTACAGACCCTCAACTCTCTGGGTCTCGGTGACACTGCACTTGCTTGGGTTGACTCCTATTTATCCAACAGGTCCTTCTGTGTGTCCTTTGCTGGTAACTCCTCCTCCTCATTGCCTCTTCCTGTTGGTGTACCTCAAGGCTCTGTCCTTGGTCCTCTGCTCTTTTCCATCTACACCTCCTCCCTGGGCAAAATCATCAACAGCTTTGGCTTTAATTACCACCTCTACGCTGATGACACTCAGATCTACCTCTCTACCCCTGATCTCTCTCCCCCTGTCCTTTCAAAGTCAGCGACTGTTTATCTGGCATCTCCTCCTGGATGGCCTCCCACCACCTAAAGATCAACATGTCAAAGACTGAACTCCTACTTATTCCTCCCTCCAATGCCTCCCCAACTCCTGACTTCTCTATCACGGTGGAGGGTATCACCATCTCCCCATCAAACCAAGTTCGCTGTCTTGGAGTTACACTTGACTCTGCTCTTTCCTTCATCCCCCACATCAAGTCTCTTTCCTCCTCCTGCCGATACCAACTGCGTAATATTTCCAGAATTCGGCCATTTCTTACCGCTGTCACCACAAAACAACTCATACCCGCCGCTCTGTCTCTGCCGCTCCCCTCTGCGAGTCCCTTCACTGGCTCCCCATCCACTGCAGAATTAAGTTCAAAATCCTTATCCTTACCTACAAAACCCTCACTAACTCAGCTCCCCACTACCTGTCCTCACTAATCACCAAATACACCCCAGCCCGCTCCCTAAGGTCAAACAGTGACCTGCGCCTAGCTTCTCCCCGCATCACCTCTTCCCATGATAGACTGCAGGATTTCTCACGCGCAGCCCCCACTCTCTGGAACGCTCTCCCTCGTACTGTTAGACTTTCCCCTAACTTCTCTTCCTTCAAACGCTCCCTTAAAACGTTCCTATTTAGGGAAGCCTACCACCCAACTCACTGACGCAACCATCAATCACTCTCACCTTACAGTCCTCTCCTCCTGTTTCCAACCCCAACCCTCCCAGATTGTGAGTTCCTACGGGAATAGGGCCCTCATCTCCTCCTGTACTGTTTGTCAAATGTTGTTCAATGTATTGTAACCCTGTCTATACTGTGCTTATTGTACAGCGCTGCGTAATATGCTGGCGCTTTATAAATAAAGAATAATAATAATAAAAGCACGCTAGATGAAGGGCAACCTAGTAGCTGCATAGCATATTGGCTAAATTCTGGCCAGTGATCCAATCTGAACACCCAGTAAGCCAGTGGATCATCTGCTGGAAAGGTATCCAGGTCTGCCCTTACCCCTAGGTAGTCCTGCACCATATGGTGAAGACGCTGGTAATGGGTGCCTACATTTGACGTCCCTGGGTGTCGTGGACTTAATAAATTTAAAAAGGCATCAGTCAAGCGGCCCCGGCCTTCACCACTATTCCTCTGATCATCTGCAGCCTCAGAAGCACCTGTGTCATCACTTGGTAACCTACCAGTGCCTGGAAAGGTGTTACACAAGTGTCGCTTTAGAGCGTCTTCAAGTTTTTTCATCCTGTGCTCCCTCTGTGCGGGCAGGATGAGCTCTGCAACTTTCCCCTTGTATCGTGGATCAAGAAGGGTTGCCAAGCAGGAATGATCCCTCTCCTTGATAGCATGAATCCTGGGGTCCTTTAGCAGGCTTTGCATAATAAGGGAGCCCATGCAGCATAGGTTGGAGGTGGCATTAGCTTCCGAGTCTTCCTGCTCAATGAGGAGGTTGACCCCATCGTGCACTTCCTCCTCCCAGCCACGTACCAGTCCTTGTGTTTCTGGGCACACAAAACCCTCCCTTGAGGAATCCCCACCTTCAATGCCCCCACTACTCAAATATTCCTCCTCCTCCTCATCCTCCTCCTGTCTGATCTGAGGAGGACCCGCTGGAATGCTGTCTGCGGAAAGACTGGGGCCTTGAGAGCTAGGGAAGGCCTCCTCTTCCTCCCGCTGCTCTGCCTCTAGAGCCACATCTATAATTCCCCGCAGAGAGTGCTCCAGCAGGAACACTAAAGGAATTGTGTCGCTGATGCATGCACTGTCCCTGCTCACCATCCTCGTTGCCTCCTCAAATGGTGACAGTACAGTGCATGCATCCTTGATCATCAGCCACTGCGAGGGGGAACAGGGGCGGATCCAGGGGGGGGCAACGGGGCAATTGCCCCCCCCGAGATTTGAGCCGGGGACCCAGATGCCGCCGGGCAGCGCAGGAGCGCCTGCCCGGTCCTGAAGAGTGCGTCCTTGTAAAGGGGATGCGGCTGCGTGCAGGCGCAGCCGGTCACGTGGTCCGGCTAATCAGGTGGTACTGAGTCTCTGTACCACCTGAACTGTCCGGACTGCGTGACCTGCGCACGCACGCAGCCGCCTCCCCTTTACAAGGACGCACTCTTCAGGACCGGGCAGGCGCTCCTGCGCTGCCCGGCGGCATCTGGGTCCCCTGAACACCGGAGCTGGAGGCCTGGAGCAATATCCAGGTGAGAGCTGGGCAAATCCATGAGCTGGGGGTAAATCCATGAGCTGGGCAAATCCATGAGCAGGGGGCAAATCCATGAGCTGGGCAAATCCATGAGCTGGGCAAATCCATGAGCTGGGCAAATCCATGACCTGGGGGTAAATCCATGAGCTGGGCAAATCCATGAGCTGGGGGTAAATCCATGAGCTGGGCAAATCCATGAGCTGGGGGTAAATCCATGAGCTGGGCAAATCCATGAGCAGGGGGCAAATCCATGAGCTGGGCAAATCCATGAGCTGGATGCAAATCCATGAGCTGGGGGGCAAATCCATGAGCTGGGGGTAAATCCATGAGCTGGGGCAAATCCATGAGCTGGGGGTAAATCCATGAGCTGGGCAAATCCATGAGCTGGGGGTAAATCCATGAGCTGGGCAAATCCATGAGCTGGGGGCAAATCCATGAGCTGGGGGCAAATCCATGACCTGGGGGCAAATCCATGACCTGGGCAAATCCATGAGCTGGGGGTAAATCCATGAGCTGGGGCAAATCCATGAGCTGGGGGCAAATCCATGTGTGAGCTGGGGGCTCTCTGCTCCTCTAGATTGTAAACTCCTGGGTGCCCTCTGCTCCTCTAGATTGTAAACTCCTGGTGCCCTCTGCTCCTCTAGATTGTAAGCTCCTGGGTGCCCTCTGCTCCTCTAGATTGTAAACTCCTGGGTGCCCTCTGCTCCTCTAGATTGTAAGCTCCTGGGTGCCCTCTGCTTTTCTAGATTGTAAACTCCTGTGAGCCGGGCCCTCTGCTCCTCTAGATTGTAAACTCCTATGAGCCGGGCCCTCTGCTCCTCTAGATTGTAAGCTCCTGTGAGCCGGGCCCTCTGTAAATTCTCGTGAGTCGGACTCTCTGCTAAAACACCTTATTTTCTGTCAGTGCCCCTCCCGAGACTAGTCTCTGGATCCGCCCCTGAGGGGGAAAAAATCAAAGTTGACCTGAACCTGTCCTCGTGCCATACTCACACAGGTACTCATTGATGGCCCTCTGCTGCTTGTGCGGACGCTGCAGCATTGCTAATGTCGAGTTCTACCTGGTGGGCATGTCACAGATCAGACGGTTTGTGGGAAGGTGGATTTCTCTTTGAATTTCTGCCAGGCGAACGCTTGCTGGGAATGACCGTCTGAAGTGACTGCAGACTTTTCTGGCCTGGCTGAGAGGCTCTGCCAGCCCTGGGTACCTGGTTAGGAAACGCTGTACCACCAGATTTAGGACGTGTGCTAGGCATGGTACATGCGTCAACTTACCCTTGCATAGGTCGGAGAGAAGGTTGCTGCCATTATCACAGATGACCATTCCCAGGTGAAGCTGGCGTGGTGTTAACCATCTCTGCACCTGCCCCTGCAGAGCTGACAGAATTTCTGGCCCGGTGTGGCTCCTGTCCCCTAAACAAACCAGCTCAAGCACAGTATGGCATTTTTTTGCTTGAGCCATTGCGTAGCCCCTGCCACACGTCGGTTTAACTGCCATTTCGCCAGAGACACAGAAGGAGGAGGAGGAGGAAGAGGGAGAGGTGGTGGTAGAGCAGACAGACCTCATACAAGCAGCTTTCTGGAGGCGTGGTGGATGAACAAGCTCCAGCACAGAGCCCCGTCTTGGATCCCTCCCAGCTGCAATCAGAGTTACCCAGTGTGCCGTGAAGGAAATGTAACGACCCTGTCCATGCTTGCTGGACCACGTGTCTAAAGTCACATGCACCTTGCTGCTGACTGCCTTTCCCAATGACTCGATAACATTGTCTTCCATGTGCTGGTATAGTGCTGAAATGGCCTTCCGTGAAAAGTAATGGTGTTTTGGAACATGCCACTGTGGTACAGCACATTCAGCAAATTCACGGAAGGGAGCAGAGTACACCAGCTGGAAAGGCAGCAGCTGCAATGCGAATAATTTTGCTAAACTGGCATTTAGACGCTGTGCTTGGGGATGGTTGGGACTATATTTTTTCTTACGCTGCAGCAGCTGGGGCAACGTAATCTGACTGCATAAATCTTCAGCTGATGGGATGCTGTCACATTGTGAGGAAGGAGCTGGCACATCCATTACTGTAGCATCATCCTTGTCAGTGGTGGTTGTAGGCAATGACATGGCAGGACATACAGTGGGGGTAGAGACAGATGATGAGGAGGAGGACCTAAGCAAAGTTTTGCACCAACGGGATGTGTGGCAGGTGGTCATATGTCACCTCAAGCACGTGGTACCCAAGCGTCCGGTGTCTTTCCCACGCTTGAGCCTCATCTGACATAGATTACAAATAGCAACATTGGGGTCTGCTGCACATTTCTTAAAGAACTGCGAGACAGCAGAGTTCCTGGATGTGTGCTTTGAGACAACAGCGCACTGCACCTGAGCAGCTCTGACATCTGATGCCTTGGACTGGTTAGTGCTACGGTTGGTCATAGAGGATATTGTGCCTCGTGTTTCTTGTGCCTCCTCATTCTCCTCCTCACTTGACTCTTCTGTTCGATCAGGCACCCAGGTGGAGTCAGTGACCTCATCATCATTGTCATCATCACCCCCTATCTCCTCGTCACTGGAGCCAACTTGGCAGTATGCTGCAGCTGCTGGGGCAACATGAGTGCCAGTTATTTGTGTGTCATCACTGGCACCCCCTTCCTCTAGGTTGATTATACTCCCTTCCTCAACCT
Organism: Leptobrachium leishanense; assembly: GCA_009667805.1. NCBI lineage: Eukaryota > Metazoa > Chordata > Amphibia > Anura > Megophryidae > Leptobrachium > Leptobrachium leishanense. The sequence continues at coordinate 93,687,479 of CM019068.1, read as the reverse complement.
CAGAGATTGAATCAGAGCACTGCACTTGCTGCGCATCCTCAAGCAGCATGTCACTGTCATTGTAGTCAAACAATTCAGCTGACTCCTCCGTGTGTGATAGTGAGGCTACGGCAGGAGTAGCTGTGGACATGGAGGCTGCATTAGATGCTTTGGCAGCTGAGGTGGACTGTAAAGCACTAGAAGCCTGGCTGGCAGAGGACTCGGAGGATGAGGATGGCCTGGTTAGCCAATCCACCAAATCCTCAGTATGTTGCTGCTGCTTAAGATGGCCAGCACCAGTTAGAAAGGACAAGCGTGCCCCTGCAGAGGATGCACCACGTCCACCACGACCAGAGGCACAGCCTCCCAACACAGAGGCTGCTTGCCCTCTTATCTGTGTCTGGGAGCGTCTGCCTGTCCTTTTTGGTCTGTCTGACATAGTGAGTGATATATAGATTAAATATATACAGAACTCTGATTCAACTCTGGTATAAACATTAAAGATTTCCAGAACTCTTGTATAACTCAGTGAGACACCCTGATAGCTGGCAGCCAGTGACAACACACAGATTACAATTCCCAGAAACCTCCTATAAATCAGTGAGACTCCCTGAAGGGTGGCAGTGACAAGACACAGATTACAAATCTCAGAAACCTCCTATAAATCAGTGAGACCCCCTGATGGGTGGCAGTGACAAGACACAGATTAGAACAATTCCCAAATATTTTGTAGAAATTACTGACGCCCAAAATACTGCGTGGCACTGGCTGTGACAAGACACAGATCACCTCAATTCCCAAATATTTTGTAGAAATTACTGACGCCCAAAATACTGCGTGGCACTGGCTGTGACAAGACACAGATCACCTCAATTCCCAAATATTTTGTTGAAATTACTGACGCCCAAAATACTGCATGGCACTGGCTGTGACAAGACACAGATCACCTCAATTCCCAAATATTTTGTAGAAATTACTGACGCCCAACATACTGCGTGGCACTGGCTGTGACAAGACACAGATCACCTCAATTCCCAAATATTTTGTAGAAATTACTGACGCCCAACATACTGCGTGGCACTGGCTGTGACAAGACACAGATCACCTCAATTCCCAAATATTTTGTAGAAATTACTGACGCCCAACATACTGCGTGGCACTGGCTGTGACAAGACACAGATCACCTCAATTCCCAAATATTTTGTAGAAATTACTGATGCCCAAAATACTGCGTGACACTGGCAGTGAGTCACAAGACACAGATCACCTCAATTCCCAAATATTTTGTAGAAATTACTGACGCCCAAAATACTGCGTGGCACTGGCTGTGACAAGACACAGATCACCTCAATTCCCAAATATTTTGTAGAAATTACTGATGCCCAAAATACTGCGTGGCACTGGTTGTGACAAGACACAGATCACCTCAATTGCCAAATATTTTGTAGAAATTACTGACACCCAAAATACTGCGTGGCACTGGCAGTGAGTCACAAGACACAGATCACCTCAATTCCCAAATATTTTGTAGAAATTACTGACCCCCAAAATACTGCGTGACACTGGCAGTGAGTCACAAGACACAGATCACCTCAATTCCCAATTATTTTGTAGAAATTACTGAGCCCCCAAAATAGTTGCTGGGAGTGAGAACACAAAGATTACAACAATTCCCAGATATCTGGTAGAAATGAGACCCCCCAGTAGATGAGACCACCCCAGTAGCTGGTGGCAGACTGGCAGTAAGAACACACACTAACACAATATCAATCTCCTCTGAAATCTCCTCTCAAACACGTGCAGAAGCGCTGTGTGAAGCCTTATATAGTGTGCTGCTGGACTTAGCTCTGTGAGCCCATGATTGGGCAAAATTTGCCCAATCAGGACTCTGAGCCATGATTGGCATAGTCTTGAACCTGTCTTGCTGTCACGTGCCACGCCGCCGCCGGCGGAAGAAAGGCAGATCTGGTGCTGCACCATCCTGATTTCCCCAGGCAACACCCTTCATGCCCTGCCTTGCTGGGAATTGCTTCCAGAGACTCATACTAGCAGGATCAGCAGGTGCACCTAATGAGGACCTGCAATGACTATTTAGCAGAGGCACGCCTGTCCCATGATGCTTCTGCATTTTGCTTGCAAAGTGCCAACACTTCCAGTCTGACATCAAGCCTGTCCAGAAGCTCCATAGCTATCCTGATATCCGTGTACCGAACCCCTGGCTTTCCCCCTGGACTCTGCATTCTGGATCACCCCTACTGGTATTGTGCCTCGAGACCCCTTTATTTCACCCGTCCCAAGACTTCCCTTCAGCACTCCCCAACCAGAGACTTTCCAGTATTGCTTCTCCATGTTTATTGTTTTCCTTTAATAAATCCCCATTTGATTTGCAACATCTCAAGTATTTCCTGTGTATCACTTGCACCCTGGGCTTGCAACCTCGACCTGTGGCACTACACGTGACATAATGCAGAAGCCTACCAGCGAGCCCGCAGTGATACCAGCCATGAAACAGTTAATTAAGGAAACCTTCCAGGAACTGTTTAACCATTTGCTGGACATTCTGAATAATCTGCTGCAGAGGATGTGGGGCCCATCTCCTAAGGTGTGTTCTCCTGGAGCCAAAATGGTTCATGGCCCCTTATCTGCAGAGGAGCGCACCAGGCGGTACAAAGCTGATCTCTGCCTGTACTGTGGACAGGATGAACATTTTTTGCCGGTCTGCCCAATAAGACCACCAAAAAAATACTTTTGCAAAGAAATCTCCCACAGCAAAGACCGCTCCAAGATCTGCTCCCCTGGCTAATCAGACACCTGTATCCAAGCCAGTCGTCAGAAAGCCAGCTACCAAAAAACCATTGCCTTCCAAACCCAGAGGGGCTTTGCCATCCAAGCCCCCCATTTCTAAACCACTTGCTGTTTTTCCATATATCAAGTCTGAAGTAGCCAAATCAGAAGAAAATGGTTTGCTGGAACCCATGGAGGTAGAGCCTGCCACAGAGGAGGATCCGGTAACCTATATGGAAACAGCTCCCACTGACTACATGGAAGCTGACTTGCCTGAACCTATGGACCTTATGATGTTACAGAGTCCTGGTGTAACCTCCACTTCCAATTGGCATATCCTCGCCTCCACTGTTGCTCTAGCACCGGAAGCAACTCTCAGCAGTACCAGCCAAGCAAAGTCTGTTCCAAGTTCAATGAGTCACGGTACTGCTGCTACTCGTGCTTCTGATCCGGTTCCCCCACTGACCCAAAGGGGGTTGAGCCAGAAAAGCCCAAGTGCGCTGCCCAGCCGGAGCGCGAGAAGCCCAAGTGCGCTGCCCAGCCGGAGCGCGAGAAGCCCAAGTGCGCTGCCCAGCCGGAGCGCGAGAAGCCCAAGTGCGCTGCCCAGCCGGAGCGCGAGAAGCCCAAGTGCGCTGCCCAGCCGGAGCGCGAAGACCCTGAGATACCCGCTGCCCAAGCTGGAGTACCAACAATTGTGCCAGATTCCAGAGCAAGGCCCACTACTCCCAGCCAGCATGTTCTGAAAATCAATTCTCCTGCACAAGACCAAATGCCTGCAAATTCCAGGAAGGCGACCAAGCTCCCTCAGGGCTCTCTGGGTTGCGGTGCCACCACTGCCAAGTTCGCTGACCCGGCTCCCTCCACTGTCTCAAAGGAGGTCGAGCAAGGAGACCCTAGAGCTTCCATTTGGCAAAATGAAGTGCCTGAAAATCCCTGGAGGTTGACCAAACCCCCTCAGGGCTCTCTGGGTTGCGGTGCCACCACTGCCAAGGCCGCTGACCCGGCTCCCTCCACTGTCTCAAAGGAGGTCGAGCAAGGAGACCCTGGGGCATCCATTTGGCAAAATGAAGTGCCTGAAATTCCCTGGAAGTTGACCAAACCCCCTCAGGGCTCTCTGGGTTGCAGTGCCACTGATGCCAAGGTCACTGACCCGGCTCCCTCCACTATCTCAAAGGAGGTCGAGCAAGGAGACCCTAGGGCTCCCATTTGGAAAAAGGGAGTGCCAGTCCAGGAAGTTGCCAATCCATCCGTGAAATCTCCACAGATTCTTACTGTTGTCAACACCCTTGCTGCTCAAGTTGGTACCTTCACCAGAATAATAGAGAGCATCAAGGTAAACCACGAGGCCTTACAGTCCCAGGTGCAGGAGATCCAGGCCTATGTCCAAGCGCCGGCTGAGAACATCACCGACCCACAATCCATGGCAGAGCTACTCCCTGCTGCTGATTCGGATTCAGATGGTGAACCATCTCTTCAGACAGCACGGCGTAGCCAAGGGCCACCTGGTCGAGGATGGTCATACCTGGGCACCACAAGTTCTATGCCGGCTGCCAATCCAGCCACTTACCGGTGTACATCTGTCACTCCTAGGAGGGTTCCTGGAGTATCCAAAGTGGACTGTCCAATTCCCCATACCAGGAACGTGAAGTCTAAACCTGGTTCCGTGACTCCTGTACCGGACCCCACTACCGGCAGAACCACCACTAATAGGAAAGTAACCCAGCTCCCTCAGGGCTCTCCGGGTCACTGTGCCGCAGCCTCCGATACCCCTGACCCGGTTCCCTCCTTATCTATGGAGGTTGAACCAGGAAGCCCCGAGGTACCCAATCCCGGCCAACTGCCATTGGGTAAGAGCATGGTGATTGAAGACCACCGTAAGACCGACTCCTTGCTATCCGGTTGTGTCCTTGCCTCTAACGGGACTTTGGTGCGTACAGAGGATCTTGAGAGAATTGAGGAGGCCCTGCGGCAAAGGAAAGCTGCAGATGTGCCTGCAGAATCAATTTTGGCATTAACCGCTGCAGCGCCTGTCACTCTCAGCCAGCAATCAGCTCCTCACTACCAACCAGAGCTGGACTTTATTCCCCCTGGAATCCAGTGAGGAGGAAGCTGTTGACCCTGCTACCAAAGAGCCTGCATATGGACAAACAACCTGTACTGTCATGGCACTGGACCGTGCTGAAGTTCAGCGACTTTTAGAGCCATTCCATTCCCTCACCTCTGAGGGGACAGTTATAAAGGTAGAAGACCTCCCCGCTTATGAAGCAACCTTAGACACCCGGAGGGTGTTCTTTGAGGGGGGGCAACTGTCACGTGCCACGCCGCCGCCGGCGGAAGAAAGGCAGATCTGGTGCTGCACCATCCTGATTTCCCCAGGCAACACCCTTCATGCCCTGCCTTGCTGGGAATTGCTTCCAGAGACTCATACTAGCAGGATCAGCAGGTGCACCTAATGAGGACCTGCAATGACTATTTAGCAGAGGCACGCCTGTCCCATGATGCTTCTGCATTTTGCTTGCAAAGTGCCAACACTTCCAGTCTGACATCAAGCCTGTCCAGAAGCTCCATAGCTATCCTGATATCCGTGTACCGAACCCCTGGCTTTCCCCCTGGACTCTGCATTCTGGATCACCCCTACTGGTATTGTGCCTCGAGACCCCTTTATTTCACCCGTCCCAAGACTTCCCTTCAGCACTCCCCAACCAGAGACTTTCCAGTATTGCTTCTCCATGTTTATTGTTTTCCTTTAATAAATCCCCATTTGATTTGCAACATCTCAAGTATTTCCTGTGTATCACTTGCACCCTGGGCTTGCAACCTCGACCTGTGGCACTACACGTGACACTTGCACCTGACCTGTGGTCAGGTGCAAGGCTGTAGCCAATTACAAGCTTCAGGCCAGTGGAAAAGTGCATTGTGGTCCATTGTGGTGCATTGTGGGTGAACAGGCGGAAATGTTCGTAGTTCGCGAACAGGCTATGTTCGATGCGAACTCCGAACCGACCAGCTCATCCCTACTGACCAAGCATGACTCCAGACCTAAACCCTATTGAGCATCTGTGGGGCATCCTCAAATGAAAGTTGGAGGAGCACAAGGTCTCTAACATGCACCAGCTCCGTGATATCGTCATTGAGGAGTGGAAGAGGACTCCAGTGGCGACCTTTGAAGCTCTGGCAAACTCCATGCCCAAGAGGGTTAAGGCAATGCTGGAAAATAATGGTGGCCACACAAAATAATGACACTTTGGGCCCAATTTGGAGATTTTCATTTAGGGGTGTACTCCCTTTGTTGCCAGCGGTTTAGACTTTAATGGCTATGTGTTGAGTTATTTTGAGGGGACAGCAAATTTACACTGTTATACAAGCTGTACACTCACTACTTTACATTGTAGAAAAGTGTCATTTCTTCAGTGTTGTTACGTGAAAAGATATACAGGTCTATTCAAAGAAAGGTGAAACTCAGGAGATTTGGCAGGGGAAGTGAAAATTCTAGCTAAACCAGAAAAATTCTCCCTTTTATCTCACTTTCCATATTGGCAATTTGGTCTAGGTTGTTCTCTTCTCCTGCCAGTTCTCCTGGTTTTCACCTTTCTCTGAATAACCCTGATAATAAAATATTTACAAAAATGTGAGGGGTGTACTCACTTCCAGTGTGAGGAATGAAGAGGACTGTTCTGTACTGGTTGTGGCAGGTATGTACTCCACAGGTGGAGACCAGTTCTCCGAGATCCGCTAGAGGTGGTGGCTGCGGTCATGGATTAAAAGCGTCTATCTGGTCCCTGCGACCCATCAGGGATCTCTGCGATGGGGATACCAGGTTGGGGGCCATGACAATCTTTAAAATACAGTCCCTTAAAAATGGGACATTTCTTTTTTCCTGAGTTTATATAATTCCATATCACAAACGGAAATAAAAAGATGATTTGTAACGCAATGAGTATAACAGATTTTCTCTGCATAAATATTTTAAATAAAACTGAGCAAAATTCACACCATATGTGTAGAGTGTCAATGTCCATTCCTGTAGGTCCTGACCAGAACAGTTGACCCTCTAATTTTTGGCTGGGCAAAAGCAAGTAATTCCCCTGTGAGACATGCTGAAACCCAGGTGTCTGTGGGAGGCCCTGTCATCTCTCCCTGACATAATTGAAGAGGAAAAGATGATGGCTGGAAATTACACAGCTATTCCTGATGTTGGCTGAGCTCTGTGCCCCTTACATGCGTTGTGTGTTGCACAAGCCTTTCTTCATACCCCCACAAGCCCTCAACGGCTGGACGCAATTTTCATTTTGGCCCTCTCTTAGCCATCATAAAAACATAACAAGGAGTTGTCTTGCAGCCCCCTCTTATACAGCCTTATCAGAATGAATCAAACCATCTGGTATTAAACTCCAGCTAATCGATGCCAGTTGCTGTACTGCTGCATTGGGATCGACATTATTTATTCACATTTATTTATTGTAAACTTACACTCCATGGAGATGGTACATGGAAACGGGCCAAGGAGTATCAGTGTGGGAAAATGGCGGGCACAGAGCTATAACACTATGTTGTCAAGATGGTTTTGCGCAGGTCTGCAAAAAGCTCAATTTTGCTCCATTTGCATTTCATATAATCACTGTGACTGTCTGAGACCAGTCAGTGTTTTATATTGAGCAAGAAAAGTATTGTATTGTTCCTTTTTTGTGGTGATTGGGGATACCTCCACTGGGTTATATAGCATTGGGGTATTTTCAGTTGAGGCATGGTGGGCGCTACTCTATTTCTATCTTAGGGCTCTAGGACCTCCTTGAAGCTAACACTAACGTTAGTGTTATCGTTAGCTTAAAGGAGGTCATAGCACTGTGCCCACATCGCCATTAAATCGCTAACGGGATTGAGAAGCCGTTAGCGCTCATTAACTTGTGATTCGTAGCGCCAGTCTACTGTACTTTGCGCTCCCTATCCCTAACATGGGGAGCGCAAAGTGAAAGCACAGATTAACTAGTGTTATGATCACTTGGTCACAACAGTAGTAGCGCAATATAGTAAGCATCAAGGAAGACAGGCTGTGGCAGGATATCAAAAAATATACAGTGTATATATATATATATATATATATATACTCACAGAAGCGAGTACACCCCTCACATTTTTGTAAATATTTTATTATATCTTTTCATGTGTCAACACTGAAGAAATGATACTTTGCTACAATGTAAAGTAGTGATGTTACAGCTTGTATTACAATGTAAATTTGCTGTTCCCTTTCAAAATAACTCAACACACTGCCATTAATGTATACACTAGTGGCAACAAATGTGAGTACACCCGTAACTGAAAATGTCCAAATTGGGCCCAATTAACCATTTTTCCTCCCTGGTGTCATGTGTCTCGTTAGTGTTACAAGATCTCAGGTGTGAATGGAGAGCAGGTGTGTTAAATTTGGTGTTATCGCTCTCACTCTCTCATACTGGTCACTGGATGTTCAACATGGCACCTCATGGCAAAGAACTATCTGAGAATCTGAAAAAAAGAATTTTTGTACTACATAAAGATGGCCTAGGCTGTAAGAAGATTGCCATGACAAGACAAAATTTTTATTTTTACTTTCTACTGTGTGGACAAGACTTCACTTTAGCTGCTGGGGAACCTGTGGATAGGTAGCTGTGCTATAAGCAATGCACATCTGACACGGTCAGTAACCGATAAATGTAGGCTGGGAAAAGACTTGGTCCTATCTTACTTTGCTGGTGACCTAAAGAATGATGAAAATGACCAAGAATCAATTTTCAAATGTACCACAATAAAAAATAAATCTACTTCTTAGTAGGATTTAGTAATGCCAGTGTTTGATAGATGAGGATGTTCTTGCATTTACTTAGGTATGAGGAAAATGTGTGTGCAGGCTTCCATATACTCAACTACTTGATAACTATATAATACTTGGTCTTTTGCAGATCAGGGGAAGATAGTTCATTGCAGACACATGGGGCACTATCACCTGATGTGAGCTAAAACGCCAACGTCAGTCATAACTAACTGATACTATACAGCAGGCCTCACGATAAATTATTTTGTGCTGCCTGAGCTGTATATTGTGGCGGAAGTCGTGCTTTTTTGTTTTTAGGCCCTCCTGCTGGCCGGGGAATCCAAGATGGTAGACAGCCCCCTCTGATGACATCAGAGAGGGTGTGCCGGACATCTGTCACCTGTGCCTGTTCTGTCGGTTCTCATCTGATCCCTCGTTCTGCTCACAATGAGGTCTGATGTCTGGGTATGCCTGCATCTGGGGTCTAATTTCTGGGTATGCCTGTATCATCTAGGGTCTGATTTCTGGGTATGCCTGTATCTGGGGTCTGATTTCTGGGTATGCCTGTATCTGGGGTCTGATGTGTCTGGGTAAACATGTATCTGGAGTGATTGTGAAGATGGAAAAAATGCACGAAGTTTATTTACACTTATTATTTTGCTTGCATCCCCATTGATGTAAAGCACTTATTTTCCTTTAAGTTTCCATTGGTTTATGTTAGTGTTATTTATTTTTGTAATTTTATTCTGAATAAAACATTTAACAGTGTCATTTCATAAGATAATTTGAGGGTGTGTTTGGGGGCGGAGTTAAGGGCAGGGTAGGGGTTAGGTGGGGCAACTGGTGGCGAGTAACTCTTAAGGCCTGGATAATAGCTCGGGATTTGAAATTTTGAGCCCTGCTATACAGTTTTTTTTCTCAATGTCAGTCATAACTAACTGATACAATGTAACCACAATCTCATCCATTTATAAAGTGCATTAATTTCAACGGACGCACTGTGTGCAATCAGTGCGCCCATGTGACCGCAGTCTTACTGCACTGAGAGTTATGTGAAATGGAACCTTTTGCTACTGGGGAAACACTGTAGCTCTGAGAGCAACCTGCTACATATATATGTATTTGACTACTTTGTGCTTCAGGGCAAATCTTTGTTGGGTTTTACTGAATCTTTATCTTGATGTCCATCTGGAAAGTTTGTGACTTCAGCACTTTATTTCTCAAGGACCTTCTGTCTTGACCTTCTACAATAACTTTAGCTATAACCCTGGCATAATCTTTCAGTGAAAAAATTTGTAGGTCAAGTACAGATGTCATGCCTGGTGGTCTCAACTTGAGATCTGACATTTGAAGGTACTGTTGGGAGAATGACTTGCCTTTTTCTTCTGTGTGAATTGCATTATTAATTTCCAGTTAACTGTCTGTGAGTGGTTTAAATAAGAAAGTACATTGCGGAGGTGTTAGAATTTAATAATTAAGCTGGAAAAAGAATAAAGAGTTGAATAAAAGGGCGTCACAGTGAAAAGAGATGAATGGATCCCAGATCACTATCAGGGTTATTCAAAGAGGTGGTCTCTGATTTGCCGCACTTCGATTAGTACGATTCACTGACCCTGCAGTGAGTTTAGCATTCACCCCAGAGTCCCCAAGGTGTGGTAAATCGACACGCCGAACGCCGTCACAAACCTGCCGAACACATCTGGAGAACCGTTGCAAAACCGTCGATTTGAATCAGAAAACCGCTGATTCGAATCGAAAACCCGCCAAATGCATCCAAAATGCCAAATCCGATGATCCGCTGCAAAACCATCGATGCAAAAAAAGCTGACAAACCTCCGAAAAAGCGCCGATCAGTCTCCAGAAAAAGCCGACAAGCGGGGTAAAAAAAACTAAATAAAAAAAAAAAAACAACGCAACTTTAAAAAGGTGTTTTCAAAACTACTGCACCAATATGCCTGGAAATAATATTTATGGTCCTATGAATAATAATAAAAAGGCATTAAACAGCATTAAAAAAAAATAATCAGAAAACAAATTCGCCAAATGGTCACAAAATTGCACCGGTCAGGGAAATTCACTGTTTGGTGCAATTCGATGGCCAGTTAAACTCTATCAATAACCCTGTATGTAATTTTTGAATTGAACTTTAATGTTTTTTTTTAGTTTTGCATTATTCCATTGAGAATGGTTAATGTGGTGAATAATCCCTTAATTTTAAAAATCTCACCTTTTTTACTTTTATGATAGGCTATTTGCATTAAAATAATGTCTTTTTATTTCCCTTGAGCTTAATTTTTTTTTGCTTTGTTGTATTTTACATTTTTAATGTTTGCATATTTTGTACATTTTAGTTTGTTTTTATTCCTTAGAATCTTAAAATTATTTGAGTTTCATGGATTTCTTTTTAACTGAAATTCTGTTCTCCTGAATAGGTTTGTCTGAAGCTGTTATTCTAGCAAATTATCAATTTTTTGAAGAAAAAGATTAACTAACCTTTTCTAACAATCGTGATCTAAGAGAAATCCATAGACGAGAAGAAAAAAAAATGCATATTTCAATAAATGCCTTTTAATAAAATAATAACCTTATTTTTAACCTTTCTTCTTGTGCAGTGCTGCACGCACTCCTCGCTTTCTTGTAGGTCAGCATATGTTGCAGCAGGAGTGGGCTGTGGGAATCTCCAACTTCTAAAGTTTTTAAAATTTGGCACAGACTGCAGAGCTAGAGGGAGAAATCCGAGCCATCGAATCGCAACACAGGCTGGAATAATCTGAAAAATCTTAATTTTATTTTAGTATCTTGCCAGATATAGAAGTTTTTCTTTTCTCTAAAGAGAAGTTATAGCATCTCATAGGAAGTGTCCGACTGCAGGCGTTTCACATCAGGCCTTACATTAATAGGGGTGTAGCACCGCTCGAGTAAACCTTTCATGAGGACAATGAGATCTCATGTGCAGAGCCATCAAATGTGTTTTGTGAACTGATGCTATCCATCCTCTATCCTATCGTCCAATATCATTGTAAAGCTTGAAAAAGGCCACTTTTGGGGCCCTCCAGGGAAGTGCCTGGTTCCGTTGATTTGTTGATTTATATGTAGTGGTTTGATACCCCATACCTCTGAGCACCTGTGAGGGGTATTTCATGTTGACTACGTTTTGCAGACCCATGTGCGTTTGTACCCCCTCTTCTTTGTTTTATCCTTAATTGCAACACCGTGTCCACTACTGTTTGTTATACACTTATATCTATATAAAACACTGTTTATTATTAGTAAGACGATCGACATCCAATTAAAGTAGTAATGACCTGGTGTGAGCTAAAACGCCAATAATACATGAAAGATCTATCACGAGTGACTAAAAGGTAGCGCCTGACAACCCATCAACAGATCACCTTGTCTGCGGTAGTCCGTGTACAAGATTCATTAACGTGCGCTAGGAAAATGCTAAGACCTGGGTTGAGAACCAGCGCTAATGCATTGTATGGTTAAAAATAAAAAGTGTTCCAGTACAGAAAAGCCTTATTTTTAAAAAAAAAATATATATATATATATCGGAACCCCAAAATTTCACCTGAAAAATACCTATTAAATTCTAAAAATTCAATAAGTAAAAACACTTTTTGCCTCGGATTAAAAAAATAAACGGTTGAATAAATAGAGAATAAAAACGATAATATTTTTTACATTGAATCCTATGGGCTTCGCACACGGCAGGTTCTCCTATACAATGCCTCTTCTCATGTTTCCCCGAAGAACGTCGGTTTAACCATACAATGCATCTTTTACACGTAAACTACATCCAGCGAGCCAAGAGAACACCTGTGCTGCATTCCTTTCAATTGCCTGTTAATTGGCTGTTAATTCTGGGCAAGGACTTTTGCTGTTTTTTCCCCCCTTTTTTCTTCCTTTTCTGCCATTTAACACCATGGTTGAGCAGTAGGTAAATTTTTGCGATTAGCGTCTGTCATGGAGCTGATGTAACGCTCCATGCTTCAAACCCCAAGAGACTTTATGTTCATTTATATCGTGTGGTTTTAAATATATTTTACATCGTTTGGTTTTAGTTTAATTTAGTTTAGTGTAAAATGACATAGCTTTGGTTTTAAAAATACTTATATTCCTGTAGGTAAATGTGTTTTTGTGTATACAGTAAACAAGCTTTACTGCTGTGTAATTTATGCACCAGGGCTTTTCCCATTATCTGGCTGCATATTTAATTCAAGGGATCTCTGATAGTGTGTGTTTAATCTGATGTGTTAGAACAATGGATATGCAAATGTTGTGTGAGCTGAAGGCTAGAGAATGTAAAGAATGTTTATTGTAAATAACTGACATAATGTAATTAGTATGGGTATGCAAATTATGACTGTTGGACTTCAGCATAAATGGTGGTCGTTCATTAAAAAGTCAGAGAACTCTCAGAGCTCAGAGAGAGAGGATCCTGTTTTAAAGCATACAGCCGCGCCTGGTGTCTTTATTTCAGCGACGCTACACTATACACTATCACCCTCAGAAGGCAGAGAGCGGCCTTCTGGAGATTCCTAACGGCTCCAGGGCAGAGGAACAGAATCAGGCAGGTCAAGCTGCTCGAGGCGCTGAGGACAGCGCTCCCAGGAGCCGGGCTGACCGCAACAAAGGGGTGTCTGGAGAGCCAGGACAGACGGAAGGGAACGGTTCCTTCACAGCGTCAGTGCTAAAATTTGCGCCAGAACCAAATGATCTATTGGTTAGAATAGCGAAAGTGCTCTGTAGCGCTGCCCATGTTAGGTATAGGACGTGGCAAGTACCGTAAGCTTGCGCTATGAAACGTTAATTACTGAGTTTACCTGGCACTAACGCGAAAAAAGGCTGACGCTAGGGTTAGCTCACACCAGCTGATAGTGTCTGTAAAAACCGAATCAGTCATACTGCCATTCTTTTATAATGTCTCCGCACTTCTGACTATCCAGTAAATCATGTGGCATTCTTTGTTGTGCCATGTCGAAAAGTGCTGCTGAGAATGAGCTGTGTACTTTTTTCATCCATGTCTGTGCACTCTAAAATCATTCGTGAAATATAGAACTCTTGAGGGGTACAAAAATAGTCTTGCAAAGGAGGAGTGATTGTAATGGCTCATGTAGTCATTACTGAAAATAAACTGTAATGGGAACCATCACAAGGTGCCTGGCAGACCCTCCAGCAATGCTTAACATTTGTCACTGAGTCTGCTTTGGGCTCTGTTTTCCTTGATTTTTGTATGCTTTGCATTTTCAACATCCCATCTGTATTAGAGGACTTGTTGTTGGCAGGAAAGGCTTATCAAACAAAGCCCATGTACTCAATCTTGTCTCCAAATATGAGAAGTCTACAGATTAATTTTTACTCACTGCTGACTGACTCGCTGCTCCCACTGTTCAGAACCCTCAGTGAGCCATCCAAATACTATCTGTAGGTCACCGGCAAGGTTTTTGTTAATAGATATTGCCAGTTAGCTATCTCTAATGCTGTTTCTTGGTTATGAAGCTCATATGTAATTCTGTATCACACACAAACTTCACTACGGCAACGTGTCTGTGTGTTATCAAGTGATTGCTATATACAGTATAGGGGTTATTCAGAGAGACCCGATCTGGCCCTGAAAAGTCACCGAACAGTGACTTTCTCCATACAGTGACATTTCGGGGCCATTCGGCTATTCAGAGAGCAGGCAGTTCACCAAATTTTGCGCTTTTTCGAAGGCAGTGATATCGTCATAGAAAAACAATGGTTAATCTATTCAGAGAATATCGAACAGCAGTGAAAAGTTGCTGAAGTATCCTGCGGTTTGGTGGTTTCATTTGGCAGGTTTATATAGGCGAACCACATACGGTAGGTTTCAATGTTAAAAATATTCCCGTTTTTATTTAATATCTAATAAACTGTTTATTATTTTAATCTGCAGTAAAAAGTTTCTTTATTTATTGATTTTTTTAGGATCTTTTAGGCATTTTTCTGAATTTTATGGGCAATTTTTCTTTTTAAAAGCGTTTTTTCTGTAACAGACCTTTTTATTATCATTCACATGACCTTATATGTAAATTCCAGGAATTTTCACTCAGTAGTTTCATTAAAAACAGCGTTTAAATTTTGACAATTTGGTATTGTTTTTTGGTTTTTTACCCCGTTCGTCAGCTTGTCGGCCTTTTCCAGTGGCTGGTCTGCGCTGTGATCGGCAGCTTGGCGGCTTTTTCCGACTTATTTTGCGTGGTTTTTGTGGCGTTCCGGCGGGTTTTTTGGTGAGTTTTCGGTAGGTGTTTAACGGGTGTTTGGCAGATGTTCGGTGGGTTTCCCTGCACTTTGGGGACCCTGTGGTGAATGCTGAATTCACCGCAGGGTGGGGAACTTTGATACCCCAAAGTGCAGGAACGAGAGAGCACCGAAGTGCCGCCAACATTTCGGTGCTCTCTGAATAACCCCTTAAATGTGCACACCGCTTGCCCAAACAAAGTCACCACCTGGATTCAACTAGAGAAATAGGTGCAAGTCTCCATTTAAAAGTAACATCAGGAAGCATTATTTTACTGAGAGGGTGGTGGATACATGGAACAACCTTCCAGTAGAAGTGGTAGAGGCCAAAACAGTAATTGAATTTAAGCAGGCATGGGATAGGCATAAGGCTATCCTAAACAAAAGATAAATCCAGGTAAAGTATCCATGTAATTGGGCAGACTAGATGGGCCGAAAGGTTCTTATCTGCCGACATTTTTCTATGTTTCTATGGATAATTACTGCAGTGATGAATATGTTTCAACTGGCTAATATTGATGCATGAGTATATTGAATGACCAGTGTATATGGCTAAAAGATGATAAATGAGAAATATGTCTGCCAACAATCACAAAGGAATTTTGTTGCATATCTGGAAAGTGCTTCAGACTAGGTTTTTGCCTTTTGGATCAACAGCAGATACCAATGTGTGAAAGGCTGGCGTCGATGACTGAATGTCTTTTACAGCCTATGTTTCATCAGGGTAATTCAAAGAGATCCGAATTGCTGGAGAAAGGTAACCGAACGCTGACAATCTCCACACACAGCGCAGCCTCCGGAAAAAGCCGACACCGCAGACGAAGGCAGTGAATAAATTAGCAAAACAGTTTGCTTGAATGTTTGAAAAGTGAAACGCTGTTTGCAAAGAAACTACTGAGTGAAAATGTCTAAAATTTACATATGAGGTCCAGGGAATGATAATAAAAAGGACTGTTACAGAAAAAATAAGTTAACTTAAAGGAACACTCTAGGCTAAAAATATATTCCCGTTTTAATTCAATATTTAATAAACCATTCATTATAAAATTCTGCAGTAAAGAGTCTCTTTATTTATAGATTTTTTTAGGATCTTTTAGGCATTTTTCTGAATTTTTTGGGCAATTCTTTTTCATTTTCTTTTTAAAAGCGTTTTTTTCTGTAACAGACCTTTTTATTATCATTCACATGACCTTATATGTAAATTCCAGGAATTTGCACTCAGTAGTTTCATTAAAAACAGCGTTTAAATTTTGACAATTTGGTATTGTTTTTAGTTTTTTTACCCCGTTCGTCAGCTTGTTGGCTTTTTCCAGTGGCTGGTCTGCGCTGTGATCGGCAGCTTGGTGGCTTTTTCCTTTTTCCGACGTATTTTGCGTGTTTTTTGTGGCGTTCCGGCGGGTTTTTTGGTGAGTTTTCGGTAGGTGTTTGACGGGTGTTTGGCAGATGTTCGGTGGATTTCCCTGCACTTTGGGGACCCTGTGGTGAATGCTGAATTCACCGCAGGGTGGGGAACTTTGATACCCCAAAGTGCAGGAACGAGAGAGCACCGAAGTGCCGCCAACATTTCGGTGCTCTCTGAATAACCCCTTAAATGTGCACACCGCTTGCCCAAACAAAGTCACCACCTGGATTCAACTAGAGAAATAGGTGCAAGCCTTCCATTTAAAAGTAACATCAGAAAGCATTATTTTACTGAGAGGGTGATGGATACATAGAACAGCCTTCCAGTTGAAGTGGTAGAGGCCAAAACAGTGATTGAATTTAAGCAGGCATGGGATAGGCATAAGGCTATCCTAAACAAAAGATAAATCCAGGTAAAGTATCCATGTAATTGGGCAGACTAGATGGGCCGAAAGGTTCTTATCTGCCGACATTTTTCTATGTTTCTATGGATAATTACTGCAATGATGAATATGTTTCAACTGGCTAATATTGATGCATGAGTATATTGAATGACCAGTGTATATGGCTAAAAGATGATAAATGATAAATATGTCTGCCAACAATCACAAAGGAATTTTGTTGCATATCTGGAAAGTGCTTCAGACTAGGTTTTTGCCTTTTGGATCAACAGCAGATACCAATGTGTGAAAGGCTGGCGACGATGACTGTCTTTTACAGCCTATGAAACTATCAGGGTAATTCAAAGAGATCCGAATTGCTGGAGAAAGGTAACCGAACGCTGACAATAAGCGTTCGGTTACCTTTCTTGGCCATTCGACTATTCAGAGAGCAGGCAATTTGCCAAATGTTGGCGAATTGCCTGCACATATGGTGCCTGTTCGGTGTCTGTTCGAGGGCAGTGAAATCCCAATAAAAAAAGCACTGCTTCGGCTATTCAGAGAACAAAGACCAGCAGTGAAAGGTTCCCGAAATGCCCTGCAATTCGGTGGTTTAATTTGGCAGGTTTATTCAGGCGAATCCCATAGGCTTCAATATAGTCCCGTTTTAATTCAATATTTAATAAACCATTCATTATAAGATTCTGCAGTAAAGAGTCTCTTTATTTATAGATTTTTTAGGATATTTTAAGCATTTTTCTGGATTTTAATTTTTCTTTTTAAAAAAGTCTTATTTTATTTTTTTTACGTCTCCAACTTGCCGCAGTAGCTGGCAGCAGCGGCTGAGATTAGTGTTGCGCGCATCCTCTTGCATGCAACACTAATCAAAGAAGATGGAGCCAGGAGGAAGCCTGCTGATTGGCTGGTTTACGTGAGAGGCGCGCATGCGCGCTTCTCACGTAAACCATTAGCCAAGTTGAAGATTTTCAGGATGGGAGCGGAACAGGAGGGAGGTGAGTATATAAAAAAAAAAACGCCGTTGGAAACAAGTGATTTTTAGGGTAAGTATTACACAAAAAAAATACTGCATAACTAGGAGGTAGGGGAGTAGGTTTAATATAATTTAAAAAAGGGGGGGTGATTTTTAGCCTAGAGTGTTCCTTTAAGTTAACTTATTTTTTCTGTAACAGTCCTTTTTATTATCATTCCCTGGACCTCATATGTAAATTTCAGACATTTTCGCTCAGTAGTTTCTTTGCAAACAGCGTTTCACTTTTCAAACATTGAAGCAAACTGTTTTGCTAATTTATTCACTGCCGTCGTCTGCGGTGTCGGCTTTTTCCGGAGGCTGCGCTGTGTGTGATCGGCTCCTGCTCGGGTTTTTCCGGCGTCTTCGGCGGGTTAATCCAGATGTTTTTGCGGCGTGCATTAGCTGGGTTTTTGCGGTGACCTTTCATAGGGTTTTTGACAGCTTTTCCCTGTGCTTCGACGGCCCTGTGGTGCTTGCTGAATACACCGCAGGGTCGCCGAAATAGGATTGCCGAATCGGCCCGAATTGAAGAGAACGAAAAGTCACGAACATGCGGTGACTTTTCGATTCTCTTTGAATAACCCTGTAGGTTTTTGCCTTTAGGATCAACAGCAGATACTAATGTGTGAAAGGCTGGCGTCGATGACTGAATGTCTTTTACAGCCTATGAAACTATGTGAAAAACCAAGAACAAACAACTCAGGAGAGGGAAAGAATGGAAGAAGTCATTAGAAGGGTGAAAATCAATAGAATATTTTATAAGTTGGTAGAATTAAATTGTAAAATGATATAACGGATTCCAATTTTTGGCTTGCTATGTTAAATAAAATATTACTGAGACAGGGACAATTGTGGTATTGAGCAGATATACTGTAGCAACAAATTAGTGTGTCAATATTCTAATATTGAAGCAATCGCTATAGAACATTTTGGAATGTTTTGAAGATTGATTCCAGTCTGGTTGTTGTGTTCTACAACTTTGCCTAACGATATACAGTTGCGTTTTACTTTTTTTACATCTCCCCAAACAAATGTAGAATCTTGGCACACACAACATACTTGTACTGCGAGAGTCACGTATTGGATTTAGCATACATTTCTATAGATCTATAATGAATATCTGTATTGGAACAAAGCTCTGGACTTTGCCAAAGTCTTCCTAAGATATAAATCACTGTTAATTTTCAAGGGATTCCAAAGAAAGAGTATCACGCACTTCTTTAAAAGTGTTAGCATTGAGTGTAGGAATTGAAATGCCTTAACTGTTGAACAACTTACTATGAAGTGTTTACGGATAATCATTATTATTTCCATGAGAAGTGATCCTCACTGAGCTATGAACAGGAATAGGAGTGTTTTAACTTCTTCATCTTTTATTGTAAAATAACCATGGATACTGCTCAAGGACACGTTTTGTATACACAATCACTTTAAAGCCCCACGGAGCACTTTGCCTCTGACATTGATTTTGGTGTGCGTGGATGGGTGCAGAGCTGCATGGTAGTTGAGGTCAGCACCGTCTTATAATGTGAAACATATTGTACACAACGTCTCTGAGTATTATGACTGCGTGAAATTACAAATCAATCAAAGAGGTGACAAGGTGTCTGAAAGGAGAAATATATCCTATTTAGCCATTCTGTTCTCATTTTCATGCTATATTATTTCATGGTGTTATTCCGTGTCGGCGAGTAGTAAAATATGACTATATTTATTTTGAACTGAGATCCATATAGACTTAGGTCTAAACTTCTCATTCTTTATCTAGAGATTTTATTGGCATGAAATTTACTGGTATTCAATGGAGGAGGTCAATGTGAATATAGCTTGCCAAACCCTAGCTTCTATTGAGTCTATATAAAATAATATTCTTATTTTTTGTAGGTGTAGTGTTTTATTAGCAATTTATCCGCATATAACAATAGTTTTTATACTTACATTTGTTTATTTACTATGCTTTTCCCAAGAAAATTCCACTAATTATCTTCATGTTCCTCCCACTGTAATTAAATGTCCCATTATCTTGCATTGGATTACGTATCTTCATTTTTCTCCTGACTCAAAGTAAATTGTTTACAGGGTTATTCAAAGAGCTCCGAATTGCTGGTGAAAGGTAACCGAACGCTGAAATTCCTGGCCATTCAGCTATCCAGAGAGCAGGCAGTTGGCCAAATGTTGGCGAATTGCCTGCACATACGGTGCCTGTTCGGTGCCTGTTCGAGGGCAGTGAAATCCCCATAGAGAAGCAATACTTCGGCTATTCAGAGAACAAAGACCAGCAGTGAAAAGTTCCCGAAATGCCCTGCCATACGGTGGTTTCATTTGACAGGTATATTCAGGAGAATCCCATAGGCTTCAATGTTAAAAATATTCCCGTTTTACTTCAATATCTAATAAACCGTTGATTAGAATATTCTGCAGTAAAAAGTCTTTTTATTTATAGATTTTTTAGGATCTTTTAGGCATTTTTGGGGAATTTTTTGCAAACATTTGTTTTCCGTTTTCTTTTTAAATCATTATTTATTTTTTCTGTAACAGCCCTTTTTAATATCATTCATTGGATCTTATATGTAAATTTCAGACATTTTCGTTCTGTAGTTTCTTTGCAAACAGCGTTTTACTTTTCAAACATTCAAGCGTACTGTTTTTTTTTCTCACTCCATTTGTCTGCGGTGTCGGGTTTTTCCGGTGGCTGCTCTGCGCTGTGATCGGCTCCTGCTCGGGTTTCTTCAGCTTGTTCAGCAGGGTTAATCGAGATGTTTTTGCCGGTTTCAGTGTGCATTCGCCTGGGTTTTGCGGTGAGTGTTCGGCAGGTTTGCAGCGGCTTTTCCCTGCACTACGACGGCCCTGTGGTTCTTGCTGAATACACCGCAGGGTCACCGAAAATAGATTGCCAAGTCATACCGAATTGAGGAGGACGAAAAGTCACCGAGCGTGCGGTGGCTTTTCGATTCTCTTTGAATAACCCTGTTAATTAGCATTAACTTAAGGAGAGTAAGGTATTGGCATGCATTAAAAGGGGAGTTCACTCTCGGGATGAAAACCTAATTTTGCCTCTTTATAAATCAATGGTAAGACGCACCTTGAATATGCCGTGCAGTTTTGGGCACATGTTTTTAGAAAGGATATATTATAGTTGTAGAAAAAGTGCAGAGATGGGCGACTAAATTAATAAGG
The DNA here is from genome assembly GCA_009667805.1 of Leptobrachium leishanense. NCBI lineage: Eukaryota > Metazoa > Chordata > Amphibia > Anura > Megophryidae > Leptobrachium > Leptobrachium leishanense. Next base: position 93,666,673 of record CM019068.1, on the reverse strand, counting down.
GGAATGGAAGGTTTAAGTTATGAGGAAAGACTAACAAGCTTAAACCTGTTTAGTTTAGAGAAACGGCGCCTTAGAGGGGATCTGATAACGTTATATAAATATATACAGGGCCATTATAAACCATTGTCTGGAAACCTATTCATTAACAGGACTATACACAGGACACGAGGTCACCCATTTAGACTGGATGAAAGGAAATTCAGCCTAAAGGGTTATTTTACAGTGAGAGCAATAAAGCTGTGGAATTCTCTGCCTGTTGAGGTGGTTGGGTCAGAGACTGTACAGAATTTTAACCCCTTAAGGACCACTGACGTACCCAGTACGTCATGTCCACGGGTCTCCCTTAGACCCGCGGACGTACAGGGTACGTCAGCGGCGCCTAATCCCCCTCCCGCCCGATACTCACCTCCCTCACTGGATCCCTCGGCGATCTGGCAGGGAGGAAGCCTGCCCATGTGATTTACATGGGCAGGCGAGGCTGATGACGTCGCCACGCTGCGTGGTGACATCATCAGCAGGCGTCCCCATGCAAATCAATGGAGGGGGGGCTCCTTCGGAGCCCTCTATCTCCCCAACCATTGAAGCTAGGGAGATGCTTTTTGCACCGCTGAAAAGGGGAGAGTCTCCCCTTATCAGCGGTGTATGGCATTAACTGTTTTGCCGCCGAATAACGTTTTGGTGCAAATTGGCGTCAAAACGCGATTCGAACCTGGAGGGGGGCTGACATCTTGAATGTCAGCCAAGCCTCCAGGTCCCCCACCACACATTGACGACCTCACCATATGTGTGAGGATGTCAGTGGGCAGTTAACCATCTAGCTGCCATGTAGAGATAATTATCTCCCGATCCATGGCAGCTAGATGGTCATATTTGACATCATTTGAAAGGCCTGATCATGGCCTTTCCAATGATACGAAACATGACCAGGTTTGGTTTAAAAGATAAATAAAAATAAATAAATAAATAAAATAATAATAAAAAAATTAAATAAAATAAAAAAACTTTTTTTTTAAAGTTTTTTTTTGTCTGGGGGGGTTTTAATTAAATAGGACCTAGGCTGTCATCTCAAAATAATTAGCACAAAATGGTCAGAATGAGCGCAGCGCACATAGGTGAACTGGCTCAGCAGTGAAAGGGTTAAAAGGCAAAAACATGTAAAAATTGGGTATTTCTATTCTCGGGATAAAATTTTGAAACTATTTAGCCGGGGTCTTTATTGGTGGTTGTAGATTTTGGGGATTAAATTACGAAAAAGTGTGTTTTTACCATTTTTTTCATCATATTTCATATTTTTTTATAGTAAATTATTGGATATGATGGAAATAATGGTATTTCTAGAAATTCCATTTAATGGCGGGAAAAAGGGTGTATAATATGTGTGGGTCGAATAAACGAGTAAGAGGAAAATTTGACCTAAACACTAACAGCGCAGAAACGTAAAAACAGCAGCGGTCACTAAAGGACGGATTTGTGTAAAACCGCCCGGTCACTAAGGGTTTAAACAACAACTGGATGACTTCCTGCAAAAATATAATATTAAGGGCTATAATATTTAGTATGTGGCTATAAACTTCTTAATCCAAGGAGAAATCTGACTGCCATTCGGGGGTCAAAAAGGATTTTTTTCCCCAATATGTTGCATATTGGCGAGCGCTACAGATTGGGTTTTTTGTCTTCTTTTGGATCAAAAGCAATAGATGATGTGTAAAAGGCGGAACCCGATGGACGCATGTGTTTTTTCAGTCTATGTAACTATGTGTACATATGTGCGATTAATTAAATTATTCTACCTGGCTACTTTACATGGAGTCCACAATAATATGGAGGATATCTGGGGCAACAGCTATTAATTTGTAAGCAGTTGTAGTTACACTCATTAATTTTCTTCGGTATTTATTTAAAATTCCCATATATATGTATGTATGTGTTTCTGTGTTCATGAGTTGACAAAAAAGGAACATTAAACACAAGCTGGAAGATGATAACGATTAATAAAAACACTTAACTAACAGGGATTTTCACTGAATGCCGTTGCTTAGTGTTGTTGCAAACAACAGCAAAAATCACTGTTATTATAACCATGATAAATGTAGGCGATCCATATAGGGAAAAATCTATGAATGGCATGGGAAACGTCATCAATGAAGCTTCCCCTGCCAACAATGTTCTTTGATTTCCCCTACCTGGATTGCTGAAGTTTATCATACTTTCAGTACGGACGCCTTTCACTGATGTTTGCAACAACACTACACAACTGCATCTAGTGAATAGCACTCTCAAGGGTCTATTCACTATGCACTGAAATTTCGGTGCCTTTCACTTTGACGACAGTACGGCAAATTCACCAAATGGTCACCGTATTGACCGTAGTGCACCGAAGCTTCATGAAAGAGTTGGAGAATGATGCTGAAGAGCACCGAAAAGTGCCGAAGTGACCTTGGTGAATTCCGCCGAACTGCAAAAAAAACACCAAAAAACGGATTTCTCCTATTCTCTTAATAGGTATTTAAACCAATAAAAATGCAATAAAATGTGTCTAAATAATAAAAAAGGTCCTTTAACAAACAATAAAAAGGTCTGTTACAGAATACCCCCCCCCCCACACCTTTTATTGAAATTGAGAAATAAAAATTATGGCTAAAAAATACAAAAAGGTGCTCTAAAAAATAAAAAGGCTTTTTTGCTGAAAATGAAAAGAATAACAGGTCTGTTCGCTAAAGGTGAAACTCCGGATAACTGGATGGAGAAGTGAAAATTCTAGGTCAAAATAACCATACCAGAAAAATTCTCCCATTTATCTCATTTTGCAAATTTGCTATTTGGACTAGATTTGAAAAGAAAAGGAAAAACCCCACTGCCGGGCCGCTGCTGGGTGAAAAAAACTGTCTTTGATGCTGAAATGGAGTTTCAGCATCAAGAACTGCCCGCTTTCAGTGTGGCAGGCTCGTAGTGGAAAAAAAACTAACAAGGCTGCAGGGGAGGATTAACCCACCCTCTCCCTGGTGCTGAAAATTTTTCAGCACCTGCGAGAGCAACGCTGAAGCCGGCTTGCAGAGGAAAAAGAAAAAAGATGCAAGTGTAAAAAAGCCTTGTCTTTTTTTTTTGATATCGGAACCAAAATGTACGCCTTAAAAATCCAGAAAAATACCTAAAAAATCCTAAAATATCGATAAATAAAAAGGCTTTTTGCTGCGGTTTAAGAAAATGGTTGAATAAAAAATAATTACAAAGCGAGAATATTTTTTTCCATTGTATCATATGGGCTTCGCAAACTGAGGTTTTCCTATACAATATATCTTTTCACGTTTCCCCTACACACACCGGTTATTTTATACAATGTATCTTTTGCATGTTTCCCTAAAGCACAGAAGTTTAACTATACAATGCATCTTTTTCATGTAAACTTGTACCAGATCGTCCCAGCATCATCCGATAAAATCAATTGAAATTGAAAGGATCGCACATCTGTTGTAAACGCATAAAATCGTCTGAAATCGCTCGCCGTGGCCGGATGCAGTGGAAGAGGGCTGATTCATCTACATGTTGTAGGATCGGTCGGACGACTTAAAACGATATCGAATGATCGCACCATTGCAGGAATACGGATACAGTGGACGGCCAGCCTAAGAGATAAAGGGATTGAGAGAACGTACAAGGTTGGAAATAACCAAATGTTCTATTACATAACTGAAATAGCAAAGTCATTGTGTTGTCTGCTGAATTAGAGGATAAACAATCTTTACTGCAGCTATTAGAAAAATTCAGTTATTGAAACTGAAAAGAATGATATTGTTTTCGCATGTTATAAGCAAGGCTGTCAGGAAGTTAGTGTGAACTCCTATCCAGTTCCAAGGAGTCATAAAAAGGGGGTGAATTTATAGCTGCATTTGATAGGTGATCCATTACAAAAGATTTTTTCTTGTATATGTTAAAAAGTTGGCTTGATGTGGACCTGTACTTCTGCCAGTATTCAGTGACAGGAGGGGGACAGTTTTCTCTTAGAGCGCACGTGCCAAAAGTCATTAACAGTGTTTGTTCCTCAGCATGGCGCCTGTGTTATTAATAGTTGTTTTGAGGGAAGCTGAGGTTATTAATTTCCAGCTAATCACTTCCTTAACAGGGATCCAGAGCATCGCTCCACAACACGTTCCACAGCCAGAGGTCTGACGAGCATTGCTCTGCAAGTTGCTATTTGTGTTGGAGAATAGGGACATTGACCTCTAATAATTTGCCCAGAGACCTTCACGCCAAAAGCCTGCAAAATGTCACTTCATGATAGGACAACCTAATGTTTATTGCTCTATAACTGTCTGTGCGACCTGAAGAATTTGAATGTTACTCCATTGTACCGCATGCAGATATCAGTCCATGAAGACTTCCACGTAAAGAGCGATTTCCCACAAAATAACTTCAGACTTCAGAAACCCCATGCATTGATCAAGCTCGATGCGCATGACATTTTCTGCCTATTTAAACATCTTCTACCTTGAGACGTGCTGTAGACTCTATGCATATTTTCACCAAATGGACTCTTGGCCGAATTCCATAACCTTTTTGTCCAGAATAATATAGTCTGGCATTAAAATTGAACAGAGAGGCTAACTTAAACATTGTACTAGTCCCAATGTGTTATATTATTCATCCACAAGCCTACCCTGCCCTACTAATGTCTAGCAGAGAGCCAGAGGTATCGGCTTTCTCAGTGTACTCTGTAATAGGGCCTCTTGTGAAAGGCTGGACCTGTAGCTCAGTTCCAGTTCCAGTTACAAGTTTTTGTAAAAACTTGTAGCTCAGTCTATTATCAAAACAATGCAGGAAAACATTACGAATGGGGCTAAGCAGTGAATGCATATACCATGAGAAAAAAATATTAGTGAGAATATGGTAAAAAGTGTAGAGCTACAGTACGATGTCAAAATCCGGCCACAATAACCAATAACTGGAAATTCTTGAATGCAACAGGTAATAGAGAATCATGGGAGTTGTAGTTCAGCAACATCTGGCATGCCAGAGTTTGAAATTCCTTCTGTAAAGTAGGGATGCGCCAATACCATTCTTTTAAGACTGAGTACCAGTACTTTTTTTTCAGGTAGTCACTGACACTGAATACTGATAGTTTTATTTAATGTAATGTGACGGCTTTCCAATAAATAATTTAGGATTAAACTGAAAGCCTGTCCAATTTATGTAAATATTGAAATGTATGGCCATTTACCAACTACAAAGGCCTGAAACACGCACACAGACACCAGACCTCAGACATATATATATATACACACAGACACCAGACCTCAGACATATAAAGTATATATACACACACACATGCACCAGGCCTCAGATACATATATTTATATTTATAGCAACCAGTTACATTCTATCTCCTGATGATGAGGGTAAATGCACCCGAAACAGCTGTACAGGAGTGTTTGTGTCTGGTTGCATAACATAGCCTTTGCTAAAAAAAAATCCATTTAATATGGCATGGCATCGGACAAGGCGGGTTCTGTGTTATTACAGAGCCTAGATACAAAAAAAGTGAGAAGCTGTGGACTTCATTATCCTACCCAGAGTTCTTTGCTGCATATGGGGAATGCAGCACACAAGCTCTGTAAGCGTTTCTCTGAATTGCTAGGATGCGTAAATGTTCTCTGCAGCTATAAACTTATATAAATATATATATAAAAATCACGAGTATAGCAGTCTGTAGTGATACCTTTTTTATTGGACTAACGTTACATTTAAAATACAAGCTTTCGAGAGTGATCCTCCCTTCGTCAGGTCAAGAAGCTTACTCTCGAAAGCTTGCATTTTAAATGTAACGTTAGTCTAACAAAAACGGCACCACCACAGACTGCTATACTCGTGACTTTTATATATATATATATATATTTAATCTCTGCAAAGCCATTTAATATGACATGGTATTGGACAAGACAGGTTCTTTGTTATTACAGAGCCTAGGTGCAAAAAAGGTGAGAAGCTGTGGACTTCATTTGCATATCCTACCCAGAGTTCTTTGCGTATGGGGAATGTAGCACATGAGCTCTATAAGCGGTTCTCTGAATTGCTGGGATGTGTAAATGTCTTCTGCAGCTATAAACTTTATTATTTGCAGCGTGGAGACATTTAATCTCACTTTTTTGCCCCCCACTACAATTGAAATGCATATACACTAATTTTATATACATATATACACACACACACAAAAATCACGAGTATAGCAGTCTGCAGTGACACCTTCCCTACTGGACCAACGTTACATCTAAAAAACAAGCAATCGAGAGTGATCCTCCCTTCGTCAGGTCTAGAAGCTTACTGATCAGAATAATAGAATTAAACATTGGGACATTCATCGGGCGCACAGTTGGGGGTGTTAGATGTTGTACATTGCCAAATGGCATGGTCAGAGGGGGGAAAGAAACAAAAAAAAGAAAAAAGAACATTTAATTGTCTCAGACACATAAGACAACAGTGATGAAATCATGTCCACTTCAAAGGGAATGTGAAAGGACAAAACAAAAAAAAACACACACACAAAACAGTGAGCATCGGGAAGACACAGAAAAATAAGAAAAAAAAAACAAAATCACAAAACAAAAAAAAACAGGAGATAGAAAACCAAGCCCCAACCAGAATTATGAATATTATGTGATGTTATTATAGTGGATTAAAAACCCGAATCTACATTAAGTCCTTGTTTTATACTGTTGAAATATGTGATCATTTTCATTTCATATGTTTTGCGTTCCCGGTGGTCTTTAAAATGGCCTTTGAGGATTTTAATTCTGAGGTTTTGGATGGAGTGGCCTGCTAGATTGAAGTGATGTCCCACTGGGGTACAATATGTATTCTCCTGGTGGTTCCTGATGGAGTGTCTGTGCTGGTTTATCCTGAGATTTAGTATAAGGCTGGTTTCACCAATATAGCAGCCCTTATCACACGCCATGCACTGGATCATATATACCACATTTGCCGACGTGCAAAGGTTTGAGCCCTTGATGTTGTGTGTGGCGTTGTTGTGCCATGCAGTGCTCCTGTCCCATATATGTCGGCACAGTTTGCAGCGGGGTTTGTTACAGCGTTTGGTAACATTCTGTATGTCGTCCTGTTCCTGAGCGAGTTTGCTGCAGACCAGTTTTTGCCTCAGGTTTGGGGGTTGCTTGAATGCCTGTAAGGGAGGCTGTGGGAATATTTCTTTGAGTGCAGGGTCCTCTGTGACCAGTGGCTGCAGATCTTTGATGATTTTGCGAATTCCCTCCAGAGTTGGGTTGTAGGAAACAACTAGAGGGATCTGTGTGGTGTTTTTCTTTTCTTTGTAGCGCAACAGCTGTTCGCGCTGTGTTTTCAGGGCCGATTAGATTTATTTAGAGATTGTCCTTTCCTTACAGACCTTCCGCTGCAATGATGCAGATAGTTTGCTCAGGTGTTCATCCCTGTCCCCAGTGTCTGAGAAGATTCGGTGGTACCTGATGGCCTGGCTGTAGATGATGCCTTGCTTCGTGTGGTTGGGATGAAAGCTGGCATTGTGGAGGTAGCTGGGCCTGTCTGTGGGTTTCCTGTACACAGATGAGTGCAGCGTGCCATTGGCAGCTGATATGGTACAGTCCAGGAAGCTCACACTGTGCTTAGAAAAATCCATCTTGAGTTTGATCGATGGGTGGGACGTATTGACTGCCTTGTGAAAGTCTAGAAGGCATTTCTCTCCTTCTGTCCATATGATGAAAATGTCATCAATGTATCGAAGATATTTGTGTCGTTTGTGAGGGTGAGTGTTCAGGAACCTCTGTTCTAGATCTGCCATGAAAAGATTGGCGTATTGTGGTGACATTTTACTACCCATAGCGGTCCCAGTCATTTGTAGGTAGCAGTTATTGTTGAAGCTGAAGCAGTTGTGTGTGAGAATAAATTCAATCAGCTTGGTAATAATTTCACCGCTATATTTATGTGGAGTATTGTGGGAGGAGAGAAATTTGAGACAGGCATTGATTCTATCTTTGTGAGGGATGTTACTGTATAGGGATTCTACATCCATAGTAACCAATATAGTGTCGGCTAATAGTGTCTGGATATCTCTAAGTTTGTTGAGAAAGTCTGTGGTGTCCTGTATATAACTGGCAGTGTTGGTTACTAATAGGGATGAGCTGTTCGGGTTCGGACGGTTCGGGGTTCGACCCGAACTTAGCCTGTTCGAGCAGATCGCGAACCCCGGACATTTCCGGGTGTTCGCCGCATGTTCGACCACAATGGACCACAATGCATTTTCCCACTGACTGAAGCTCGTAATTGGCTACAGCCTTGCACCTGACCACAGGTCTGGTGCAAGACTGGTTGAACACTATGCCAATCACCGCTCAGAGTCCTGATTGGGCAAATTTTGCCCAATCATGGGCTCACAGAGCTAAGTCCCGCAGCACACTATATAAGGTTTCCACGCAGCGCTTCTGCACGCATTTCAGAGGAGATTTCAAAGGAGATAGTTGTGTGTGTTGTTACTGCCGGTCTGCCACGCTACTGGGGGGGTCTGGGGGTCTCATTTCGACCAATATCAGGGAATTTAGGTGATGTGTGTCTTGTCACTGTGCCAGCAATTTTTTTTGGGGTTTACAACTTTATTTAAAACATTTGTGTATTGAGGTGATTTTCTGGGTCTTGTCACACTGTGCCAGCAAGTCTTTTTGGGTCTCATTTATACCAAATATCAGGGAATTTAGGTGATGTGTGTCTTGTCACTGTGCCAGCAAGTTTTTTTGGGGTTTACAACTTTATTTAAAACATTTGTGAATTGAGGTGATTTTCTGGGTCTTGTCACTGTGCCAACAAATCTTTTTGGGGCTCACTTATTTCTTTAAAACACTTGTGAATTAAGATGATCTGTGTCTCGTCATACAAACAGTACCACGCTGTATTTTGGGGCTCAATAATTTCTTTAAAACACTTGTGAATTAAGGTGATCTGTGTCTTGTCATACAAACAGTACCACGCTGTATTTTGGGGCTCACTAATTTCTTTAAAACACTTGGGAATTAAGGTGATCTGTGTCTCGTCATACAAACAGTACCACGCTGTATTTTGGGGCTCACTAATTTCTTTAAAACACTTGTGAATTAGGTGATCTGTGTCTTGTCACACAAACAGTACCACGCTGTATTTTGGGGCTCACTAATTTCTTTAAAACACTTGGAATTAAGGTGATCTGTGTCTCGTCATACAAACAGTACCACGCTGTATTTTGGGGCTCACTAATTTCTTTAAAACACTTGGGATTAAGGTGATCTGTGTCTCGTCATAACAAAGTACCACGCTGTATTTGGGGCTCACTAATTTCTTTAAAACACTTGTGAATTAAGGTGATCTGTGCCTCGTCATACAAACAGTACCACGCTGTATTTTGGGGCTCACTAATTTCTTTAAAACACTTGGGAATTAAGGTGATCTGTGTCTCGTCATACAAAAAGTAACACGCTGTATTTTGGGGCTCACTAATTTCTTTAAACACTTGGGAATTAAGGTGATCTTCTGTGTCTCGTCACACAGCCAGCAATTTTTTTTGGGGCTCACTAATTTCTTTAAAACACTTGGGAATTAAGGTGATCTGTGTCTCGTCATACAAACAGTACCACGCTGTATTTTGGGGCTCAATAATTTCTTTAAAACACTTGTGAATTAAGGTGATCTGTGTCTTGTCATACAAACAGTACCACGCTGTATTTTGGGGCTCACTAATTTCTTTAAACACTTGGGAATTAAGGTGATCTGTGTCTCGTCATACAAACAGTACCGCTGTATTTTGGGGCTCACTATTTTCTTTAAAACACTTGGGAATTAAGGTGATCTTGTGTCTCGTCATACAAAAAGTAACACGCTGTATTTTGGGGCTCACTAATTTCTTTAAAACACTTGGGAATAAGGTGATCTGTGTCTCGTCATACAAACAGTACCACGCTGTATTTTGGGGCTCACTAATTTCTTTAAAACACTTGGGAATTAAGGTGATCTGTGTCTCGTCATACAAAAAGTACTACCGCTGTATTTTGGGGCTCACTAATTTCTTTAAACACTTGTGAATTAAGGTGATCTGTGCCTCGTCATACAACAGTACCACGCTGTATTTTGGGGCTCACTAATTCTTTAAAAACACTTGGGAATTAAGGTGATCTGTGTCTCGTCATACAAAGTAACACGCTGTATTTTGGGGCTCACTAATTTCTTTAAACACTTGGGAATTAAGGTGATCTTCTGTGTCTCGTCACACAGCCAGCAATTTTTTTTGGGGCTCACTAATTTCTTTAAAACACTTGGGAATTAAGGTGATCTGTGTCTCGTCATACAAACAGTACCACGCTGTATTTTGGGGCTCACTAATTTCTTTAAAACACTTGGGAATTAAGGTGATCTGTGTCTCGTCATACAAAAGTACCACGCTGTATTTTGGGGCTCACTAATTTCTTTAAAACCTTGTGAATTAAGGTGATTGTGTGCCTCATCATACAAAAGTACCACGCTGTATTTTGGGGTTCACTAATTTCTTTAAAACACTTGGGATTAAGGTGATCTTCTGTGTCTCGTCACCAGCCAGCATTTTTCTGGGGCTCACTAATTTCTTTAAAACACTTGGGAATTAAGGTGATCTTCTGTGTCTCGTCACAGCCAGCAATTTTTTTTGGGGCTCACTAATTTCTTTAAAACACTTGGGAATTAAGGTGATCTGTGTCTCGTCATACAAAAGTACCACGCTGTATTTTGGGGCTCACTAATTTCTTTAAAACACTTGTGAATTAAGGTGATCTGTGCCTCGTCATACAAACAGTACCACGCTGTATTTGGGGCTCACTAATTTCTTTAAACACTTGGGAATTAAGGTGATCTGTGTCTCGTCATACAAAAAGTACCACGCAGTATTTTGGGGCTTAATTTCTTAAATTGGGAATTAAGGTGATCTTCTGTGTCTCGTCACACAGCCAGCAATTTTTTTTGGGGCTCACTAATTTCTTTAAACACTTGGGAATTAAGGTGATCTGTGTCTCGTCATACAAACAGTACCACGCTGTATATTTTGGGGCTTAATTTCTTTAAACACTTGTGAATTAAGTGATCTGTGCTCGTCATACCATACCAGCTGTATTTTGGGGTTCACTTTTCTTTAAAACATTGGGAATTAAGGTGATCTTCTGTGTCTCGTCACAAAGCCAGCAATTTTTTTTGGGGCTCACTAATTTCTTTAAAACACTTGTGAATTAAGGTGATCTGTGTCTCGTCATACAAACAGTACCATGCTGTATTTTGGGGCTCACTAATTTCTTTAAAACAATTGGGAATTAAGGTGATCTGTGTCTCGTCATACAAAAAGTACCACGCTGCATTTTGGGGCTCACTAATTTCTTTAAAACACTTGGGAATTAAGGTGATCTGTGTCTCGTCATACAAAAAGTTCCACGCTGTATTTTGGGGCTCACTAATTTCTTTAAAACACTTGGGAATTAAGGTGATCTGTGTCTCGTCATACAAACAGTACCACGCTGTATTTTGGGGCTCACTAATTTATTTAAAACTTTTGTGAATTAAGGTGATCTGTCTCTTGTCACTGCTGCCAGCTATCAGTGTGTCTCACTGAGTTTACCAGAGTTATTTAAATTTTTATAACAGAGTTGAATCAGAGTTTCTGTATATATTAATCTATATATCACTCACCATGTCTGAAAGAACAAAAAGGACAGGCAGACGCTCGACAGCCACAGATAAGAGGGCAAGCAGCCCCTGTGTCGGGAGGCTGTGTCTCTGGTCGTGGTGGACGTGGTGCATCCTCTGCAGGGGCATGCTTGTCCTTTCTAACTGGTACTGGCCGTCTTAAGCAGCAGCAACATAGAGAGGACTTGGTGGATTGGCTAACCAGGCCATCCTCATCCTCCGAGTCCTCTACCAGCCAGACTTCTAGTGCTTTACAGTCCACCTCAGCTGCCAAAGCATCTAATGCAGCCTCCATGTCCACAGCTACTCCTGCCGTAGCCTCGCTATCACACACGGAGGAGTCAGCTGAATTGTTTGACTACAATGAGAGTGACATGCTGCTTGAGGATGCGCAGCAAGTACAGTGCTCTGATTCAATCTCTGAGGTTGAGGAAAGGAGTATAATCAACCTAGAGGAAGGGGGTGCCAGTGATGACACACAAATAACTGGCACTCATGTTGCCCCAGCAGCTGCAGCATACTGCCAAGTTGGCTCCAGCGACGAGGAGATAGGGGGTGAAGAGGACATTGATGATGATGAGGTCACTGACTCCACCTGGGTGCCAGATCGAACTGAGGAATCAAGTGAGGAGGAGGGGGATGAGGGGGAGGAGGAGGAGGCACAGCAACATCCTCTGTGACCAACCGTAGCACTAGCCAGTCCACGGTATCACATGTCAGAGCTGCTCCGGTGCAGAGCGCTGTTGTCTCAAAGAACACATGCAGGAACTCTGCTGTCTGGGAGTTCTTTAAGAAATGTGCAACAGACCCCACCGTTGCTATTTGTAATCTATGTCAGAGGAGGCTGAAGCGTGGGATAAACACCGGACACTTGGGTACCACGTGCTTGAGGCGACATATGAACAAGTGCCACACACACCGTTGGGGCAAAACTTTGCGTAGGTCCTCCTCCTCCTCTTCATCTGTCTCTACCCACACTGTATGTCCTGCCATGCAATTGCCTACAACCTCCACCGACAGGGATGATGCTACAGTAATGGATGTACCAGTAGGTCCTTCCTCACAATGTGACATCATCCCAGTAGCTGAAGATTTACGCAGTCAGATTACGTTGCCGCAGCTGCTGCAGTGAAAGAAAAATATAGTCCCAACCATCCCCAAGCACAGCGTCTAAATGCCAGCTTAGCAAAATTACTCGCATTGCAGCTGCTGCCTTTCCAGCTGGTGGACTCTGCTCCCTTCCGTGAATTTGCTGAATGCGCTGTACCACAGTGGCAGGTTCCAAAACGCCATTACTTTTCACGCAAGGCCATTCCAGCACTATACCAGCACATGGAAGACAATGTTATCCAGTCATTGGGAAAGGCAGTCAGCAGCAAGGTGCATGTCACTTTAGACACGTGGTCCAGCAAGCATGGACAGGGTCGTTACATTTCCTTCACGGCACACTGGGTAACTCTGATTGCAGCTGGGAGGGATCCAAGACGGGGCTCTGTGCTGGAGCTTGTTCATCCACCACGCCTCCAGAAAGCTGCTTGTATGAGGACTGTCTGCTCCACCACCACCAGCTCTTCCTCATCCTCCTCCTTCTCCTTCTCTGTCTCTGGCGAAGTGGCAGTTAAACCCACGCCTGACAGGGTCTACGCAATGGCTCAAGCAAAAAGATGCCATACTGTGCTTGAGCTGGTTTGTTTAGGGGACAGGAGCCACACCGGGTCAGAAATTTTGTCAGCTCTGCAGGGGCAGGTGCAGAGATCGTTAACACCACGCCAGCTTGAGCTGGGAATGATCGTCTGCGATAATGGCAGCAACCTTCTCTCCGCGCTACGCAAGGGTAAATTGACGCATGTACCATGCCTAGCACACGTCCTAAATCTGGTGGTACAGCGTTTCCTAACCAGGTACCCAGGGCTGCCAGAGCTTCTCATCCAGGCCAGAAAAGTCTGCAGCCACTTCAGACGGTCATTCCCAGCAAGCGTTCGCCTGGCAGAAATTCAAAGAGAATTCCACCTTCCCACAAACCGTCTGATCTGTGACATGCCCACCAGGTGGAATTCGACATTAGCAATGCTGCAGCGTCTGCACAAGCAGCAGAGGGCCATCAACGAGTACCTGTGTGAGTATGGCACAAGGACAGGTTCAGGTCAACTTGGTCCCCCCCGCAGTGGCTGATGATCAAGGATGCATGCACTGTACTGTCACCATTTGAGGAGGCAATGAGGATGGTGAGCAGGCACAGTGCATGCATCAGTGACACAATTCCTTTAGTGGTCCTGCTGGAGCACACTCTGCGGGGAATTATAGATGTGGCTCTAGAGGCAGAGCAGCGGGAGGAAGAGGAGGCCTTCCCTAGCTCTCAAGGCCCCAGTCTTTCCGCAGACAGCATTCCAGCGGGTCCTACTCAGATCAGTCAGGAGGAGGATGAGGAGGAGGAGGACTATTTAAGTAGTGGGGGCATTGAAGGTGGGGATTCCTCAAGGCAGGGTTTTGTGTGCCCAGAAACAGAAGGGCTTGTGCGTGGCTGGGAGGAGGAAGTGCACGATACGGTCATCCTCATTGACCAGGAAGACTCGGCAGCTAATGCCACCTCCAACCTACGCTGCATGGGCTCCCTAATGATGCAAAGCCTGCTAAAGGACCCCAGGATTCGTGCTATCAAGGAGAGGGATCATTACTGGTTGGCAACCCTTCTTGATCCACGATACAAGGGGAAAGTTGCAGAGCTCATCAGAGGGAGCACAGGATGACAAAACTTGAGGACGCTCTAAAGCGAAACTTGTGTAACACCTTTCCAGGCACTGTTAGATTACCAAGTGCTGACATACGTGCTTCTGAGGCTGCAGGTGATCATAGGAATAGCAGTGAAGGTCAGGGCCGCTTGACTGATGCATTTTTTTATTTTTTTAGTCCTCGACGCCCAGGGAACGTCAAATGTAGGCACCCATTGCCAGCGTCTTCACCATATGGTACAGGACTACCTAGGGGCAAGGGCAGACCTGGATACCTTTCCAGCAGATGATCCTCTGGCTTACTGGGTGTTGAGATTGGATCACTGGCCAGAACTTAGCTAATATGCTTGGGGGTTCGGGTTCGGTCCCGAACAAATGGGAAGTTCGGGCTCGGACCGAACTCGTGGAGTGTTCGGCTCATCCCTAGTTATTAAGGGTTTCAGGATACCCTCTATAAGGTCAGAAATTAGTTCGGTAAGTGTGTCCATACCTGTGATAATAGGTTGTCCTGGGTTCCTGGGCTTGTGGATTTTGGGCAGCATGTAGAACGTGCCCATGCGAGGATTGGAATGCACCAGATTCTCCAATTCTTGCTGTAGGTGTTTGGGGAACGACCTGATAAGTATGCCAAGTTGGGTTTTGTTTTCTTTTGTTGGGTCTTCAGTCAATTTCCGGTAAGCGTTTACATCTGACAGTTATCACCTTCTGCCATGTAGTCTTGGATGTTCATGACCACTACTGATCCACCTTTGTCAGCTGGCTTGATGATGATGATGTTGTTGTTGCTGGATAGATTTTTCAGGGCCATCCTTTCTACAGGGGAGAGGTTCGGTGGTATTTTTTTCTGCTGCTGCTGTGCGGTAACCAGGGATATCACTCTCATGCGGAATTTTTCAATATACAGTAGTTGTCTAATTTGTCATTGCGTCCTGCTGCAGGTGTGAAATCTTGGTTCCTAGCTTTCCCTTTGTTGTTCATGGTAGAAATATTGTCATTTTTGTCAAAGAAGAACTCCTTAAGTCTCAGTCTTCTAAAGAACTCCTCCAAGTCTGAGTATAACTGGATGTGGTCCAGTTTGGTGCTGGGACAAAAAGTTAGTCCTTTGGACAGGACTGCTTTCTCGGTATGGACAGTTCATGATCGGAGAGGTTAACAATCTCAGAATAGTCTGTGGGGGGTTCACTGATGTCAGCAATGTCAATCTTACCAGAGATTGCGGTGTGAGTAGTGGCGATCTGATCAGTGTCATTATCGATGCCATCAATGGATCTTTTGTGCCGGACGTCTTTGTGCATAAAATTGCCGTCTCTATGTGCTAAGAGTCCTGCGAGTTTCTTCTTTTTCTTGTTGAGTAGCTTTTGTTGTTCCTTTTTGTAGAGGCATTCCATTTCAGTTTCCATATCTTTGGCTCTTAATGGGATTTGTTGTAGGTTGAGCAGTAAAGATATTTTCTGCCCAACTATTTTTTGCTTCTTGTCATAAAGTAAGTGAATTAAGTGGTTCTGCAGTTTCTCGCTGGTGCGTTTGCAGATGTTTTCAGCATGCCGAGAGTTGAGGGTAGTTGAAATTGGGTTCCAGATGCGGAGTCCCTTGGGGACAAGATTCATGTTTTTACATTGGGTAAGAAAAAATATGTCGCTGTTGATCTGTGATTCTCTTCTAGTCAGTTTGATCAGTTGCTTCACAATGCGGCCAAATGTAGTATCATTCATGGTAATGTAGATTAGGTAGGCCGTCTTAGTCCAGATGCCAAAATCACGAGTATAGCAGTCTGTAGTGATACCTTTTTACTGGACCAACGTTACACTTAAAATACAAGCCTTCGAGAGTGATCCTCCCTTCGTCACGTCTTGAAGCTTACTCTCGAAAGCTTGCATTTTAAATGTAACGTTAGTCCAACAAAAAAGGCACCACCACAGACTGCTATACTCGTGATTTTTGTGTATATATATATATATATATATATAATTAGTGTATATGCATTTCAATTTTAGTGGGGGGCAAAAAAGTGAGATTAAAAGTCTCCACACTACAAATAATAAAGTTTATAGCTGCAGAGGACATTTACACATCCCAGCAATTCGGAGAACCGCTTATAGAGCTCACGTGCTACATTTATCATACGCAAAGAACTCTGGGTAGGATATGAAAATGAAGTACACAGCTTCTCGCTTTTTTTGCACCTAGGCTCTGTAATAACACAGAACCTGTCTTGTCCAATGTCTTGTCATATTAAATGGCTTTGCAGAGATTATATATATATATATATATATATATATGAAAGCCATGAGTGTGGCAGTCTGTGGTGGTGCCTTTTTTGTTGGACTGACGCTACATTTAAAATGCAAGCTTTTGAGAGTAAGCTTCTAGACCTGATGAAGGGAGGATCACTCTCGAAGGCTTGTATTTTAAGTGTAGCATTGGTCCAGTAAAAAAGGTATCACTACAGACTGCTATACTCGTGATTTTGGCATCTGGACTAACACGCCTACCTAATCTATCTATCTATCTATCTATCTATACATATTTGTCTCAGACACAGACACTGTGGCAGCTGGCTGAATGTACTAACAGCATTCTGCCAGGCCCCTCCAGCTAGCTGCATTCCAGAGAGTGGCCCACAGCATGTGATGGTTGTGACATGGCTCCGCTGGGGCCGCACTCTCGCAAGAATTTCCAGAGATTGTAAGATTTTGCGAACTCTGCAAGATCTCGCAAGAGCGCGGCTGGAGACCAGTGGAGCTGCGCTGCAACCTTTACATGCCGGCGGCCACTCGCTGGAACGCGGCCAGCCAGAGGAGCCTGCTGTTAGTGCATTCTGCCAGCGGCCCAGCCCTCAGATACCACCCAGTAAGCCAGCCCAGTGCTGGCTTACGGTATCTTCATCAATACTGATATTAGTATCGGTATCGGTGCATCTCTAGTGTAAAGTGTACACAGATGTACAACAACAAACACTAAATGGATTATTCATTACAATCCATTGTTTAGCGTTGTTGCAAGCAGTGGCAGAAATCGCTATTGCTACAGCCATGATATACTTTATCATTCCAGATAGGGAAAATCAAAGAAAGGCAGGTGAAGGTCTCTTGATGAAACTTCGCATGCTGTTCTTTGAATTCGACTCTCTGGATCACCACAGTTTATCATGGTTGCAGCAACAGCAAGTAAATAACCACATTAATCATGCTTAATGACCTCTACATAGAACTAAAAATAAGTGCAGATAGAGAATGCAAATGAAGAAAAATAGAGGAGGTGATGAGTGGTATAAGGATTTATTGCAATTTTTCTCTTTCCTTTATTTACCCCAATTTTTATCGATTATGGTTCTGTTTTTCTATCAGGGTAATTCAAAGAGAATCGAAAAGTCACCGCACGTTCGGTGACTTTTCGTTCTCTTCAATTCGGTTCGATTTGGCGATCCCATTTCGGCAACCCTGCGGTGTATTCAGCACGCACCACAGGGTCCCCGAATTGCAGGGAAAGGTCGCCGCAAACCCGCCGAAAACTCACCGCAAAACGAGGGCGAACGCACACTGAAACCCGCAAAAACATCTGAATTAACCCGCCAAAAACGCCGGAAAAACCCGAGCAGGAGCCGATCACACGCAGCGCAGCTGCCGGAAAAACCCGACACCGCAGACGAATGGAGTGAATAAATTAGAAAACCAGTTCGCTTGAATGTCTAAAAAGTGAAACGCTGTTTGCAAAGAAACTACTGAGCGAAAATGTCTGAAATTTACATATGAGGTCCAATGAATGATAATAAAAAGGGCTGTTACAGAAAAAATAAGTAAAGTTAAAAAAAAAACGGAATTTGTTTTAAAAAAAAAAATCCCGAAAATTGATTGAAATATCCTAAAAAATCTATCAATAAAGAGACTCTTTACTGCAGAATATAATAATGAACGGTTTATTAGATATTGAATTAAAACAGGAATATTTTTAACATTGTAGCCTATGGGATTCACCTGAATAAACCTGCCGAATTAAACCACTGAATGGCAGGGCATTTCGGGAACCTTTCACTGCTGGTTTTTGTTCTCTGAATAGTCGAAGCATTGCTTCTCTATGGGGATTTCACTGCCCTCAAACAGGCACCGAACAGGCACCGTATGTGCAGGCAATTCGCCAAGATTGGCGAATTGCCTGCTCTCTGAATAGCCGAATGGCCAGGAAAGGTAACCTTTCTCCAGCAATTCGGATCTCTTTGAATAACCCTGTATAATGCAACAATAAAAGGTTGGGTGGGATTTGCACCAATCAAAAATAAGACCTATAATCTACTGAACTAATTGCCATTAAATCGAAACAACGAAATATTTATGAAAACAAAGTGTTTTTTTAACTCTTTTTTTTTTCCTTAGATTTCCTGTTGTGTACAGACAAAGGTCATGGAACCATTATGGGATTAAGCATAAATAGTATATAGCTTAACACAATTCTCAATATAATTAAGCATATTATATAACATACATATGCATGCATGTCTTGGAAAACTCCTGAAATATGGTCTTATTAGATAGTTGTAAGCCACAAGAAATTCAGGCCATGGATGTTGTGGCCATTGTTAAGAATGAAAGAAGAATTAAACTTGGCAGTTTAATTAACAGAACAAGAGATTAATTTACAATGTGCCCCTTTTTGGTTTTTTATAAAAAGGGAAGTAATTATCTTTATTTAGGAGAAGAGTAGGAAAAAGTAGCCCATTCGTTTCCAGGCTGATCTGTAACACATTGCTATGAGATTGCCTCTTATTCCCTATGGAAATCACTCTCTGTTTCACAGTTTACAAGAAAATAAGAGATCAAATTTACCTAAACATTCTTCCCAGAGACATAGAACCTAAATATTTCTTAGTGAATGTAGTGAAAAGTGAAATGTAAATATCATACTAATTATACATGTTCTTTTTTTATTCTTCAAACCATCCATGTGTGGCATAGTGACCCCAAGAATGTGTGAAATAAAGTTAAAAGAAAAAGGTAGACCTGGAGAGTGGAGACATCTTCCTTTCGACAACAATTTTACGGTGAGAAAAACAAGGTTTCTGTTTTTTTGTATTTAGATTTAGTACAGTCAATCAGTAACAGGCAGATCCACTTCTGCCGGCTGGGTGGACTAGAGGTAACATCACTGCTCTGTAACTGTGGAGACACAGGTTCGATTCCTGGCCAGAGCACCTCTCCAGTAAGTGTCCTTGGGCAAGACACCCAACGGTACATACTCGCCACCCAGGACATACTTGAAAACGAAAGAAATCTCAATGTATCCTTCCTGGTAAAATCCTTTCTCAAAATAAAAAAATATCTCATTAACAGGGTTATTCAAAGAGAATCGAAAAGTGACCGCACGTTCGGTGACTTTTCGTTCTCGTCAATTCGGCACGATTTGGCAATAACAGTTCGGCGACCCTGCGCTGTATTAAGCAAGCACCACAGGGCCGTCGTAATGCAGGGAAAAGTCACCGCAAACCTGCCGAAAACTCAACGCAAAACCAGGGCGAACGCACACCGAAAACCTGCAAAAACATCTGGATTAACCCTGCTGAAAACGCTGAAAAAACCCGAGCAGGAGCCGATCACACACAGCGCAGCCGCTGGAAAAACCCGACACCGTAGACGAATGGAGTGAAAAAAAAAAGGTTTGCTTGAATGTTTGAAAAGTGAAACGCTGTTTGCAAAGAAGCTACTGAGCGAAAATGTCTGAAATTTACATATAAGATCCAATGAATGATAATAAAAAGGGCTGTTACAGAAAAAAGAAAAAACGTCTTAAAAAAAAAATCGGAAAAAAAGTTTTTGGCAAACAAATGACGAAAAATGCTTAAAATATCCTAAAAAAATCTATAAATAGACTTTTTACTGCAGAATATTATAGTCAACGGTTTATTATATATTGAATTAAAATGGGAATATTTTTAACATTGAAGCCTATAGGATTCGCCTGAATAAATCTGCCGCATGAAACCACCGAATGGCAGGGCAATTCGGCAACCTTTCACTGCTGGTATTTGTTCTCTGAATAGATGAAGCTATGGGGATTTCACTGCCCTCGAACAGGCACCGAACGTGCAGGCAATTCGCCAACATTTGGCAAACTGCCTGCTCTCTAGATAGCCGAATGGCCAATAAAGGTAACCGAATGCTGATTTTCAGCATTCGGTTACCTTTCGGCAGCCATTCGGATCTCTTTGAATAACCCTGATAATTATGAATATGGCTCCTGCTATTGTGCTTAGAGGGATATACACTGACAACCAGAGTTTACAGTTGCAACTACAATAAACCCCAGTGATCCTTCCTCAGAGGGAAGTCAACCAGTGGCAGAAGCTTCAGGAATGACTATTCTAGGTTGACCCAATCCATTCTTCTGGTCTTCCATAGCTGGATTAAAATGGAAAAAACATGATCCAATACTTTTCTTTGTATCTTATTATTATGACATTCTGGGATTCATCTAACAATAGCAAAAAAAAGAAAGGAATTACATAGAATAAGATGATCAAAGTTATCTGATTTTGCTGTTGTCATGTTCTAGCTCGCTGCACTTCTTATCATGATCATGACACATATTCATGTATAGAAAATTAGAAAACCTCTTTGGTGTCAGCTACTCGGTTTTAAGATTCTTTTGATAATTTTAAAACCCTTCGGTGTACGATTTTTTTTATTATTTCATACACACAAGGTTATTCAGAGAAAGGTGAAAACCAGAAGAACTGTCAGGAGAAGAGAACAATCTAGACCAAATAGCCGATTTGGAAAGTGAGATAAATGGGAGAATTTTTCTAGTTTGGATTATTTAACCTAGAATTTTCCCCTCTCCAGTCATTCTCCTGAGTTTCTCCTTTCTTTGAATAGACCTGATAGTCGAATACTGCTAAATGTGTAATCACCCAGATCAAAGCGTCGCTTGAGGCGAAAAGGCCTGCGCAATGCCTATAATATGCCGACAACCATAACAAAAATGGCTGTTGGCAATGATGGACCATCACCACACATACATGGTGAGGACATCATTGCTCATGCACAGCTGCTGCTGCCAGTGACTATTTTTGTTACGGTCGACACCATATGGACTGAGAAGATGTGTATCACGTTCCAGCTGCCTCCCCTCCTGACGTGCTGCTTGGTGCTAGGCTTGTGCACCGATTTTTTTTTCGGTTCGATTCGGTTCGATTTTTCGGATTTTTCAACTTTTCGATTCTGCTTGTTTCGACCGATTTCTGTTTCGATTCGGTTCGGCTCGATTCGTTTTTCGTGTACTTTTTTTTTTTGGAATATCGACCATTTTTCGTATTTTCGTGTCACTTAGCTCGTTTTTTGTATCGACTTTTCGTGATTTCGGAAATTTTCGTTTTTCGGAATTGTACATGTTTTCGGAGTTTCGACCATTTTTCGTATTTTCGTGTCACTTAGCTCGTTTTTGTATCGACTTTTCGTAAGTTCGGAAATTTTCGTTTTTTCGGAAAGTCTGTTCTCCTCGTTTCAAAGCAATAAATTTCGATTTGACACATTTCAAGTCCATTCTAAAATTCCGAAAATATTTCGTTTCGGCTCGGAAAACTTTTCGGATCTGCCATTTTCGGATCTAAAAATTTTCGGAAATTCGGCTGCATCCGAAAACACGAATCTGGAAATTTCGTGAAAATTCTGAAATTCCGAAACCCGAAACGCACATCCCTACAAGTTGGTGCAGTCACCCCCATGGCCCTCTCTCAGTACACTGCTGACCCACACTATCTGTATAGCTATCTATACTTGGGAAACACTTCATATGTAGAATAATCAGCCAGAAATTAATGAAAATTCCAGTGGCAAAAACACTGTCGTATGTGGAACAGACAGACACAGACAGACTACATCACATGATATATTTCTTTTTAAGTGACATGTCCTGTTTCCATTGGAAATGCCATTCTATCTTCTTGTTTCATGGTTATAAAATAATTATTGGTACTGAATGTTTAAAAACTGAAATAATGAATGCAATTTGTGGTGGAGAGACAAGAGACTGATATGATAGATGAATAATTTCTAGTGAACTGAAATAAGATCTGATCTAGCAGTCCAAGTCAAGTATAATACAGATGTTTGTGATTGTATCCTGTTTTAATGCCTAGTGTTTATCAGAGTTCCCATATTCGGCATGACCCCACCTCAGCGACTAATTACATCCAGTCAGTGAGTGAGTTTCCTGCAATTGCTGTACTTTGTCCTGTATGTGATGGATGAGCAGAGTGACAAAGTTTTGTGTTGTTTCTACACTCTTAAAAGCAGAAGTTGTAGGCTCGCTAGAGTCGCTAATGATCCCTTTATTCTATCTGCTCTTCATGATATTTTGGTAATGGTGCCCGGGTTCCTGCCGTCACTGCAACTCCCATCAATCATGGTGATATGTGTACACTCTGGTGTGTCACCATATAACGACACTGAGCAGCAGTTGTTCCCTGTCTGGATGCATTCCAGGGTCAATAAACTGTGATCAATGTATTTCATTTATGAGGAAATTTTGTTGTCAGGGAGAAAACACGGATATTTTGCTCATATTCAAGTATATCCTGAAAATCTGATTGCTGTTGTTGACATCATATAAGGAATATTAAGTAATTTTGATACAAATGTTTTCTGGGAGAGCACCCTTAGTATTGATACAACGATTGCCTCGACAGCGACATTTTTGTGATCATTAACAATTAACAATGACCAAATGCAAAATTTTAAAAAAAGAAGCAAAATTTCAGTACACATATACAGGGCTATTCAGAGAGAGGTGAAAAACTTGAGAATTGGCAGGAGAATGAACAATCTAGACCAAATAACCAATTTGGAAAGTGAGATAAATGGGAGAATTTTTCTGGTTTGACTATTTTGACCTAGAATTTTCAATTCTCCAGTCATTCTCACGGTTTTCACCTCTTTCTGAATAGCCCTGTTAGTCATTTGATTTATTTTCCACGATTTATAAAACAATTGCTTACGGTGAACATATTTTCTTATGGACTATAGTGAAAACACTTGATGTGGCTTAGAGATTAGGAAATGTCTCCTTTAATTTATCATCAGATGATGTGTGCGGTAATATTCACATATCATATGGGACAAATTGCTAGGCATCACTCAGCAGGAGCTCTCTAATCCAGTCCATTTAGTGTTGTGTGTGTGTTTTTGTGTATGTGTTTGTGTCTTTTTTCTGTTCCATATATGTTTCATCACTTGTTGTTCATCACTGGCTCTTTGACCTTTTATAAGTGTAGTGCTGCTTTAAAAACACTGTATTCTGGTGCATTGAACTATTGCTGCCTCCAGAGGGAGACAGAGACATTGTGGACTATCCTGGACAAAACCGAACTACACCGACCATCATCCTTTGCGTGAGGACAGGAAGGAGCTGGTACAGGAAGAGGAAAGAGATCAGCAGCCTCGTGCAAGGGAGAAGGAGAGTGAGCAGAGCAGTGAAAGGTGGAGGACGCACGTTGGAGCTGTCAGGGATCGCAACCAGGCCGGAGTACAGACGTTGTCTTACTGGTGCTGGAGATCAGGACGGTAATCGTGTTGAGACCTACCTGCGCAGCGCTGAGAGGTCTGGAGGAAAAACTAGTTCCGGCAGGACCCCGAGTTAGGAGACCGCGCTGATTGATTGGGAGTGCAGGCGGTGCATCGTTGTTGCGGAGATTGGGCAAGCTGAGAGCAGATTCAATAGCACGGAGTCCCAGTACACAGCGGAGAAGATCTTGTGGTCCAGGCATCGAGAGCAGGACAGTTTCGTTCATCGGATTCGTGAGAGGCCTCCAGGCCGCAGTTCCAAAACAGAAACGCACGCTGCAATATTGTTTAAATCCACAGGGCCCCAACGGTGACTAGTCGAAGATTGTTTTGTTTCATTCACTGGCCAGTTGAACACAGTACCCGGGTACCCTTATCAACACATAGATATTTTTGAGCTATTATTCACGGGACTTACACTCCAGAACTGAGGGGGTTAACCGTTTCTTTTACCGCCGCGCGTTTTTCCCGCGTTACAAATTCTTGTCATTCAATTACCGTCTATGCGTAATATATGCTGCTTTATTGGGATCATATAAAAATCCACAACAGTGCTGGTGTGTAGTTATTTCCTAGTGCGGTGAGACTAACCCGAGGTTTATTCAGCGGCTCCTCCGGGGGTGAGCGCTACACAAGTTTACTGGTTTTGTTTTATCATCCCTGATTCTTCTCATTACAGTTCTATTTTTCACATAATCTAACAGCACTGAGTGCTCTGACCTGACTAGTTTTCTGTCACATTTTAAAGAAGTTGAATATATTTATGGATTTGGTTTCTATTTTATACATTTTTATAATTCACATTCAATAACAGTATTGGTGACCTTTTATAGCTGACTCATTTTCTTCTGTTCATTATAGATATATGGTTTGTAAATTAAATCCCTGTTACGATTATTTGTCATTTTGCGTGGATGTCTTTTATATAAAAAATTATATATGTATTGACTGTGTAGTGTGTGTGTATAGATATACTGTATGTGTTTGATGGAGATATTGATTTGACAAGACTATAAACGAGGGATCTCAAACTCCGGCCCCACAGATGTTGTTGGTCTACAATACCCAGAATTCTTTGACTGCAAAAGATGGCCATAGAAGCATGGGAGTTATAGATCAGAAACATCAGGTGGGGGGGGGGTCAGAGTTGCAGATGCCTACTGTCAACCCACATAGTTATTAAACATGATGCCATATATTAAAAGGAGTTTCTTGCAGATTTATAATGATTTTACACATGAAAGACAAAGGGCCCTATTACATTCTTTGCGTTAAAACGCTCGCACAACACGTGAATTTGTGCGCCCAGCGTTAAACGTTAGGGATGAGCTGTTCGGGATCGGACGGTTCGGGGTTCGACCCGAACTTAGTCTGTTCGAGCAGATTGCGAACCCCGAACATTTCCGGGTGTTCGCCGCATGTTCGACCACAATGGACCACAATGCATTTTCCCACTGCCTGAAGCTCGTAATTGGCTACAGCCTTGCACCTGACCACAGGTCTGGTGCAAGACTGGTTGAACACTATGCCAATCACAGCTCAGAGTACTGATTGGGCAAATTTTGCCCAATCATGGGCTCACAGAGCTAAGTCCCGCAGCACACTATATAAGGTTTCAACGCAGCGCTTTCTGCACGCATTTCAGAGGAGATTTCAAAGAAGATAGTTGTGTGTGTTGTTACTGCCGGTCTGCCACGCTACTGGGGGGGTCTGGGGGGGTCTCATTTCGACCAAATATCAGGGAATTTAGGTGATGTGTGTCTTGTCACTGTGCCAGCAATTTTTTTGGGGGTTTACAACTTTATTTAAAACATTTGTGTATTGAGGTGATTTTCTGGGTCTTGTCACACTGTGCCAGCAAGTCTTTTTGGGTCTCATTTATACCAAATATCAGGGAATTTAGGTGATGTGTGTCTTGTCACTGTGCCAGCAAGTTTTTTTGGGGTTTACAACTTTATTTAAAACATTTGTGAATTAAGGTGATCTTCTGGGTCTTGTCACCACTCACCACTGTGCCAGCAAGTCTTTTTGGGTGTCATTTTTACCAAATATCAGGGAATTTAGGTGATGTGTGTCTTGTCACTGTGCCAGCAATTTTTTTGGGGGTTTACAACTTTCTTTAAAACATTTGTGAATTGAGGTGATCTTCTGGGTCTCGTCACACAGCCAGCAATTATTTTTGGGGCTCACTAATTTCTTTAAAACACTTGGGAATTAAGATGATCTGTGTCTCGTCATACAAACAGTACCACGCTGTATTTTGGGGCTCACTAATTTCTTTAAAACACTGTGGAATTAAGGTGATCTGTGTCTCGTCATACAAACAGTACCACGCTGTATTTTGGGGCTCACTAATTTCTTTAAAACATTTGTGAATTAAGGTGATCTGTGTCTCGTCATACATACAGTACCACGCTGTATTTTGGGGCTCACTAATTTCTTTAAAACATTTGTGAATTAAGGTGATCTGTTTCTTGTCACTTGCTGCCAGCTATCAGTTTGTCTCACTGAGTTATACCAGAGTTGAATCAGAGTTCTGTATATATTAATCTATATATCACTCACTATGTCTGAAAGAACAAAAAGGACAGGCAGACGCTCCCAGCCACAGATAAGAGGGCAAGCAGCCCCTGTGTCGGGAGGCTGTGTCTCTGGTCGTGGTGGACGTGGTGCATCCTCTGCAGGGGCACGCTTGTCCTTTCTAACTGGTGCTGGCCGTCTTAAGCAGCAGCAACATACAGAGGACTTGGTGGATTGGCTAACCAGGCCATCCTCATCCTCCGAGTCCTCTGCCAGCCAGGCTTCTAGTGCTTTATAGTCCACCTCAGCTGCCAAAGCATCTAATGCAGCCTCCATGTCCACAGCTACTCCTGCCGTAGCCTCGCTATCACACACGGAGGAGTCAGCTGAATTGTTTGACTACAATGAGAGTGACATGCTGCTTGAGGATGCGCAGCAAGTACAGTGCTCTGATTCAATCTCTGAGGTTGAGGAAGGGAGTATAATCAACCTAGAGGAAGGGGGTGCCAGTGATGACACCCAAATAACTGGCACTCATGTTGCCCCAGCAGCTGCAGCATACTGCCAAGTTGGCTCCAGTGACGAGGAGATAGGGGGTGAAGATAACATTGATGATGATGAGGTCACTGACTCCACCTGGGTGCCAGATCGAACTGAGGAATCAAGTGAGGAGGAGGGGGAGGAGGAGGAGGAGGAGGCACAGCAAACACGAGGCACAGCAAACACGAGGCACAACATCCTCTGTGACCAACCGTAGCACTAGCCAGTCCAAGGCATCACATGTCAGAGCTGCTCCGGTGCAGAGCGCTGTTGTCTCAAAGAACACATGCAGGACCTCTGCTGTCTGGGAGTTCTTTAAGAACTGTGCAGCAGACCCCACCGTTGCTATTTGTAATCTATGTCAGAGGAGGCTGAAGCGTTGGGTAAACACCAGACACTTGGGTACCACGTGCTTGAGGCGACATATGAACAATTACCACACATTCCGTTGGGGCAAAACTTTGCGTAGGTCCTCCTCCTTCTCATCTGTCTCTACCCACACTGTATGTCCTGCCATGCAATTGCCTACAACCTCCACCGACAGGGATGATGCTACAGTAATGGATGTACCAGCAGGTCCTTCCTCACAATGTGACATCATCCCAGTAGCTGAAGATTTACACAGTCAGATTACGTTGCCGCAGCTGCTGCAGCGAAAGAAAAAATATAGTCCCAACCATCCCCAAGCATAGCGTCTAAATGCCAGTTTAGCAAAATTACTCGCATTGCAGCTGCTGCCTTTCCAGCTGGTGGACTCTGCTCCCTTCCGTGAATTTGCTGAATGCGCTGTACCACAGTGGCAGGTTCCAAAACGCCATTACTTTTCACGCAAGGCCATTCCAGCACTATACCAGCACGTGGAAGACAATGTTATCCAGTCATTGGGAAAGGCAGTCAGCAGCAAGGTGCATGTCACTTTAGACACGTGGTCCAGCAAGCCGGACAGGGTTGTTACATTTCCTTCATGGCACACTGGGTAACTCTGATTGCAGCTGGGAGGGATCCAAGACGGGGCTCTGTACTGGAGCTTGTTCATCCACCACACCTCCAGAAAGCTGCTTGTATGAGGTCTGTCTGCTCCACCACCACCACCTCTTCCTCCTCCTCCTCTCCTCCTCCTCCTCCTTCTCTGTCTCTGGCGAAGTGGCAGTTAAACCCACACCTGACAGGGTCTATGCAATGGCTCAAGCAAAAAGATGCCATACTGTGCTTGAGCTGGTTTGTTTAGGGGACAGGAGCCACTCCGGGTCAGAAATGTTGTCAGCTCTGCAGGGGCAGGTGAAGAGATGGTTAACACCACGCCAGCTTGAGCTGGGAATTATTGTCTGCGATAATGGCAGCAACCTTCTCTCTGCCCTACGCAAGTGTAAATTGACGCATGTACCATGCCTAGCACACGTCCTAAATCTGGTGGTACAGCGTTTCCTAACCAAGTACCCAGGACTGCCAGAGCTTCTCATCCAGGCCAGAAAAGTCTGCAGCCACTTCAGATGGTCATTCCCAGCAAGCGTTCGCCTGGCAGAAATTCAAAGAGAATTCCACCTTCCCACAAACCGTCTGATCTGTGACATGCCCACCAGGTGGAATTCGACATTAGCAATGCTGCAGCGTCTGCACAAGCAGCAGAGGGCCATCAACGAGTACCTGTGTGAGTATGGCACAAGGACAGGTTCAGGCCAACTTGGTCCCCCCCCCGCAGTGGCTGATGATCAAGGATGCATGCACTGTACTATCACCATTTGAGGAGGCAACGAGGATGGTGAGCAGGGACAGTACATGCTTCAGTGACACAATTCCTTTAGTGTTCCTGCTGGAGCACAGTCTGTGGGGAATTATAGATGTGGCTCTAGAGGCAGAGCAGCGGGAGGAAGAGGAGGCCTTCCCTAGCTCTCAAGGCCCCAGTCTTTCCGCAGACAGCATTCCAGAGGGTCCTACTCAGATCAGACAAGAGGAGGACTATTTAAGTAGTGGGGGCATTGAAGATGGGGATTCCTCAAGGCAGGGTTTTGTGTGCCCAGAAACAGAAGGACTTGTGCGTGGCTGGGAGGAGGAAGTGCACGATACGGTCATCCTCATTGACCAGGAAGACTCGGCAGCTAATGCCACCTCCAACCTACGCTGCATGGGCTCCCTAATGATGCAAAGCCTGCTAAAGGACCCCAGGATTCGTGCTATCAAGGAGAGGGATCATTACTGGTTGGCAACCCTTCTTGATCCACGATACAAGGGGAAAGTTGCAGAGCTCATCCTGCCCGCACAGAGGGAGCACAGGATGACAAAACTTGAGGACGCTCTAAAGCGAAACTTGTGTAACACCTTTCCAGGCACTGTTAGATTACCAAGTGCTGACACACGTGCTTCTGAGGCTGCAGGTGATCAGAGGAATAGCGGTGAAGGCCAGGGCCGCTTGACTGATGCATTTTTAAAGATTTTTAGTCCTCGACGCCCAGGGACGTCAAATGTAGGCACCCATTGCCAGCGTCTTCACCATATGGTGCAGGACTACCTAGGGGCAAGGGCAGACCTGGATACCTTTCCAGCAGATGATCCACTGGCTTACTGGGTGTTGAGATTGGATCACTGGGCAGAACTTAGCCAATATGCTATGCAGCTACTAGGTTGACCTTCATCTAGCGTGCTTTCCGAAAGGACGTTCAGTGCCGCTGGAGGTTTTGTCACAGACAAAAGAGTGCGTCTGTCCACCGACTCTGTAGACCGGCTGACATTTATAAAAATGAATCAGTCCTGGATCAGCAGCTATCAATCCCCTGATGCTGAAGTAATGGAATAGATAGGGGATGTCTTCTTCAGCATTCACAAAACCTCCAGCACTGAACTCTTCCACAATACCACAAAAGGGTTACTGTGTGAAGGCACTTGCTGCCATGAAAGGCACAATATCTGGCTGCACTGACGCCTATTAAAAAAAACAAAAACTTTTCAATATAGGACCACGTGGTCCACCCATGCACTCTTCCACAATACCACAGAGGGGTTACTGTATGATGATACTTGCTGGCCTGGCACCAAAGGCACAATATCTGGGTGCACTGACGCCTTAACCAGATGTATATCTTTTCAATATAGGACCACATGG
The DNA here is from genome assembly GCA_009667805.1 of Leptobrachium leishanense. Classification (NCBI taxonomy): domain Eukaryota; kingdom Metazoa; phylum Chordata; class Amphibia; order Anura; family Megophryidae; genus Leptobrachium; species Leptobrachium leishanense. The sequence goes on along the minus strand of CM019068.1, from coordinate 93,636,551 downwards.
TTCACCCCTGCACTCTTCTACAATACCACAGAGGGGTTACTGTATGATGATACTTGATGGCCTGGCATTAAAGGCACAATATCTGAGTGCACTGCCATTGACGCCTGTATCAGATTCATATCCTCAGAGGGGTTACGGTGTGACGGCACTGTTGCCGGCGCAAAAAGCCCAATTTTAAAGCACCTATTGGTACTTTCATCCAAAGCCTGCATAAGTTTCACAATAATTTAGCCCAAAAAAAACTAAACTCTTTCTGCGCGTCCTAAAATGTCTTTTCATACAGGCTGCCGCCCCAAGCAGTTGTTTATGGATAGATTAAAGGAAAAGCATTTACCGTCATATGCAACTTCATTTATTTGTTTTTAAGTGTTTCTATACATCCTATAAATCCGCCACTTCACAGGCAGGTTATGGGGACCTCCTAGGCACGATATTTGAAGGAATTTTTCGTTTTTATTTTTAACCCTTATTTCATGGAAAACTCACTGTCCCTTTAAAAAATTTTTTTAAAACTTTTTGTCCTTGTTTCCTGTCCCCCAGGGCACTACCCGGACCCCCATACACCTTTTATGGCAAATATGTAGCATATATGCCCTCTTGGAGGGCACTCTAAAAAACCGAATTTTCAGCCCCATTGACTTGCATGAACAAATAGGAAGTTCGGGTTCGGGCTCGAACCGAACTCGGGGAGTGTTCGGCTCATCCCTATTAAATGTTAACGCATGTAAATCAACGCTGGAATTACAATCCTCGCGCATTTTTTCATCCGTTGAGCAATAACGCGCATAAAACGGACACACACGTTGCGCACAGAAATCAGTGTGCGGACTGTTTTTTTCACACGATTCAGCCAATCAGAATTAAGAACCACAATTGTCTCACGTTACGCTTTTGCGCCTGTAAAAGTCAATCTGCGCATATATGCTGCATCAATAAAAAATTCACACACAACTTCTCAAATTTATTGGTTTGGTATGTGTAGAATGTGTAACTATACTTTGCTGCATTTTTTATGGGCTGGTGTATTTGGTTTCGGCCAGGTTGATAGAATTTGCCATTAACACCAGCTTTTAGGAGTTGCTAAAATTATGCGCGCAATGTCTATGCGTTAATTCCTGCGCATAGATTGTAATACCATCCGCGTACCAGCTCACAAACGTATTTGCGCTCACAATGTTAAGTATAGGACGCGCGTACAGTAAGCTCGCGCTTGGTTCACGCAGGTTCACCCGTGGTAGAAGTATACGCGCATTTGTTGCGCTGACATTGTAATACGACATTCAGCGCAAAGGGTTTTACCCCTTGCGTTAATGCGTTTTTGCACCGGCGCAAAAGAATGTAATAGGGCCCAAAGTCAAGTCTCTGAGAGCAGAGCCTTGATTCTTCCAGTTCCTTTTACATTATTTTTGCTTCAAGCGGCCATGGTTAATACTAGCCTTACAAACCTGGCTTGGGCCTTCGAGTCCCTGCTGTCCTTGAGCCTATGGCCATTGCAGACCACCAGGCACTAGTTCAGTTTTTCAAATGGCAAGATGAGGTCTATCCCCATTTGATTTTGCCCTTGTTGGGAAGGTGTAACTGCTGCCTCTACCTAAGCACAGTGAAGCATCTCGGTTGGGATCAGACTAATATGCATATGGAGAAGGTTTCTTCTTTAATTTCTCAAGTGAGCTAAAACATCATAAAGACCAGAGCAGGAAATTGCTGAACTACAGCCTGTTGTGTTTATCTAAGCTGCAGTCCGTTCTTGCTATTCTCATAAGCTTATGTCCTGGACTCTTTGATTTAATCCTTGAAGTTTGTTAAAATCACAACACATGAATTCCTTGTCTCCTGGGGGCTGCTTTGAGGGTAAAAGTAGGTGTCCCGTTCAGGAGCAACTTGAGGTCAAACTAGAGTTCAAAACTTAAAAAATAACCAACTCTAAGAAAAAAATGATAACAAATGACTTCTTATGTAATCAGATTAATTTTCCACCTGCACACTCTCTCCATAGCGACTCTCACTGGTCAGGTGCCTCCAGGAGTACAAGCATAACTTCATGTCAAACACAAATCAACAAGTGGCCCACTTTTACTTGAAGCTCTCGGCTTTTCCTGCTTTATTACAGATAATTCTCTCCAGCTGCGTTTGCACGGTGGGATGCCTGCTAACATTTCCATATTACCCCTCTTCTCCTTTACTTTGAAAGTGATCAGCGTTTGTAACAGACTCATTTTGACAAGTTTCTCCCGCTGCACATTCATGAGTGGTATCAGACCGAGCACCCCGCACCCCTTTCCTGTTCTTCTAGGCTTCGCTGCTTGCAGACAGATGCTCCAGGCATAACTAAAAGTTTACTTTTTGCAATTAAACAAATAATATGACCCTTTGTTGAATATGGGACATGGTCCAGGAACCTGATGGTTTCCTAGTTACAAAGCGACGATCGAAGTGAACTCACCCATTCCTGCTGTTATAAAGCATTACAACTGTACAGCAGATGCAATCCCTTCAACTATAACCATTTGGCTCAAACAAAGTATAACTAAGCAGAGTATCTTCATAAATATGTCCTGTAAAGTTTTATAACAAAATTATATTAACCTCTTCACTGCTGAGCCATTTCACATCTGTGTGCTGAGCTCATTTTTACCGCTTTTGCTCATCATGTTTAAACACGATTTGAAGCCACGTTTTATTATATGACCCAGACATATATGCATAATTTTTTTCAGCAGACTCCGGAGATTCATAATATATCATTATAATATGTACACATCATCCACAGGCGAGCCCACTACACCGGCGCAGAGCCTCCGCCCAAAAGGATGCCGAAATCCCTCCAAATGCCACAACTAAACACAGAACAGGACTCCGTTGGGTTGGGACTTAATTGAAGGGATGTATATACAGTTGTGTTCAAAATTATTCAACCCCCACTGAAATTGAGTGTTTTGGCCAGTTTGATATTGATTTTGATCATTCAGTCATCTTGCTTACAATTAAATCAAAGAGGCACGTGTAGGTCAGACAAATATAACATAACATTTATAATGAAATAACCACAAATGTCTTTTCTGTGCTCACATCATTATCAGTTTTATTCAACCCCAAGTGACATTCAATCTTAGTACTTAGTACAACATCCTTTTACAGTTATAACAGCTTTTAAACGTGAAGCATAGCTTGACACAAGTGTCCTGCAGCGATCTACGGGTATCTTCGCCCATTCGTCATGGGCAAAAGCCTCCAGTTCAGTCACATTCTTAGGCTTGTGCACTGCAACTGCTTTCTTTAAGTCCCACCAGAGGTTCTCAATCGGAATTAAGTCAGGTGACTGCGATGGCCACTCCAAAATGTTCCAGCCTTTAATCTGCAACCATGCTCTAGTGGACTTGGAGGTATGCTTGGGATCATTGTCCTGTTGAAAGGTCCAACGTCTCCCAGCCTCAGGTTTGTGACGGACTGCATCACATTGTCATCCAATATCTCCTGGTACTGAAGAGAATTCATGGTACCTTGCACACGCTGAAGCTTCCCTGTACCTGAAGAAGCAAAACAACCCCAAAGCATGATTGACCCCCCGCCATGCTTCACAGTAGGCAAGGTGTTCTTTTCTTCATAGGCCTTGTTCTTCCTCCTCCAAACATAGCGTTGATCCATGGGCCCAAACAGTTCTAATTTTGTTTCATCAGTCCACAGAACACTATCCCAAAACTTCTGTGGTTTGTCCACATGACTTTTGGCATACTGCAGTCGATTCTTCTTATTCTTTGGAGACAGCAAGGGGGTGCGCCTGGGAGTTCTGGCGTGGAGGCCTTCATTACACAGTGTGCGCCGTATTGTCTGAGCTGAAACTTCAGTACCCACATCTGACAAATCTTTTCTCAGTTCCTCAGCAGTCACACGGGGACTTTTCTCCACTCTACGCTTCAGGTAGCGCACAGCAGTCAAAGTCAGCATCTTCTTTCTGCCACGACTAGGTAGCGTTTCAACAGTGCCCTTTGCCTTGAATTTGCGAATGATGCTTCCTATGGTCTCTCTTGGTATGTTTAACATCTTTGCAATCTTCTTATAGCCATTGCCCTTCCTGTGAAGAGTAATCACCTCTTCTCTTGTCTTCCTGGACCATTCTCTTGACTTCACCATGTTTGTAACCACACCAGTAAATGTCTAGAAGGAGCTGAGTATCACAGTCATTTTAAAGCTGCCTAATTGGTGCTTATTATGCTTTATTGCTGCTCCGTGACATCCACAGGTGTTTTCAATACCTGATTGAAAACACTTGAATGAACCTCTGTTCTTCAGAGTGGTAGTCTTTAAGGGGTTGAATAATTGTGTCAATGAAGAATTCACAAAAGAAACATTTACTACTGTATTACAAAACCAATTGATGTCATTTTAGTTGGATATGGTTCTTTAAAAAGTCCTTGTAGGATTTCATTCTGAATACAATTACAAATGTACACTAAATTCCCTAAAACCCTTTACAGCATTGGGGGTTGAATAATTTTGAACACAACTGTATATAGGGGAATGGAGTCTTTATATGCTTTAGTATGATTAAGGCCTTCGTGGTTGAAACATCACTTGCTTTGTGGGTCACTTGCTTGTTGATTCTCCCACTAATAAAACACACACCTTGACAGCTGGAGTCCTGCTCCGTTTTTTATTATAATATGTATACGTCATGTCCTGCCTGAATATTATAACAAAAAATTCAATAAAATTAGAATTTTTAATCATCTACAGCGTGTAAAGTGTTATTTTTTCACATTTTATCATCCGAGCCTTTGCGGTTATATATTCTACGGGGGGTGCGCTTGTTAAAAAATTTGAAATGGTAACTCGTTACATTTTTCGGGGGGGAATTACGTAATTTTTAGCACCACACAGAAAAAAATCATTAGTGCAGTATCATTGTTCACATTATAATTGAAATGGGAACAATATTGCTGCACTAAGAAAAATAACACACAAATAACACACAAAATAGAGGTGAGGTGATCCATTCAGAGCCAGATCGAGGGCTAGTCCAGGTGGGGACCACCAACTTAGATGGCAGCTCCACCTCCGGGTCCCCCCTCGTCATCTGATGTCATTGCGCATGGTGTGATGATGTCAGTTAGCCGGGAAACCCCTAGCTGCCCGGGGATTTCCTAAGGAAATCTTATGGTGTAGATATGGGGGTTCAAATGACACCCTATCTCCCGATCGGTGGCAGCTAGATGGGATCATGGCCTTTCCAAAGATACAAAACGTGACCATGTTCAAAGTAATAAAAAAGTTATAAAAATAATAATTTGTTTTTTAAAAAAGCCTGCATTTTGTGTTTGTTTTTTTATTAATGCAGCAATATTGTTCCCATTTCAATTATATTGTGAAAAATGATGCTGCACTAACTATTTTTTCTATGGGGGGGGGGTTTAGATAAAAATCCCCCCAAAAAAATGTAACGAGTTCCCATTTCTTATTTTTTTAAACAAGCATACCCCGTAGAATATATAACCGCAAAGGATGATAAAATGTGAAGATAAACACTTTAAACGATGTAGATTATTGAAAATTCAAATTTTATTGTAATTTTTGTTATAATTTTCTGGCAAGGTCAAGACGTATACATGAAATAATGATATATTATGAATCTGCCGAGTCTGACGAAGAAATGGATATATAATATGTCTGGGTTGTATAATGAAACGTGACTTCAAAGCGCATATAAACATGATGAGCAAAAACTGTAAAAATGAGCTCGCAGAGGTGAAATGGCTCAGCAGTGAAGGGGTTAAAGTAGCCCTGGCGCAGCTGAGCAGCATGTTATGGCACAACAGGAACTCAGTTCCGCCTGAAAAATAGTGCAGGGACTGCGTTCCCTTGCGTTCCCCCTTCACTCGAGTCCCGAATATATTTCAATCTACAGTATATATGTTACGGTTAAAGCCCGATGTGCGGTTAATCCTAGGATTACCCGGGAAATCCTGACATTACCCAGGCGTCATTAGCAAAAGTCCGAAGTGAAATGAAATTTCGGACTTTACCTGGGTAATCTGCAAAGTATCCAGAGGCCTCTAGGTACTTCGGTTTTCTTCACTGTTTTAATAGGGTACTTCGCACATTACCCTAGTGTTGCTTGGATAAAGTGTGATGGGCAACGAAACATCAGACTTTATCCGGGTAATTTTCAGCAGGTTACAGTTGACTGAATTCCGAGGATTACCCAGATAAAGCTGCAAACTGTTATCTGACTGATAACAAAATTGTGTTTTTTGGTATTTTTTATGAAATTGTATCCCCATGCACAAACTGCACTAAATAACCGTCGTGTAACTCTGTGCGTTAATTGTCTGAAAATTTATTTATGAAGATAAAGATATTACATAAAGAGTAGTCTAATGGTTATTATGTATAGGGATGAGCCGAACACCCCCGTGTTCGGTTCGCATTCGTACTCGAACAATTTCAAAAGTTCGAGTTCGGATGCGAACACGATCCAAACACAATGCAAGTCAATGGGACTCGAACGTTCGATTTTTAGAGTGCTCTGTAAGAGGGCATATATGCAAGATATTTGCCATAAAAGGTGTATAAGGGTCCGGGTAGTGCCCTGGGGGACAGGAAACAAGGAAAAAAAGTTTTAAAAAAGACGTTTTTAAAGGAACAGTGATTATTCCATGAAATAAAGGTTAAGAATAAAAACGAAAAATTCCTTCAAATATCGTGCCTAGGAGGTCCCCATAACCTGCCCGTGAAGTGGCGGATTTGTCGGATGTATAGAAACATTTAAAAAGAAAAAAATGACATTTCCAATGACGGTAAATGTTTTTCCTTTAATCTATTTATAAACTGCTTGGGGCGGCAGCCTGTATGAAAAGAGGAGACGTTTTAGGACACGCAGAACAAGTTTAGTGATTTTTTGGCTAAATTATGGTGAAATTTATGCAGGCTTTGGATGAAAGTAACAACAGGTGCATTAAAATTGGACCTTTGGTGCCAGCTAGTGCCTTCACACCATAACCCCTCTGAGGTATTGTGGAAGAGTGCAGGGGTGGACTTTGCATTCAAATATTAAAATGATTGGATTCTGGAACACGCGTCAGTGCACCCAAATATTGGGCCTTTGGTGCCAGCTAGTGCCTTCACACCGTAACCCCTCTGAGGTATTATGGAAGAGTGCAGGGGTGGACTCTGCATTCAAATATAAAAATTATTGGAATCTGGTACACACGTCAGTGCACCCGAATATTGGGCCTTTGGTGCCAGCTAGTGCCGTAACCCGTAACTCGTAGCTGGCAGTGCCAAGACACAGATTCAAATTCCCAGAACTCTGGTATAACTCTGTGTCTTGCCAGCTATCAGGGTGTATCACTGATTCAAATTTGCAGAACTCTGCTATAACTCAGTGAAACACCCTTATAGCTTGCAGTGCCAAGACACAGATTAAAATTTGCAGTCAGGTCCAGAAAAATTGGGACATCAACACAATTCTAACATCTTTGGCTCTATACACCACCACAATGGAGTTGGCATGAAACAAACACAATGTGCTTTAACTGCAGACTGACAGCTTTAATTTGAGGGTATGTACATCCAACTCAGGTGAATGGTGTAGGACTTACAGCAGTTTGCAGATGTACCTCCCACTTGTTAAGGGACCAAAGGTAATGGGACAATTGGCTTCTCAGCTGTTCCATGGCCAGGTGTGTTATATTCCCTCATTACCCCAATTACAATGTGCAGATAAAAGGCCCAGAGTTCATTTCAAGTGTGCTATTTGCATTTGGAATCTGTTGCTGTCAACTCTCAAGATGAGATCCAAAGAGCTGTCACTATCAGTGAAGCAAGCCATCATTAGGCTGAAGAAACAAAACAAACCCATCAGAGAGATAGCAAGAACATTAGGTGTGGCCAAAACAACTGTTTGGTACATTCTCAAAAAGAAGGAATGCACCGGTGAGCTCAGGGCCAGCCCGTCCATGGAGCAGGGAGGATCCAGGCGGCCCTTGGTCAGGGGCGGCAAAATGCCCTGACAAGGGCCGCGGCATGGAGCTCCATTACCAGCCTGGACATGGCACGGCCCTCCTCCAGCAGGTTGCGAAGCCTCTCACCTGGCCGGCGCCCGCCCCTTCACGTGAGCGAGGACGGTGCCCGCCCCTTCATGCGAGCATAGCTGCGCCCGCCCCATTCACGCAAGTGTAGCTGCACCCGCCCCTTCATGCGAGCGTAACTGCGCCCGCCCCCTTTACGCGAGCGTAGCTGCGCCCGCCCCCTTTATGCAATCGGAGCTGAGCCGCTGCCTGCCCCTTCACACTAGCGAGGCGGCAGGCGGAGCCCGCCACTTTCTGCAGACCAGGCCCATGCACCTGAAGCCCTCCAGCGGGGCAGCCTTGGCCAGGCCAGGCCCGGAGCCTCGGTCACCCCTGAAGCCACAAGAGCGAGGCGGCTGGCAGTGCCCGCCACTTTCAATGGTCCAGGCTGGACGGAATCCAACAAGGATCATCCAACAAGGTCATGTATAATGTATCTTGGTAATGATGGGGTCTGGGGGGTTAATTTTAGTCATGGGCAGAGGCATGAGCACTAGCTGCTAACTTCATGACATTGTCTGCCGCGAAAAGGAAGCTGTCAATGACCAATACATTATCTCCCAAGAGAGGGGGTCGAACGCATGGGGACTTTGTATATTATTTGTACAGGGTGCACCCCCAAATATTGACCTAATTCTTCTGAAGACACCTGACCTGATCCCGATGCAAATCTGTGTGATTACTGTGCCAGATCCACTACAATAAACACAGGCTGGATGTGTGTGGCTGGATGTGTGTGTGGCTGGATGTGCGTGTGTCTGGATGTGTTTGTGTCTGGTTGTGTGTGTGTGTGTGTGTGTGTGTGTGTGTGTGTGGCTGGATGTGTGTGTGTGGATGGATGTGTGTGTGTGGCTGGCTGTGTGTGTGGCTGGATGTGTGTGGGCGTGTGGCTGGATGTGTGTGGCTGGATGTGGATGTGTGTGTGGCTGGATGTGTGTGTGTGTGGCTGGATGTGTGTGTGTGTGGATGTGTGTGTGTGGCTGGATGTGTGTGTGTCATTTGGCCTGGGATATGTGACGCTCTGTGATACGGTCATACACAAGGCACGTTACTGTGAGTTTTATTGCTGTTGTGCTCTGTTCTTGAACCCAGGACATATTTGAAAACGAGAGAAATCTCAATGTATCCTTCCTGGTAAAATACTTTATAGATAAACACGCTCATACACACTGCACATTACTATGAGTTTTATTGCTGTGGAGCTCTGTGATACACTCATGTCACGTGTTTTTGATTTTTTTTTGGGGGGTCAGCATTTCATCCTTCGCTCCAGGCAGCACAGTGGCTTGGGCTGGCCCTGGGTGAGCTCAGCAACACCAAAGGACCTGGGAGACCATGGAAAACAACTGTGGTGGATGACCAAAGAATTGTTTTCCTGTTGAAGAAAACACCCTTCACAACAGTTGGCCAGATCAAGAACACTCTCGAGGAGGTAGGCGTATGTGTGTCAAAGTCAACAATCAAGAGAAGACTTCACCTGAGTGAATACAGAGGGTTCACCACAAGATGTAAACCATTGGTGAGCCTCAAAAACAGGAAGGCCAGATTAGAGTTTGACAAACAACACCTAACAAAGCCTTCACAGTTCTGGAACAAGATTCTATGGACAGATGAGACCAAGATCAACTTGTACCAGAGTGATGGGAAGAGAAGAGTATGGAGAAGGAAAGGAACTGCTTGTGAGCCTAAGCATACCACCTCATCAGTGAAGCATGGTGGTGGTAGTGTCATGGCGTGGGCATGTATGGCTGCCAATGGAACTGGTTCTCTTGTATTTATTGATGATGTGACTGCTGACAAAAGCAGCAGGATGAATTCTGAAGTGTTTCAGGCAATATTATCTGCTCACATTCAGCCAAATGCTGCAGAACTCATTGGACGGCGCTTCACAATGCAGATGGACAATGACCCAAAGCATACTGCAAAAGCAACCAAAGAGTTTTTGAAGGGACAGAAGTGGAATGTTATGCAATGGTCAAGTCAATCACCTGACCTGAATCCCATTGAGCATGCATTTCACTTGCTGAAGACAAAACTGAAGGGAAAATGCCAAAGAGAACAAGCAGGAACTGAAGACAGTTGCAGTAGAGGCCTGGCAGAGCATCACCAGGGATGAAACCCAGCGTCTGCTGATGTCTATGCATTCCAGACTTCAGGCTGTGATTGACTGCAAAGGATATGCAACCAAGTATTAAGAAGGGAAAGTTTGATTTATGATTATTATTCTGTTCCATTACCTTTGGTCCCTTAACAAGTGGGAGGCACATCTGCAAACTGCTGTAAGTCCCACACCGTTCAACTGAGTTGGATGTACATACCCTCAAATTAAAGCTGACAGTCTGCAGTTAAAGCACATTGTGTTTGTTTCATTCCAACTCCATTGTGGTGGTGTATAGAGCCAAAGATGTTAGAATTGTGTTGATTTCCCAATATTTCTGGACCTGACTGTATAACTCAGTGATACACCCTTATAGCTGGCAGTGCCAAGACACAGATTCAAATTTGCAGAACCCTGGTATAACTCAGTGATACACCCTGATAGCCTGGCAGTGCCAACACACAGATTAAAATTCCCAGAACTCTGGTATAAATCAGTGATACACCCTGATAGCCTGGTAGTAGCTGGCAGTGCCAACACCCAGATTCTACTCTGAATAGATAAACAGATGAACTCTGATTAAACTGTGTTATTGTATGGTATCTAGAATTAGATTAAAGATATACAGATTTTCCAGAACAATGCTATAAATCAGTGATACAGCCTGATAGCCTGGCAGCAGCTGACAGTGCCAACACACACATTACAATTCCCAGATATATGCTAGAAGTATGTGGGACCCCCTGATAGCTGGCAGTGATAAGACATAGATTACAATTCCCAGATATCTGCTAGACGTCTGTGAGACCCCAATAGCTGGCAGTGAGAAGACACAGATTACAATTCCCAGATATCTGCTAGAAGTCTGTGAGACCCCAATAGCTGGCAGTGAGAAGACACAGATTACAATTCCCAGATATCTGCTAGAAGTATGTGGGACCCCCAGATAGCTGGCAGTGAGAAGACACAGATTACTATTCCCAGATATCTGCTAGAAGTATGTGGGACCCCCCTGAAAGCTGGCAGTGAGAAGGACACAGATTACAATTCCCAGATATCTGCTAGAAGTATGTGGGACCCCTTGATAGCTGGCAGTGAGAAGACAGATTACAATTCCCAGATATCTGCTAGAAGTCTGTGAGACCCCAATAGCTAGCAGTGAGAAGACACAGATTACAATTCCCAGATATCTGCTAGAAGTCTGTGAGACCCCAATAGCTGGCAGTGAGAAGACACAGATTACAATTCCAGATATCTGCTAGAAGTATGTGGACCCCAGATAGCTGGCAGTGAGAAGACACAGATTACTATTCCCAGATATCTGCTAGAAGTATGTGGGACCCCCCTGAAAGCTGGCAGTGAGAAGGACACAGATTACAATTCCCAGATATCTGCTAGAAGTATGTGGGACCCCTTGATAGCTGGCAGTGAGAAGACAGATTACAATTCCCAGATATCTGCTAGAAGTCTGTGAGACCCCAATAGCTAGCAGTGAGAAGACACAGATTACAATTCCCAGATATCTGCTAGAAGTCTGTGAGACCCCAATAGCTGGCAGTGAGAAGACACAGATTACAATTCCCAGATATCTGCTAGACGTCTGTGAGACCCCAATAGCTGGCAGTGAGAAGACACAGATTACAATTCCCAGATATCTGCTAAAAGTATGTGGGAGTGGGACCCCCTGAGAGCTGGCAGTGAGAAGACACAGATTACAATTCCCAGATATCTGCTAGAAGTATGTGGGACCCCCCTGAAAGCTGGCAGTGAGAAGGACACAGATTACAATTCCCAGATATCTGGTAGAAGTATGTGGGACCCCTTGATACCTGGCAGTGAGAAGACACAGTTTACAATTCCCAGGTATCTGCTAGAAGTCTGTGAGACCCCAATAGCTGGCAGTGAGAAGACACAGATTACAATTCCCAGATATCTGCTAGAAGAAAGTGAGACCCCAATAGCTGGCATTGAGAAGACACAGATTACATTTCCCAGAAATCTGCTAGACGTCTGTGAGACACACTGAAAGAACAATCTCCTCTCATTCCTGCAAAAAAAATGTGCTAGGCTGCGGGGAAGCCTTATATAGTGTGCTGCGGGATTTAGCTCTGTGAGCCCATGATTGGGCAAAATTTGCCCAATCAGGACTCTGAGCCCTGATTGGCATAGTCTTGCACCTGTCTTGCACCTGACCTGTGGTCAGGTGCAAGGCTGTAGCCAATTACAAGCTTCAGGACAGTGGAAAAGTGCATTGTGGTCCATTGTGGTGCATTGTGGGCGAACACGCGGCAAACACGCGGAAATGTTCGATGTTCACCGAGCGGGCAATGTTCGAATCAAACTCATGTTCGGATCGAACTGCCAGCCCATCCCTAATTATGTATTATAAATGATATGTAAGCACATATGACACATAATAAAAATCATGTAGCTCTTTCAGATTATTATTATTATTATTCTTTATTTATAAAGCGCCAGCATATTCCGCAGCGCTGGCGGTTCATATAAGAAACATATTCTGTTACTCTGTATATTCATTATATCCTTAATACATATTAATGTTTGTCTTTTGCCATCTTCGTTGATAATATCCATAGATAATAGCAAAATTCACTTTTACCTAAGCGGGGTTGGATGCTCTGCAGATTACCCAGGTGAAGCTGTGGATAGTCCTCAGATTACCCGGGTGAAGCTTCAGACTTGCACATTATCCGGGTAAAGTGCGAATTTTTCAGCTCTTTCAGACTGTTACCCATGGGCAGTTGGATAGTCCTAAAATTACCTGGGTAAAGTCCTAAATTTTTTTTTTTTTGCAGCTTTACCCAGCGGTTTTGGGTAATGTCAGGATTACCCGGGTAATCCTAGGATTAACCGCACTTCGGGATTTACCCATAACACATACAGTATATGTCACAGTGGATAAATACAGTAAAATTATACATTGAATTTGCTTGTGTACAGGACTATTACCAACAGGCTGATTTGGGTTCTTGTGTCTTTGCCACCTTCCAATAATTGTTGCAAAGATTTTCTGTGTTTGCCTGTCAGACTCATTAGCAAACATATACGAGGCTTACATTTTTTTGGGTACAACTGTAACCTCCATTATCAGACATTAATTCTTAGAAAATTATTAATCTTTCTGGTAACATTCACTTCCCTTATACACTTTGGGCCCTATTACAATCTTCACGCAAACGTTAACGCGTGCGCAAAAACGCATTAACGCGAGGGGCAAAACCCTTTGCGCAGAACGTCGTAATACAAAGTCAGCACAACAAACGCGTGTATTCGTCTAACAAAGGTGGACTGCGCGAGTCCTATACTTAACGTTGTGAGCGCAAATGCATTTGTGTGCTGGTACGCGGATGGTATTACAATTTATGCGCAGTTTTTAACGCGCAGTGTTTGCGGCATAATTTTAACGACTCCTAAAAGCTGGTGTTAACGGAAAATCTGAACGTCCTGGCCGAAACCAAATACACCAGCCCAAAAATAAAAATACAGCAAAGTATAGTTACACATTCTATGCATACCCACACAATAAAATTGAGAAGTTGTGCGTGTTTTTTTATTGCTGCAGCATACATAGTCAGATTGATTTTAGCAGGCGCAAAAACTTAACGGGAGACAATTGTGGTTCTTAATTCTGATTGGCTGAATCGCATGAAAAAACAGTCCGCACACCGATTTCTGCACGCAATGTTAATATGCATGCGTTTTTGCGCGTCCATTTTACGCTTCGACGGATGAAAAAATGCGCACGGATTGTAATACCAGTGTTAATTTACGCACGTTAACGTTTAACGCTTCGCGCACAAATTAAAACACGCTGCGCGAGCGTTTTTGCGCAAAAATTGGAATAGGGCCCTTTATGTTCTCTAAAAAAGTTGTTTGGAAATGCCAAAAAACTGAAACTCTTTAATCCTTTTGACCTGCTAAAAGTCAGTCCAGGAATATATTACAATTATATTTATACAGGACAAGCAAACCTGTTGCTGTTGAAACACATTGTTCCATATAAAACCACAGGCATCGCTTTCCATGCATGATCCAAGACATACAGTATTAATAGTTTATTTAGACAGGAATATCCCCGAGTCAGTAGTTTATCACCTCTGCAGTAGCGGATCATTCAGAGGACAATGAGTTTATATAAAAGAATTTATAATAGTGTTAAACACTTCCTTTGTTTTAGTCCACAGATTAAGTTTCTCTTCTTTTTTACTTAAATATCTCTCGTTAGATGATCTGCAAACAATCTATATCGCAGGGTCAATGTTTACTTTCTAATAGGAATTTTGAACGTCAACCAAAATATTTTTACACATGAGTTTTCCTTACTATTCTAAGTACTATTTAATGGTATACTGGTTACGGCACTACTAGAGTGTCTTATACTCATATGGAGACTTTTTAATTTAATTTTATATAAATGGTCACGGTTAGCTAAATGTCATCAGCAGGTGTCTCAGAAGGAATCAACCTTCTGGGATTTATATCAGGGATAACCTGAAAAGCCAATGACTCCCAGTTCCCTCACTAGGGCCATTGATGGTAATTTTCATTTATTGCATCCTGGTTCATTTATCCAGTGCTTTCACCCATAACTTTCTCTAGGTATCTTTCGATGCCATCCTTACTGAGACCTAGTGGTCACAGTTATAGTCACTGTATTCAGTAGATACATATTACATAGGCTGATAAAAGACACGCGCCCATCGAGTTCAGCCGTTCACACATCGCCTACTGTGGTTGATCCAAAAGAAGACAAAAAAAACAATCTGGAGCGTTCACCAATATGCAACATACTGGGAAAAAAAATCTTTCGTGACTCCAGAATAACAGTCAGATTTCTCCTTGGATCAAGCAGCCATTATCACATATTACATTTTATAACCCTTGTGATATAGCCACCGGACAGTGCAGCCATTGTGCAGCCATATTGTGCAGCCATTGCAGGGTGTAATGTGAACAAATACAAAATAAACACCTACTCCTGGATGCGGAGGCTAACTTCACGGGCTAACTTGCAGGATATCTGTCTGACATGATGGACGGCGAAGGCTAATGTCAGACGAACGCAGTTAGAGAGCACTCTGCTTGCGTGTACAATGGACAGACGTACTGATGGAAGATACTGTAGACACCACATGGTCTGTGTTTTTTTGACGGACGTAGAAAAAAAAAGGGGACTATGGGAAATAAAATTAATATGAAAAAAAATTGAAAAGGATAGGAAAAGCCATTGTGTGCGTCAAGGTGCAGGACGTCGCAAATGCGCTGCGTCTGACATCTCCTCACTCACACAGAACGCTATGCGTATGTGGAGCACGCTGCGCGTCCGTCTAGCGGTTTTACATTCTTGCCTAACTTGCGTACGTTTGCCACGTGCGCACGTACTTTGCGTGTGGGTCTCTATTGATCATGATTCTATGCTACGATGGACGTTAAACTGTGCGGCAACATGGACAGGATAACTACGTTCGTCTGACATGGGCCTCAGTTTACACATGACTCGAAATACAGGCCTTTATTTTGCTTTCTTCCATCCATCCCACTTCCCACACAGCACATAATACCACATTCTATACCGAACAATAAAGATAGCGTCAAACTCAACATTAAACTCGACATTAACCCTTTCGCTGCTGAGGCTTTCCCGCCCCTGTGCTGAGGTCATTTTTACCTGTTTTGCGCATCATGTTTAAACGTGTTTTGAAGGATATTTTAGTATATGACCCAGACATATTATTTCGTTCTTCCGTCAGACTCGGTAGATTCATAATATGTCATTATTATATGTATACGTTATGTCATGTCTGTATATTATACAAAAATGCAATAAAATATGTATTTTCAATAATTTACAACGTGTAAAGTGTTTTTTTTCCACATTTTGACTTGCGAGCAATTGCGGTTATATTTTGTATGGGGTGCGCTTGTTAAAAAAATTAGAGATGGGGTCTCGTTACATTTTTTTTTGGGGAAAATGACACTATTTTTAACAAACGCACCGCATACAAAAATCGTTAGTGCAGCATCATTGTTCACATTATAATTGAAATGGGAACAATATTGCTGCATTAACAAACCAAAAAAAAAAAAAAGTGTTTATTTTTTTTTTTTTTTATTTATTTTTTTTATTTTTTTTATTTTTATTTTTCATTTTTTTACAAAATTTTCACTTTCATGTTTGGTATCGTTGGAATGGCCATGCTCTGGCCGATCCAACCAATACCAAAATTTAACCCCTAGCTGCCACGGATCGGGAGATAGGGAGTTCATTGGAACTCCCTATCTCCACCGTTGGTGGCAGTCAAGGGTTAAGTCCAGGACTGGCGTCATCGTGCTATGCACGATGACGCCAGTCCTCAGGGGAGTTCCCGGAGGCTTGGCCGACATCCAAGATGTCGGCCAGCTCCGGGAAAGGATCGCGAACCGGCGCTTTTCAGCGCCGATTCGCGATCCAGCTCCCCAGGGGTTAATGCCAGGGCTGTGCCCTTCCAAATGATGCCTGGGTTAACCCCCGCAGAGCCGCCGATCGGAGGGAGAGAGGTCCGAAGGACCTCCCCCCTCCCTTTCAGGGCCTCCTCCGCACATGCGGGGGGGGGCGCCTGAATTAGGTGTCATCGCGCCCCGCGATGACACCTAATTCTGGCGGCTGCTGTTCCGGATGCCGGGCTGACATCCAGGATGTCAGCCCGCACCGGAGGGGCCAGCGATCGGCCGGAACTCGGCCGAACGCTGACCCCAATGAGAATGCTGACCCCAATGGGAATGCTGAGGACGCGCTGAGCGGCGTCCTCAGCAGCGAAGTGGTTAAACTGTCCGAGAACACGGATTAGATAACTGCATTCGTCTTACATTAGCCTATGCCGTTTACCAACCTATAAGACCAAGATACTGAGTACTTCCTCCTGGGCACAGGATTAGGCTTCCTTTCCCTCTGCATCCTGCACAAGACTGCTGTCACAGAGGGGACCACTTCTCCTATAAGGGCAGGGCAGACTTAATGAGGCATTAGTTTAGGGTTAACCCCATCGGGGGAAAAGGAAGTTCTCCATTCGCCTGCTAATAAATCTGTGTTCCACCACCATGCCCCTAATCCCTCTGTCACACCCTTAATATTCTGTTTTTGCAGGAAGTCGTCCAGTCATTGTTTAGAAGTCTGTACAGACTCTGACCCAACCACCTCAACAGGCAGAGAATACATATGCTTCTGGCACCCATTACACTCATTATTATAAAAGTTGTACAATGAATTTTTACATTATGTTTTTTAATAGCTGTATGCTACTTATTAATATTTTAATCAATTAATTTTTTTTCATTTTCTTTTCTTTTTCTTTTTTTTCTATTACATTATGTGTAATTCCTCTTTCAGAGGAATGGCAGCACATCAAGATTTACTTAATGAAAACCCCATTTTCCCTGCAAAAATAGTGCGGCTGCAGCATTTCCAAGGGTTCCTCTTCGATCTGACCCTTAACTGCTAATGTTATACTTGTGGCCATATTTCAATCCTGTTGTTAAGATAACTGTTGGATCCCTTATACTCGTACATAACGGACACTATCACCACCATCAAGTGGAAAAATTAGCGTTCCCTAATTTCCATTTAGCGCCCCCATTTCACCATTAGATTACTGGGCAGACGCTGAGTCCAGCAGCCTGCACCATAGCGGCCGCTAGGATACTCGGGACAACCACAATAACCTGCAGCCCCGAGCATCCCTTCCATGGAGTCCATAGGACTCTATGGAGGTTTCTGCTGCTGGGTCATGCGGGCCTCTCGCAAGATTCTGCAGGTCAGCAGAGTAATCACGGAGGGACACTGGGGTCTTTTTTCCCCCGGTCTCACTCTGCTCCCAGCAACCAGAAGCGGCAGATCGGGCCATCGCTCTCGCTGCGGGATTAAAGGTGAGTATTTGATTTATTTTGGGGGGGGGGGGATCAGCTGCTGCTAACTGATTCTGCAGATCAGTGGATAAATTAGCACCAGCTCTGAGCTGTTGCAAACTTTTTTTCGTTAGCGACAGCTCTTTGTAATTAGCGATAGGACCTTGTGATCCTAACGCTAGTTACTTTGTGCTTAAACTTTACGCTTCCCATGTTAAGTATAGGGAGCGCAAAGTACAGTAAGCTCGTGCTAAAAAGTGATACTATTGATCAGTGGTGTATTTAGGTTTTGTGCTGCCCTAGGCCTGACTAAACTCGTGCACCCCCTAATTTAAATTTGAGGCACCCCTTCCTGTCAAGGGCACACCTCTTCCTGGTTAATCCCCACCCTTCCTCTTTAAGCTCCACCTTTTCCTCTTAGAGCTCTGTGTTTTCTTCTGTTTATATTAAAAGTGGATACCAAGTGCCTACTTGTATATTTTGTATACCATTTCAAATGTATCTATTGATATAAATAAAATTATGAAATGTTTAAATTTAAGCATTTTTGCAAAGAACAGCCACGCATGTCAAGTATACTGGATCACAGCCGCTCTAATCGGTTGAACAATAAAATCCACAGAAATGTGCACTGCATATGAGCGTATCACAGAGCTGCACAGCAATAAAACCCACAGAAATGTGCACTGTGTATGAGCATATCACAGAACTGCACAGCAATAAAACTCACAGTAATGTGCAGTGTGTATGAGCGTATCCCAGAGCTCCAGGGCAATAAAATTCACAGTAATATGCAGTGTGTATCACAGAATCCACAGCAATAAAACTCCCAGCAATGCAATGTTTGGTGTGTGTCAGCGTATCAGAATCCACAGCAATAA
Source organism: Leptobrachium leishanense (assembly GCA_009667805.1). NCBI lineage: Eukaryota > Metazoa > Chordata > Amphibia > Anura > Megophryidae > Leptobrachium > Leptobrachium leishanense. Next base: position 93,617,604 of record CM019068.1, on the reverse strand, counting down.
AACTCCCAGCAATGCAATGTGCAGTGTGTATGAGTGCATCAGAATCCACTGCAATAAAACTCCCAGCAATGCAATGTGTGGTGTGTGACAGCGTATCAGAATTCACAGCAATAAAACTCCCAGCAATGCAATGTGTGGTGTGTGTCAGCATATCAGAATCCACAGCAATAAAACTCCCAGCAATGCAATGTGTGGTGTGTGTCAGCATATCAGAATCCACAGCAATAAAACTCCCAGCAATGCAATGTGCGGTGTGTATAAGTGCATCAGAATCCACTGCAATAAAACTCCCAGCAAACCTAGTGAATATGAGCACACAGAAATTATTTATTCTATATTTACCGGCCTCCATCCGCGGTAGGGCTGTGTGCAGAGTCAGCAGGGACTGTGTACGGACTCAGCAGGAGGTCCCTCCAGGCCAGGTTAGGATCGCGGCTGTGCCTGTATGTGGAGCCATCTTGTCAGCAGTGGGGTGCCACTGCCAGAGGGAGTACCGTGGCTTTGATTCCCTTCCCGGTGGGTGTTCAGTCCAGAATAGAGTGAGAGTCCATGTTAACGAAAGGGCGGACAGCTGCGTGCGTGCGTGTCACGTGGTTCAGCCAGTCAGGTGGCACTGAGACTCAGTACCACCTGACTGGCCGGACCGCGTGACCTGCACGCACACAGTCTCACCAGGAGCCAGGCAGCTCAATGACAAATTTCTATCACTGCAGTGCTGTTTAAGGAAAGGTCCACTTTAAACAGCAGTAAGCAGACAGGGCTTCATATTCTGCTGATACCCCCCTTTACCTGCCGTTTACTGTCATCTTCTCTCTCTGCCCACAAATCACATCCCCCTCCCCTCTCCTAGAGCTGCTGCGGGGCAGGGGAGGAGCTATGGAGGGAGGAGAGGGGGATTTTTATTCTATTCGATTTTATTCCGTATGCAAACGCCCTGCTCCGCTGCTCGTTGTTTGAGAACACAGCTCAAAGCTGAAAAACAGTGACAGTGGCACCTCCTAGTACCCCCTAATGACACCCCAATAATCACTGGTACCTGGGGCGGCCTGCCCCCGCCACTCCCCTAAGTACACCACTGCTGTGTGATATGCTCACACACAAGTTTTCTGTTTTCATCACGCACATCTCTTGTATTGTAAGCTTGTTTGCTCTGGTCATCCTTGACACTTTTTCTGTATCTCAAACTTGTTTTGGTCTAATTAATTGTTTGTGGTTCTATATATCGTACAGTGCTGCAGAGTCTGTTGATGCTATGGCAACTATAGGGGTTATTCAAAGAGCACAAAATTAGTCGCGAAATTGCACCAAATGGTGAATTTCCCCATACGGTGCAATTTTGTGGCCATTCGGCTATTCGAAAAGCTGGCAATTCACCAAACATTGCCGAATTGGCAGCAAAATACGGTGATCTTCGGCGGCAGTGAAATTCCCCATACAGAAGTAATGGTTAATCTATTCTCCGAATGCCCAACAGCTGTGAAAATTTGTGGAAGTGCCCTGATTTTAGGTGGTTTTATTCAACAGGTTTTTTAGCAGGTAGATCCCATAGGTCTCAATGTAAAAAAAAAATCCCCGTTGTAATTATTTATTCAAATATTTATTTATTATATTTATTTATTCAACAGTTTATTCTTTTCATTTGCAGCAAAAAGTCTCTTCATTTGTTTATTTTTTTAGAACTTTATAGCCATTTTACAGGTTTTTTTCAGTAACATTTTTGATTACGATTTTTTTTAAATGGCATTTTTATTTATTCTATAACAGACCTTTTGAATTTTTATTTATAGGACCTTATGTTATTTCTAGGCATTTTCATGCACTTGTTTTTTTATTAAAACGTCTTTTAAAAGTTGCTGTGATTTTTTTTGTTTTTGTTTTCATCCCTGTTCAGCGGCTAGTCGGTTTTTTCAGAGGCGTTTGGTGGGTTATCGGGTTGATTTGGCGGTTTTCAGGCTGTTTGAGGATGCGCTCTGAATTTTTTTGGTGGTTTATCCCATTTATTCAACGGTGTATCTCTCGTGTGGTCTATTCGGCACACTTCGGGGACACTGCGTTGAATGTTGAAATCACTGCAGGGTTAACGAATGGAACATGCTGAAGAGCGCCGAACGAGAGAGCACTGAAATGTTGGTGACATTTTGGTAATCTCTGAATAACCCCCTATTTTTGACTATCAGGGTAATTCAAAGAGATTCGAAAAGTTACCGCACGTTCGGTGACTTTTCGTTCTCTTCAATTCGGTTCCTTTTGCCGATCCCATTTCGGTGACCCCGTGGTGTATTCAGCAAACACCACAGGGTCCCCGAATTGCAGGGAAAAGCTGCCGCAAACCAGACGTAAACGAACCGCAAAACCCGGCGAATGCACGCTGAAAACCCTCAAAAACATCTGGATTAACTTGCCGAAAACCACAGAAAAACCCGAGCAGGAGCCGATCACACGCAGCGAAGCTGCCGGAAAAAGCCCAGACCGCAGAGTGAAGTGAATAAATTAGAAAAACAGTTTGCATGAATGTTTGAAAAGTGAAACACTGTTTGCAAAGAAACTACTGAGCGAAAATGTCTGAAATTTACATATGAGGTCCATATGAGTTACATATGAGGTCCAGGGAATGATAGTAAAAAGGGCTGTTAAATGAATAAAGAGACTCTTTGCTGCAGAATTTTATAATGAACGGCTTATTAGATATTGAATTAAATGGGAATATTTTTAACATTGAAGCCTATGGGATTCGCCTGAATAAACTTGCCGAATTAAACCACGGAATGGCAGGACATTAGGGGAACCTTTCACTGCTGGTTTGTGTTCTCTGAATAGCCGAAGCAGTGCTTTTTCATGGGGATTTCACTGCCCTCGAACAGGCACCGAACAGGCACCATATGTGCAGGCAATTCGTCAGGATTTGGTGAATTGCCTGCTCTCTGGATAACCGAATGGCCAGGAAAGGTAACCGAATGCTGATTTTCAGCGTTCGGTTACCTTTCTCAAGCAATTCGGATCTCTTTGAATTACCCTGTATATTATTTACAATTCTCTTTGTGCTTTCTATTTGGAATCCCTTTTTGGGACCCAACTTTCCCAATACACAACTATAAAGTCTCTTTCACTCATTGATCAATGATGTTGTAGAACCATAATATCTCCATGTGTCCTCTGGTATACTCTTCCAGACTCCCTTCACAACGTAACTGAATTTCACTTTCAGCCTTGACCTCTTTCTCTTGTGTCTTATGACATAACAAATCACTCAGCCAACGCTTGCCAAATCTTCAACAATGATACAGACACATAGGTCTTAAATTTACCGGCTGGGTGGAGTAGAGGTAACATCACTGCTCTGTGTGGAGAGAGCCTGTGGAGACACGGGTTCGATCCCAGCAAGAGCACCTCTCCAGTAAGTGTCCTTGGGCAAGACACCTAACGGTAATTACTCGCCACCCAGGACATACTTGAAAATTAGAGAAATCTCAATGTATCCGTCCTGGTAAAATCCTTTCTCAAAAAAAAATATGACTTTAAGGAGTGGGAAAATGGCAGGACTAATCAGTAACAAGTAAAAATAGACCTTTAATTTTTAAAGAGCACAATTTAATGACCCTTTTGTATATTAACATTTTGGCAACAAAGTGCCATGCTTCGATTTGAAATCGGAAATGCTTTTATGCATTCTAATTATCAATAATCGTTATTGTTGTAATTTAATTATAAATAAAGTAAAATATTCACTGAATAAAATAGAATGATGCCAATTTATACTTAAAGAAAGTAAAAAAAATTGGTACGCGCATTTTGCAGAGAGCATGGCACATATTGCGTTTCATTAATGAAGGCTGCTTTATTGGGACATTTTTGAGATTTAATCAAACGGTTGCAACATGTTGGAGGTTCCTATCACTCCTGCTTCACCCATCGTGATTCTGTTAAGTCTCTGGTATGTATCTGTATAAATAAACTATTCCAAATACAAGATGGAAGAATGATAAAGAAAAGGATTATGTCTAATTCCCTGAGCTGTCTGCTCAGTGATCAGAGTTAGATCTGGAGGAGGGAGAGTGAGGAGGGAGCGGCTTTCAGCTGTGAGGTAGAGTGAGAAGCATCTGGTCTCTATTTGGATGTAAAAAGGGATATTAAGTCTATTACCCCAACTTGTAGCTGTCAGTCATGGTGTTTTATAAATTAAACAGGGCTCATACAATGGAAATCAGAAGTTTCACATATGGTAAGGCGATGTTACCCATTTTTGCCTAGAATAATTTACAACCTAAGAACTTGTATGTGGATATTCTGCCTTATTAAAACTATTCACTAACCACTGTAGTTTACTGTTTTGCAAACAATGATGAATATTGCCATTACTGCAACAATGATAAACATCAACGTTTCTCAACAGCGGCAGGAGAAGCTTCAGTTAGTCTTCTTTTGCCATTGTTTGAATCTCCAAAGTTTGCCTTTGCTACAACATTGTCAAATTATGGTAGGTGGTGAATTTCCGCCTGTCTCTATTTTCTAGATATATCCTTTCATGTGCTTATATTTTATAGCATATAAATTTTCTACTTCTAGACTAATTTCCATCTTGTGCATCACTAAACCAGTGGCCATCACATACTAAGGAGAACGTTTTGAAGAGTAGTATTGATAAGTACCCAGTCCACATGCAATCACAATGCCTGAAACTCGGATTATTATCTGGAATCTAGGGCCTCTGTCTCTGGATCCCAATAACAACATAATAATCAAAGTGGTTTTGTGTTTTACTATGACATTCAAAGGGTTTAGCCCTGAGTAACAACAACTGTTAGGGTGGGGTTTCTATGGACTACCTTTGGAGTGACAGAATCTAGTGCCATATTGATTACATCTAGGACCAGATGTTGGTGGGTGCAGAAGATATATTGCACCTGTTGCTTACTTTCCAGTGACTCTTTACACTCTGCTACAGACAGGAGACCCCAGAAGCTCAAATCATGTGACTAGAAGTCTCCTGTCTGTAACAAAGAGGAACAGCATATACAGTTGTGTTCAAAATTATTCAACCCCCACTGAAATTGAGTGTTTTCGCCAGTTTGACATTGATTTTGATCATTCAGTCATCTTGCTTACAATTAAATCAAAGAGGCACGTGCAGGTCAGACAAATATAACATAACATTTATAATGAAATAACCACAAATGTCTTTTCTGTGCTCACATCATTATCAGTTTTATTCAACCCCCAAGTGACATTCAATCTTAGTACTTAGTACAACATCCTTTTACAGTTATAACAGCTTTTAAACGTGAAGCATAGCCTGACACAAGTGTCTTGCAGCGATCTACGGGTATCTTCGCCCATTCGTCATGGGCAAAAGCCTCCAGTTCAGTCACATTCTTAGGCTTGCGCACTGCAACTGCTTTCTTTAAGTCCCACCAGAGGTTCTCAATCGGATTTAAGTCAGGTGACTGCGATGGCCACTCCAAAATGTTCCAGCCTTTAATCTGAAACCATGCTCTAGTGGACTTGGAGTTATGCTTGGGATCATTGTCCTGTTGAAAGGTCCAACGTCTCCCAAGCCTCAGGTTTGTGACGGACTGCATCACATTGTCATCCAATATCTCCTGGTACTGAAGAGAATTCATGGTACCTTACACACGCTGAAGCTTCCCTGTACCTGCAGAAGCAAAACAGCCCCAAAGCATGATTGACCCCCCGCCATGCTTCACAGTAGGCAAGGTGTTCTTTTCTTCATAGACCTTGTTCTTCCTCCTCCAAACATAGCGTTGATCCATGGGCCCAAACAGTTCTAATTTTGTTTCATCAGTCCACAGAACACTATCCCAAAACTTCTGTGTTTGTCCACATGACTTTTGGCATACTGCAGTCGACTCTACTTATTCTTTGGAGACGGCAAGGGGGTGCGCCTGCGAGTTCTGGCATGGAGGCCTTCATTACGCAGTGTGCGCCGTATTGTCTGAGCTAAAACTTCAGTACCCACAACTGAAAAATCTTTTCTCAGTTCCTCAGCAGTCACATGGGGACTTTTCTCCACTCTACGCTTCAGATAGCGCGCAGCAGTCGAAGTTTGCATCTTCTTTCTGCCACGACCAGGTAGCGTTTCAACAGTGCCCTTTGCCTTGAATTTGCGAATGATGCTTCCTATGGTCTCTCTTGGTATGTTTAACATCTTTGCAATCTTCTTATAGCCATTGCCCTTCCTGTGAAGAGTAATCACCTCTTCTCTTGTCTTCCTGGACCATTCTCTTGACTTCACCATGTTTGTAACCACACCAGTAAATGTCTAGAAGGAGTTGAGTATCACAGTCATTTTAAAGCTGCCTAATTGGTGCTTATTATGCTTTATTGCTGCTCCGTGACATCCACAGGTGTTTTCAATACCTGATTGAAAACACTTGAATGAACCTCTGTTCTTCAGAGTGGTAGTCTTTAAGGGGTTGAATAATTGTGTCAATGAAGAATTCACAAAAGAAACATTTACTACTGTATTACAAAACCAATTGATGTCATTTTAGTTGCATATGGTTCTTTAAAAAGTCCTTGTAGGATTTCATTCTGAATACAATTACAAATGTACACTAAATTCCCTAAAACCCTTTACAGCATTGGGGGTTGAATAATTTTGAACACAACTGTAAAGATTGAGGAGCCTGACATCCACAAATTTGAGTAGGAGAGGGGACAAGATATGTCTGCATTCTTCAGTCTGTGTATTTGTCTGTCTCTGTTTATTCTGCTAGCTATTTACAGTATAATTATCAGCCCAGTTATCTGTCCAAACCTGAAATGTTTCCAAGCATCACCTATGCCATTATTGGGCAATACCCCCTGAGCTCTGCTCATCCTTCTAGTAACTGGAGGTAATGGAAATGGTTTGGTGGATTAAAACAATATTGATAACAATCTATAAAATGTTATATTACAAAAATTCCTGAATAGGAAAGGCTTATACGTTGACACAATGTTCTAATGCTATTCTAATTTGGTTACTGGACATTTGCACAGTCCAATATATCAATCACTTTGGAGACTTCCTTGCTTGATTTTGACCAGTGGTCTGTTTCTTCAGACTTCTAAAACAACATCAGCTAAGTATAGTTGAAAACTACACCAAGAAGAAACCTATTGCTTAGGTAATACTGGACTAGTAATAGGTGTTTTAATGTTAAGGAAGGTAAAGGGATACCTTAGGGTTAAAACGGGAGGGGGGTATGAAAGGGGTCACATTACCACGTCAACCCTTACTCTATTTAAAAACTCCACTTCAATCCAGCACAGGGCTTCCTTGACGGTAGACAGATATGACAAGCTGCTGGCTTTCTGCCAAACTGCAACTGTCACATGACCAACAGGAGGCTTCTCTCTCAAGCAGACACCCAGCCAATCTAATTGCTGTCAAAGCGAGTGCACTGAGAGCCATTGGCTATGAAAAAAAATGTCCCCATGAGTCCCAATCCTCAGGAAACTGACATTAGCTTCTGGGTGAGACTAATACCCCATATTTGGAGAGCTCAATTACCCCTTTAAACCCTCTCTGCAGGAGTGAGGGTACTCAGGTCACATTGAAATTACATTGAATGGTCACAGTGCCTAGTGTGTCACTTTAAAGATTTGGGGAAATTAGAGGATTGGATTGTAGAATTAAGGATCTTAACTCTATCAGGGTAATTCAAAGAGAATCGAAAGTCACCGAACATTCGGTGACTTTTCGTTCTCTTCAATTCGTTTTGCCGATCCCATTTCAGTGACCCTGCGGTGTATTCAGCAAGCACCACAGGGTCCCCGAATTGCAGGGAAAGGGCGCCGCAAACCCGATGAAAACTAAATGCAAAACCCGGCGAATACACGCTGCAAACCCGCAAAAACATCTGGATTAACCCGCCGAAAACGCCAGAAAAACCCGAGCAGGAGCCGATCACACGCAGCGCAGCCGCTGGAAAAAGCCGACACCGCAGACGAAGGCAGTGAATAAATTAGCAAAACAGTTTGCTTGAATGTTTGAAAAGTGAAACGCTGTTTGCAAAGAAACTACTGAGCGAAAATGTCTGAAATTTACATATGAGGTCCAGGGAATGATAATAAAAAGGGCTGTTACAGAAAAAATAAGTAAACTTAAAGGAACACTCTAGGCTAAAAATCACCCCCCTTTTTTTAAATTATATTAAACCTACTCCCCTACCTCCTAGTTATGCAGTATTTTTTTTTTATGTAATACTTACCCTAAAAATCACTTGTTTCCAACGGCGTTTTTTTTTTTATACTCACCTCCCTCCTGTTCCGCTCCCGTCCTGAAAATCTGCAACTTGGCTAATGGTTTACGTGAGAAGTGCGCATGCGCGCCTCTCACGTAAACCAGCCAATCAGCAGGCTTCCTCCTGGCTCCATCTTCTTTGATTAATGTTGTGCGCAAGAGGATGCGCGCAACACTAATCTCAGCTGCTGCCACCAACTACTGCGGCAAGTTGGAGACGTCATCACGCTGAAAGCGCAATGACGTCTCCTACTCGGCAATAGTCGGCAGAAGCCGGAAATACGAATCCCGCTCTGCTGACTGACAGCTGGAGTAAAGTCCTCCGCGTCTCTCAGCTGTTTCAGCTGATCGGCTGAGCGGAGGGGGCAGCGGAGGAAAGGGGCATACTCTAGACATCATGACCACCTAAAAAAGATTAGGTGGTCATGTTGCCTAGAGTATCCCTTTAAAAATAAAAAAATAAAAATCGGACTTTTTAAAAAAAAAAAAATCCAGAAAAATGCTTAAAATATCCTAAAAAATCTATAAATAAAAGAGACTCTTTACTGCAGAATTTTATAATGAACAGTTTATTAGATATTGAATTAAAACGGGAATATTTTTAACATTGAAAGCTATGGGATTCGCCTGAATAAACCTGCTGAATTAAAACACCGAATGGCAGGGCATTTCGGGAACCTTTCACTGCTGGTTTGTGTTCTCTGAATAGCCGAAGCAGTGCTTTTTTATGGGGATTTCACTGCCCTCGAACAGGCACCGAACAGGCACCGAAGGTGCAGGCAATTCGCCAGGATTTGGCGAATTGCCTGCTCTCTGGATAGCCGAATGGCCAAGAAAGGTAACGAACGCTGATTTTCAGCGTTCGGTTACCTTTCTCCAGCCATTCGGATCTCTTTGAATTACCCTGACAGCTTAGTTTCAAGATGCTGTAGACATTAACTTTCATGGCTTTCAATCAAGGGGAATAAAAGCTTGAAATCAAGAAGATCACATTAAAAGAGAAATCAGGAAGAATTTTATAGTGGTTTACATGATATCTTCATCCTACTTTTTCATTATCTGTACTAGCCCAGTCTCCTGCTTCTAAGGCTAAGGTCAGACGAAAGCAGTTTTAACGTGCGTTTAGCCGCACGAAATCACGGCCGTGCTAGCAGCAAATGACGTCCAATGCCGGGGAACATACGACGAACGGCCGCACGAAAGTTCGTCCGGGCAACGCAAGTGGCAAACGAACGCATTTTTTCGAGAACGTCAAACCGCTACTACTGACGTATAGAGTGCGCTGCGGCCGCATAGCGGCGTGTTTGCGTGATTGGGAGACGTCAGACGCTGCACACGTCCGGCCAACATAACGTCCAGACGCAAAAAGGGTTTATTGATGATCCGTACGAAATCACGGACGAAAATGCGCATCGTATGACCGCTGTCGCGTATTCCGTGAAAAAATACGTCCATTCGTTCGAACGCATTTTTTCACGGACAACGTGAAAAATGCGTTCGTCTGACCCTAGCCTTAATCCTCAAGTCCATCCATAATTGTATAATTTTTTTTAAAAAATATCACGATTTTTTTATATGATGATCTAAAGTCAGCTTCAACTGAATAAATAATTCATATCAACATTCATTATATTTATCATGTGTATGGTAATATTCCTCATCAATAATTTCTCATCTGTAGTACTCTACCATTGAAATAAGTATTTCACTTGCTGTGACTGAATTTATAAACCTGTAGAGCATCATCCTGTAGTAGAACCAATTAATCTTTACTATATACCAGCATGTCAACATTTTGACCCCTCCAATAATTGAAAATTTAAACTGCATCCATGTAAAATCTTACATGTGTTATACAGTGTTATCTGATGCATAGCTACAAGCAGGGAAATTGGGACATTCACTCTTTTTCCTATAGTGTGCCGCTCCCAGAATCCAGCTGACCACTTTGGTGGCCATTCCAAGCCCAAAATGAATCCATATTTGAATTTCTCCAAATCACACAGTGCTTAAAGTAAAAAAAACACAAAAAACATATGCATAGCTTGAAATTCTACAGATGTTTTAAAAAAAAATGTCCTTACGAACAAACAGTATAAATTTCACTATCCATTAAACAAGAAATATAATGAAACATTTTAAAACGTATAAATCACAACACTTCCCATTTAGTGTTTATCTAAGAATTATGGAGCATTAGTCATAATCCGTAGCTATTCAACACCACACCTGCAAACGAAAGACCACCATCTTTCAATTTATCCCCACATAATAAAAAAGAATTATGCGCAGCACCTAAAAATGACAATCTAAACACAATGTCAGTATTAAAGAAAAACAGTATATTTATTTATAAAGTAATTTACCAGGAAAGATACTTGAAAACGAGAGAAATCTCAATGTATGTTCTGAGTATAATAAATGATTAAATTTTTATTCTTAAACACTGCTTCACCAAGACTTTTTCAATGACTTGACTTCTTTTCTCATAACCAGTGCTTAGACTGCTTTGTATTTTCTTTATTATCTTGTCATTTAACCCCTTCAATACCAAGATTGCGATATCTCTGGCTTCAAAGGCACCATCCAGTGCCCGATATCGAGATATCTCAATCTGCTGATCTGCAGCCTAAAAGCAAATTAAATTTGTTTGCTTGTGGGCTGCAGAAGGTGCCCCCAACGTTTTAGCCCTGTGGGCTTAATGCCCAAAGAGTTACAATTGTGTAAAATGGGCTAACTGAATGTCCTGACATTGTGCATTCAGCAGCCGGGGCAGATGGAAAAAAAATAAAAATCAAGCTGCAGCTGTAGTGGCTGTAGCACAATTTGGCAGTAGATGGCGTCACCTACTGGCCAGAATAGGTTATTTACAGTAAGTAATGCAATGGGTATATGCCGAAATAGTTCTTACTGTATAATTAAAAATGATTTTACAAAAACACACTGGTTTCTGATAAGGTTTTTTTGGATAATAACTTGGTAGCGAAGGGGTTGAGCCATGCTTCTTTTTAAAATACACCACGAAGTTCAACCTCTTGCTTTCTCATTGTTAGAAATACCTGGAGCATGGTATGATGGAGATTCAGGTATTTTTGTTGGTAAAATAGAGGGCAACCACTGATGATTATTTAATGTTGGAATATGTTGCCTTTTATTTGCCATAAATAGTGTTGGGTGTTCTTCCCAAAGAACTCAATTTTGGTTTTCAGTCTACAAAACATTTTCCTAGTAGCATTGTTGACTGTCATTGTTGTCTTTGGAAAACTTCAGGCACGCAGCATTGTTTTTTTGGACAGCATTGGCTTTCTTTGTGGTGTCCAGCCATGGACACCACACGGGTTCAATATTGTCAGCACAGTAGACTAATGAATAACGTCAATAACCTGCTTCACTAATTTATTCAAGTGTTTAGCTGTCATGCAAGGGTCCTCAATGAGAATTGTATGGTGTGCCCTTTGAGTACTCTTTGCTGATTGGCCCTTCCAGGTAGAGTAGCCACAGTACGAAATTGCAGACTTGTGCGATTCAATATGGACTAAATATAAATTTGACTGAATATCTGCATTTTTAAACCATCTGATTGCAGATGCCAAACCAGATTGAGTCCGAAATAAATAATTTTTTTGAAACAATCTGAAACTTCCGTAGATACTCGAGTACAGTGCGACCCGAATATAATACAATGGATGGAGAATTATTATGGAAAATGAGAGAATACTCAAGACACGCATATAACACGGCGAGCAATATTTTACTGTACCGGTAAACAATTAAAATCCTTCCAGGTTCTCTTAACACAGTCAGGCTCCCCCTCAGGCCAGGGTGTTCTGCTCTAGAATGATTGCAGTTGTTATTACGTATTATGTCGCCAGCCACCCGTCTTCTTTACTAGCGATTAGATGGCCAGCAGCAGCGAGCGAGGTGAATGATCCCACCTCTCCTGCATCAGGGAGTTCCTGAAGTGTTTGCAAGCATCAGGGAACCCGCATTCACTTCAGCGAGACTAACGGAACTTCTGGGAGACTTGGGATCCAGAGCTAGGGGGGTTTACATGCGATGCAGATGCCTTGAATATAACGCAACCCCTCCAATTTTAACCACTTCGCTGCTGAGGACGCGCTCAGCGCGTCCTCAGCAGTCCCGCTGGTGTGCTGAGGACGCGCTGAGCGCGTCCTCCCATTGGGGTCAGCGTTCGGCCGGGTTCCGGCGATCGCTGGCCCCTCCGGTGCGGGCTGACATCCTGGATGTCAGCCCGGCATCCGGACCAGCAGCCGCCAGAATTAGGTGTCATCGTGGGGCGCGATGACACCTAATTCAGGCGCCCCCGCATGTGCGGAGGAGGCGCCTGAAAGGGAGGGGGGGAGGTCCTTCGGACCTCTCTCCCTCCCGATCGGCGGCTCTGCGGGGGTTAACCCAGGCATCATTTGGAAGGGCACAGCCTGCCCTTCCAAATGATGCCTGGCATTAACCCCTGGGGAGCTGGATCGCGAATCGGCGCTGAAAAGCGCCGGTTCGCGATCCTTTCCCGGAGCTGGCCGACATCTTGGATGTCGGCCAAGCCTCCGGGAACTCCCCCAGAGGACTGGCGTCATCGTGCATAGCACGATGACGCCAGTCCTAGAGTTAACCCCTAACTGCCACCAACTGTGGAGATAGGGAGTTCCAATGAACTCCCTATCTCCCGATCCGTGGCAGCTAGGGGTTAAATTTTGGTATGGTTGGATCGGCCAGAGCATGGCCGTTCCAACGATACCAAACATGAAAGTGACAAATTTTGTAAAAAAAAAAAAAATGAAAAAAAAAAATAAAAAAAATTTAAAAAAAAAAAAAAAAATAAACACTTTTTTTTATTTTTTTTGGTTTGTTAATGCAGCAATATTGTTCCCATTTCAATTATAATGTGAACAATGATGCTGCACTAACGATTTTTGTATGCGGTGCGTTTGTTAAAAATAGTGTCATTTTCCCCAAAAAAAAATGTAACGAGACCCCATCTCTAATTATTTTAACAAGCGCACCCCATACAAAATATAACCGCAATTGCTCGCATGTTAAAATGTGGAAAAAAACACTTTACACATTGTAAATTATTGAAAATACATATTTTATTGCATTTTTTGTTATAATATACAGACATGACATAACGTATACATATAATAATGACATATTATGAATCTACCGAGTCTGACGGAAAGAACGATATATAATATGTCTGGGTCATATACTAAAATAAGCCTTCAAAACACGTTTAAACATGATGCGCAAAACAGGTAAAAATGACCTCAGCACAGCGGCGTGAAAAGCCTCAGCAGCGAAAGGGTTAAGGTAAATTTTTGTCACCAAAATCTAGCGGTATATTCGAGTATCTACAGATATACAATCCGAATATAGTCGGATTGATACAAATTACTGAATACATTTGCACTCACTGTGCGATGCAAATTCTTTAACCCTAACCATAATACAAGCAGAAATAGAAAAGTAACCCTAATCATAAAACAAACATAAATATTTACCCTAGCCAAGCTTAAATTGTAACTCTAACCCCTAACTTTGAAAGTTACCTTAACCCTATTTTCCAAATATGATATTGGAATGGATCAATATATTCAGATTGGTCTGAATCAAAGTTTTCCAATTTTGAAAAATTTCCACATTCAAAATATTTTCATATACAAAATTCCGAAACCAAAGCAAAATATTTAGCCATGCACATGATTAAAGTGCCTCCACTTATAGGCAATTTGTCTCACAGCGGACAGATAAATATCTAGGCTCTCTGAGATAACTTTGTAACCCTTTATAGCTCTATGCAACACAGCAATTATTATTATTATTATTATTCTTTATTTATAAAGCGCCAGCATATTCCGCAGCACTGTACAATAAGCACAGTATAGACAGGGTTACAATACATTGAACAATATTTGACAAACAGTACAGGAGGAGATGAGGGCCCTATTCCCGTAGGAACTCACAATCTGGGAGGGTTGGGGTTGGAAACAGGAGGAGAGGACCGTAAGGTGAGAGTGAATGATGGTTGCGTCAGTGAGTTGGCTGGTAGGCTTCCCTAAATAGGAATGTTTTCAGGGAGCGTTTGAAGGAAGAGAAGTTAGGGGAAAGTCTGACAGTACGAGGGAGCAATTCTTGAACGCAGGTCTTCTCAGAACCCTTTATTGGGAGTCTTGGTTCACCTCAACTGATGCTTTTGGGAATGCCAAACTCCAATAGTTTGAGTGCTTCTTAGAAGTCAAAATTGCTCTAACCCGCAGCTCCAATCTTGTTTCATTAATTGATAAGTGAGGGCAGTATTACAAAGTTGGCGCTAACTTAACCAGAGCTGATGTAAACTTAGCAACTCCATAGACTATGGGCACCATTACATTGTAAACGCTACCCTAGCGCGGGTAACCCATATTTTTTACAATCCAAATGCTAACGGGTTAAAAAAACCTTGCGCTTTTCAGCGCGAGGTTACTGTACTTTGCGCTCCCTATAATTAACATGAGGAGTGCAAACAGTTAATTACCGTTAGTATTACAATATACTAACGCTAATTACCATCTGGCTGCGGTTACACGAAAGTTAGCACCAGGTCCAGGCTGTGGTTAACGGATTCCGCTTCTGCAGAATCCGTCAGCATCAGCCAGAAACCCACCCAATTTAATCATATACTCACCTCCTATCCCACGGCGAGGACCACGGCTCCAACCACCTCCTCCGTCTGGCGGGAGCAGGGAGAGACTGGGGAAAAAGACCACCAGTCTCTCTCTCTGCGGATCACTACACCGACCTGCCTGATCTTGCGAGGTGAGATCCGGCAGGTCATGTGACCGCCAGAGTCTGCCTTAATGGAATTCTATGGACTCCATCGAGTGGATGCTCGCAGAGGCGCTTAGCACTGTCGCGCGCATCCTGGGGCTTAGCGCCCGATTACGATGCAGGCAGCTTTTCTAGCACCTGCATCGTAATATCACGCTAAAACAGGGGCGCAAACAAGAAACCTGCAGGAGCAGATTTTTCTCCTTTGCGTTCCCGTTTTAGCTTGAACAATGTAATGGTGCCCTATAATGGCTCTGGTAAGTTTACAACCGCTCGGGTTAAGTTAGCACCAGCTTTGTAATACTGCCCTAGGTTTGCCAATGCCAAAAGTTACCTCTAAATAGCTTGTACTTGAAGTCATTAGCCTAGGCATGCACATTCTTTTTACAACCTATACTGTGAATATTTGAATGATATATTCAAAATGTATAAGAACAATACAATAATATTTGTTATTTGTTAAAAACAGATCATTTTTGTTGATTTTTGTAACTTCGATGAACAGCAAACCAGATTTTAAGACAAATATATACATAAATGCAATAATTTCTTAAGGGTTCACATAGTATTTTTCTTCAACTGTAGTTGCCCCCACACTCTGGCAGTCTGCTCAGATACCCCTTACATTCACAAATCTTTGTCAATGTTGTTTTACTAATTATTGTCAAATGTCCAGCAGTGGCCTAATCTCTCATGCAGTCCCCAGAATTTTAGGTACACACAAATGCCTTCTCTGATGTTAAATATAATCCTGTTTTCCTGTTTTCTTAAAATCATTTTGGAGTTTCCATCTAATGAATCTCTTATCATTATTTGCTTCTTTTATTCTTTTTTTTTTCGGGGTGGGAGAGGTAGTACTTCTGTCTGTGGAGTCTTAACACCTTCATAATGTGAGCCTGTGCCGGAATACAAAAGATCACCACAACTCAAGAGTACAGTCAATTGAGTACATTACCACCCTGTTATATAATGCCACAAGCATTGCATTACAGATAAATATAGGCTCGGATTGACCATATATGTTGTAAGTGAGCAATGTAAATATATATAACTTTCTCCCTTTTAAAATAAATATATATTACTTACCCTTGGTTATATAAACATATCCTGGTCTCATATTCACACTGTATTATTGTTACAATATAAATAATGCTACCAAAGATACACATGACATGAAATTATCCTTTAGGATATACAATTAGTTGTGTTGCAGAAATACCATGCTCTTTACTGGCTCATATTACGGGACTATATATTACTTTATTGTACTTAAAACCCCTTCTCCGTCTGGTATGGGTTTGGATTTTTTTTCATTTTTGCTTCAAGGTGGAACAGGAGAAAAAGAAATAACCCAGAACCTTGAACTTGACATTAATGTATATATTCTGCTCCGGCAGCCACTTTAAAACAGAGATGTTATCAAGTCAGATCACATCACTCAGACACTGGGAGAAATTGTTTGGTTCAAGGCCTCTGAGCCGTGAAATTCAAAAAAATCTTTTAATCCTTGGGCCTGCAGTTTGGGGAAATCTTGCCTGCTATTAAATCCCTTTAATATGTTCTTATTATCATGTCTGTGTTAATAGACAAAATGTTTACCTACGTAAGTTTATAATTAAGAAGCAAATCTGTGAGACTCAATATCAATGTGTTTTTATAATGTCGTTCACATTGCCCAGTTGGCTAGTGCACAGACTGTAGACATCACAGCTTCAAATTGTATGAATGACCTGACAGTCTTTCCTATGAACCTTCTCCTCCAAAAATTGAACATTTTCTGGTTTTAAAAATCGGCAATTAAAATGTTTACCAGTTGTTTCAAGTCTCAGTAAGTCACACATGTTTTAAGTAATCCTGTTCTTAAACAAACAAAAAAATGCCTTCTTTAAATGACTGAAAATGACAATGCTATTCCTAAATTGGCTAGTGGATATTTTTTTCATAATGTGAAGATGGATTTGCATTTAAATTAGAAAGTTGTTAATCAGCTCTTGCTGGCCATCCTTTGATCAGGTTGGTTGGTACAGCTGATCAGCCAGTGCCTCTACTGTAGAAGCATTATCTGAGAGACAGCTAAAGGCTAAGGTCAGACGAAAGCAGTTTTAATGTGTGTTTAGCCGCACGAAATCACGGCCGTGCTAGCAGCAAATGACGTCCAATGCCGGGGAACACACGAAGTATGGCCGCAAGAAAAGTTCCTTTCCCCCCAACGCAAGTGGCAAACGAACGCATTTTTTTCGAGAACGTCAAACCGCTACTACTGACGTACAGAGTGCGCTGCGTCCGCATAGCGACGTGTGTGTGTGATTAGGAGACGTCAGACGCTGCTAATGTCCGGCCAACATAACGTCCAGACACAAAAAGTGTTTTATTGATGATCCGTACAAAATCACGGACGAAAATGCGCATCGTATGACCGCTATCGCGTATTCCGTGAAAAAATGCATCCATTCGTTCGAACGCACTTTTTCACGGACAACGTGAAAAATGCGTTCGTCTGACCCTAGCCTAAGCCAACAGCCTGGAAGACCACCGAGGGAGACTGTACTGTAGGATATATAGGTTGGTTTATAAATAGGGATGAGCTGTTCGGTTTGATCTGTTCGGAGTTCGCATCAAACATCGGCCGTTCGACAGTTCGCGAACTTCAAACTTTTTGGGACATTCGCCAAAAGTTCGATTTTTTTTTTAAAAAAGGTATAAAAAATGCTTAAAAAATACAAAAAAATCTAGAAATAAAGAGACTCTTTACTGCAGAATATTATAAGCAACGGTTTATTAGATATTGAATAAAAACGGGAATATTTTTAACATTGAAGCCTATGGGATAAAAAATTCTTGTTACTAAAACATCAGGCAGACACGGCCCTCTAATCAGGCACTGTAGAGGGCAGCCTGCAGGGGCCTGCCAAGGATCCCCTTGAGGAGCATGCAGCCACCGGATGACAGAGCTGCGACTGTGCGGGCTAGCCGCCCGGGTGCATGTGGCAGAGACAGGCAGCGCAGGGAGGGAGCCACTGCACCTGCGGCCACGGCAAACCCCCCCACAACCAGGATCCAGGGAGCCCCCACTGACCACCAGGCTAAGGTAAGGCGATCCATTTCTAAAAAAAAAAAATCCGAGGACATTTTTAAATGTCCCCGGGAACATAACATAAAACTTTTTTTTTTCCTTTCTCTACCTGGCTGAATGTATTTAATTATATATATTAGATACATTCAGCCAGTTAAAGGGGGGTGGCATGTGGGCTGCGAGGGGTCTCAGGCAGTGGTTTGTTTTTTTTGTGTGTATACTTTTAGCAAATTTATAGGGGAAGGTAAGGGCAGGTATGAGATATATATATGTAGCGCTGCTTTAAAAACCACTGTATTCTGGTGCATTGAACTATTGCTGCCACCAGAGGGAGACAGAGACATTGTTAGACTATGCTGGACAAAACTGAACTACATGTACCATGATCCTTTGCGTGAGGACAGGAAGGAGGTGGTACAGGAAGAGGAAAGAGATCAGCAGCCTCATGCAAGGAGAAGCAGAGTGAGTGGAACAGTGAAAGGTGGAGGACGCATGTTAGAGCTGTCAGGGATCGCAACCAGGCCGGAGTGCAGACGCTGTCTTACGGGTGCTGGAGATCGGGACAGTAATCATGTTGAGACCTACCTGTGCAGCGCTGAGAGGTCTGGAGGAAAAGCTAGTTCCGGCAGGACCCCGAGTTAGGAGACCGTTCTGATAGATTCGGAGTGCAGGCGGTGGATCGTTGTTCCAGTTACGAAGATTTGGCAAGCAGGGAGCAGATTCAGTGGCACGGAGTCCCAGTGCACAGCGGAGAAGATCTCTTGATCGAGGCATCGAGTGCTGGACAGTTTCGTTCATCGGAGGGGTGAGAGGCCTCCTAGGCCACAGTTCCAAAACGGAAACGCACGCTGCAATATTGTTTAAATTCACAGGGCCCCAATGGTGGCTAGTCGAAGATTGTTTTTGTTTCATTCACTGGCCAGTTGAACACTGTACCCGGGTACCCTAGACAACACATACATATTTTTGAGCTATTATTCACGGGACTTACACTCCAGAACGGAGGGGGTTAACCGGTTTCTTTTACCACCGCGTGTTTTTCCCGCGTTAAAAATTCTTGCTACTCAAATAACGTATATGCGTATTACATGCTGCTTTATTGGGATCAGTAAAGAATATAATATATAAAAATCCACAACAGTGCTGGTGTATTGTTATTTCCTAGTGCGGTGAGACTATCCCGAGGTTTATTCAGCGGCTCCTCCGGGGGTGAGCGCTACACTGTGCTTTAACCCCTTCGCTGCTGAGCCATTACACGTCTGTGTGCTGAGCTCATTTTTACCGCTTTTGCTCATCATGGTTAAACGTGATTTGAAGCCACGTTTTATTATATGACCCAGACATACAGTATTATATAGCGTTCTTTCCGACAGACTCGGCAAATTCATAATATATCATTATTATATGTATACATCATGCTCTGCCTGTATATTATAACAAAAAATGCAATAAAATTAGAATTTTTAATCATCTACAGCATGTAATGTGTTTTTTTCACATTTTATCATGCGAGCCTTTGCGGTTATATTTTCTATGGGTTGCGCTTGTTAAACAAATTAGAAACGGGGACTCGTTACATTTTTTGGGGGGGAATTACGTGATTTTTAGCAAATGCACCCCATAGAAAAAAATCATTAGTGCAGCATCATTGTTCACATTATAATTGAAATGGGAACAATATTGCTGCATTAATAAAAACAACACACAAACAAAACCACGTTTTTTTTTTTTTTCAATTTTAATTTTCTTACTTTTAACATGGTCATGTTTGGTTTCATTCGAAAAGGCCATGCTCTGGATGATACCCTCCTTGACCCCCTAGCTGCCACCGTTCTGGAGATATGGTGGTTCAAAGGAACCCCTATCTCCACCAGGGGATTTCCTTGGGACATCCCCGGCTAACCGACATCATCGCGCCATGCGTGATGACGTCAGGAGGTGAGGGGGACCTGGAGGTGGAGCTGCCATCCTAGATGGCAGCCCCCACCGGAGCTAGGCTGCGATCCGGCGCCGGTGCCTGGGGTTAAAACCAGGCACCGCTTAACAGGGGAGGCTCTCCCCTTTTACGCGGTGCCTGGCTTGGAGCGCTGGTACCTCCGATCGGGAGGGAGAGGGATCCTTTCAGATCCCCCCTCCCTTTCAGGCAATCTACCGGCATTGCCGGGGGGGGGTCGCCTGAAAATGACGTCATTGACGTCGGGAGGGGTTTAAATTCGGCGTCTGACTTCCCTGAGGTAAGAACGCCGCGGGACCCAGGAGAGAGAGGTGAGTATCTCAACCAGGTCTCCCGCTTGGGGGTGATGTGTGGGGAACGTCCTCCGCATATAGCGGGAGTCAATGAGGACGTTCCCCACACGTCCTCCACAGCGAAGGGGTTAAATTAACTAAACAATATAAAGAAACTCAAAACACAAAAACATATATATATATTGCAGGTTTTTGAATGTGTTTGTCTGGAGTGGTCTCTCCGTGGTTTTGTTTTGTATTTTATTTTTGAGACGCACCCGGACTGAATGCTTAGTTCAGGCTGAGAGCAACCCCCCCCCGTGTGTTTATTTATTTATATATATATATATTTACACAAAGCAACAACAACGGTTTACCTCGTATTTTCAATAAATTTGCTCAGCAACGGCCTCTATTCAAATAAAGCAATGTAGATATTCCAGCACTCCAGGATTTCCAATATTATTAGACTTTATTCATCCATAGATAAGGGTCAACATTTCAGTTCCTGCAAGGAACTTTCCTCAGGACAGACATAAATTTTACAAAAAAAAAAACATACAGTTTAAATACAAGCGTCAATCACAGAATAAGACATCACCAGCTACTCTCCCTCCCAGTGCACAAAACCTCTGGCGTGTACAGCACTTGCAGTGCCTCTATTCAAAGGTGGAGATTCAAAGGTGCCTGCACGTTTACAAACATCGGAAGATGACTGTTGGGGAAAGAAAGAACAGCACCAACCCTGAGAAATTGATAAACGTTACACTAAAAACATGGCCCTGCCATTACTTACACTAAAGGGGTTATTCAGAGAGCACCGAAATGTCGCCGAGATTTCGGTGCTCTCTCATTCCCACACTTCCCTGCACTTCGGGGAATCAAAGTTCCTCACTCTGCGTTGAATACAGCATTCACTCCGGGTCCTCTGAGTGGAGGGAAAACCTGTGGAAAACCTGTCGAATACCCGTCGAACACCCATCAAAATCCCACAGGAACAGCTGAAAAATACACGCCGAACATGCCCGAAAAAGGCAACGAGCCGTCGAACACAGCGCAGACCAGCTGCCGGAAAAAGCCGTCAAGCTGACGAACGGGTTAAAAAAACTAATGCAATACAGTTGATTGTGTCAAGATTTAAACGCTGTTTGCAAAAAAACTACTGAAGAAAAATGCCTGGAATTTACATATAAGATCCAATGAATGATAATAAAAAGATCTGTTACAGAAAAAAGAAATAATGCTCTAAAGAAAAAATCTTAAAAAATATTTTGCCTAAAAATGCATAAAAGATCCTAAAAATTCTATAAATAAAGTGACTTTTTATTGCAGAATAAAATAATAAATGGTTGATTAGATATTGAATTAAAACAGGAATATTTTTAGCATCGAAGCCTAGGGGATTCGCCTGAATAAACCTGCTAAATGAAAACACCGAACAGCAGGACACTTCGGCAACTTTTCACTGCTGTTCGGTGTTCTCTGAATAGATTAACCATTGCTTCTCTATGGGGGATCTCACTGCCGTCAAACAGGAGAAAATTTGGCGAACTGCCTGCTTTCTGAATTGCCAAACCGCCCCGAAATGTCACTGTACAGGGAAATTCCCTGTTCGGTGACATTTCAGGGCCAGATCGGCTCTCTGAATAACCACTTTAGTCCTTCCTGAAAATTGCTACACATTTGCAATCCCCAAGGACCATTTTGTTTCCAGGTTGTTTTTATCCCCTAACATCAACCAGATCCTTAGTTACACATATACAGAATACATGTTCCTTTCAGTAAGTCCTTTTGGATATACAGTGCCCAACCTATGTATCCACTGGGCCTCCTACTGGAGGAGTACTAATGACCTATCATCCCCCTTCCTTAGCGAGGGGACATGGTCAATTGTCAAAAATGTGACCCATTCGCTGCGGATGACATGTGGAGCACGTCCTCATTGACTCTCGCTATATGCGGAGGACGTGCCCCACACGTCATCCGCTTGCGGGAGCCCTGGCGGAGATATTCACTTCTCTGTCCGGGGTCCTGTGGCAGTCTGACTTCAGCGTCCTCAGACGCTGAAGTTAAGTCCCTCCCGACGTCAATGACGTCATCGCGCCATGCGCGATGACGTTATTTCCAGGCGACCCCCCGGCAATGCCGGGAGATCGCCTGAAAGGGAGGGGGGATCCATTCGGATCCCTCTCTCTCCCGATCGGGAAGGAGCAGCACCACAAGCCAGGCATTGCTTAAAAGGGGAGAGTCTCCCCTTTTAAGCTGTGCCTGGCTTTAACCCCTCAGGCACCGGGTCGCACTTCAGCGCCTTGCGGCGCTGAATTGCGGCCTAGCTCTGGTGGGGGCCACCATCTTGTACCCCTGGGTCCCCCGTCATCGCGCATAGCGTGATGATGTCAGATAGCCGGGGAACCCCTAGCTGCCCGGGGATTTCCCAAGGGGGTCATGGAGGGTGTCATTCGAAAGGCCTGAGCCTTGCCTTTCGAATGATACCCAACATGACCATGTGCAAAGTAAAAAAATAAATAAAAAAGAATTTAAAAAAAATAATAATAATAAAAAAAACATGTTTTTTTTGTGTGTGTTGTTTTTATTAATGCAGAAATATTGTTCACATTTCAATTATAATGTGAACAATGATTTTTTTCTTTGGGTGCGTTTGCTAAAAATCACATAATTCCCCCAAAAAATTTAACAAGTCCCCATTTCTAATTTTTGGTAGGCTTGTGCACCGATTTTTTTTCGGTTCGATTCGGTTCGATTTTTCGGATTTTTAAACTTTTCGATTCGGCTCGTTTCGACCGATTTCTGTTTCGATTCGGTTCGGCTCGATTCGTTTTTCGTTTATTTATTTTTTTAGGAATATCGACCATTTTTTTCGTATTTTCGTGTCACTTAGCTCGTTTTTTGGATCGACTTTTCGTGATTTCGGAAATTTTCGTTTTTCGGAATTGTACATGTTTTCGGAATTACGACCATTTTTCGTATTTTCGTGCCACTTTGTTCGGTTTTTGTATCGACTTTTCGTAAGTTCGGAAATTTTCGTTTTTTCGGAACGTCTGTTCTCCTCGTTTCAAAGCAATAAATTTCGATTTGACACATTTGAAAATTCCGAAAATATTTAGTTTCGGCTCGGAAAACTTTTTGGATCTGCCATTTTCGGATCTAAAAATTTTCGGAAATTCGGCCGCATCCGAAAACACAAATCGGGAAATTTCGTGAAAATTCCGAAATTCCGAAACCCGAAACGCACATCCCTAATTTTTGTACAAGCGCACACCATAGAAAATATAGCCGCAAACGCTCAAGAGATAAAATGTGAAAAAAAAACACTTTACAAGCTGTAGATGATTAAAAATTCTAATTTTATTGCATTTTTTGTCATAATATACATGCAGGACATGACGTATACATATAAAAATGATATATTATGAATCTGCCGAGTCTGCCGGAAAGAACAATATATAATATGTCTGGGTCGTATAATAAAATGTGGCTTCAAATCGCGTTTAAACATGATGAGCGAAAGCGGTAAAAATGAGCTCAGCACTCAGGCGTGAAATGCCACAGCAGTGAAGGAGTTAAGAGAGGATAAAGGGTGGCCAGATTCCAAAAAGTGTCTGGACACCAGTTTTTCAGAATTTCCATACCTGTAGGCTATCCTGATGTTGGACCTATGGTTCCTAATTCTCTCACACAATCGGGTATCTGTTTTACCAATATATGCTAAGCCACAAGGGCATACCATTTTATATACAACAAACGCTGTTTTACAAGTAATGGAATGTTTAATGTAATATCGTTTGCCTGTGTGAGGGTGTTGGATTTCCCTAGATGGGTCATGTGGCCACATGTAATGCAGCCCAAACATCTTTTACAACCCCAATTGCAAAACCGTTCTGACTCCCGCATATAGCTTAGGTCCTTCAAATTATGTTTTTTTTTCTATAGCAAAAAATGGGCTTTTGTTTGAATTCCCCCGGTTGGGAATGATCCTTCTCTAGCATCTGCCAGTTCTTCTTGACTATAGACGTGACCTTATCGGTTGCTGTGTTAGGCTAGGGTCAGACGAACGCATTTTTATGTTGTCTGTGAAAAAGTGCGTTCGAACGAATGGACGCATTTTTTCACAGAATACGTGATAGTGGTCATACTATGCGCATTTTCGTCCGTGATTTTGTACGGATCATCAATAAAACACTTTTTGTGTCTGGACGTTATGTTGGCCGGACATTAGCAGCGTCTGACGTCTCCTAATCACACACACACGCCGCTAGCGGACGCAGCGCACTCTGTACGTCAGTACTAGTGGTTTAACGTTCTCGAAAAAATGCGTTCATTTTCCACTTGCGTTGCGCAGCCGGACTTTTGTGCGACCGTACTTCGTATATTGGCCGTCATTGCCCGGCATTTGCTGCTAGTGCGGCCGTGATTAAGTGCGGCTGCACGCGCGTTCGCACTGCCTCAGTCTGACCCTAGCCTTAAAGGTTATGGGGAGCCTCAGCCTGTCCTGTTTAACTCTTTTAACCAGGGTGGATTTTGCCTTCTCTAGGGCATCTTCTAGGACCTTTATAGGGTATCTTCGCTTCCCAAACCTTTCACACATCTGGCCTGGTTGTTCTTCTCTTATGGCCTCATCACTGTTATTCCTAATTACTCTGAGGAACTGAGCATAGGGTAGCGCTCGTTTAGAATGCTCCGGGTGTGCACTTGTATTTAAGAGCAACGTACTACGATCTGTCGGTTTTGAAAACAGTTTTTGAGTACTGCAAAGGATAACCGATTGTAGTACTGGAGTATAACATTCATGATGTTTTTTTGAATACAGGTATTAATGGTTATGCTTGCTGTTGGTTGAAAATATGGCCACATTACGTTGAACTTAATAAAGATGTTTAGTTTATAATATAAATGGATGCCTGGGGACCATAGTTGACTGGATGGTTATGAACACATGATCTGAAGTCCCAATGAGGCGGACCGTAGCAAATGGATGGACGTGATTGGTTGTTAGCGTACACATGACTCAGCATGCTTACCGATTGAGACCTTAAATAAGCTGCTGTTGCAATTTTTTATTTGCATCCCTGACGAGCCGTAGGAAAAACATTCGTCGGATGTGCGCAACTGTTACTGCTCAAGACTTTATAATATTATGATCGATCACCTCTATATGATATATTTGGTAATTTGGTACAGGGTTTAACTATACCTCTGAGGTTTCATTATAGCAAAATACAAATAATTGTGAACTACTTGTTAGGCGTGGATATAGCAATATTGATAGAGGTTGAGTTTGGATTCTAGATTAACCTTTTAGGGAGTGACAAATGAAAATACTCTAATATATTGTGGAGCTTTAAAAATGTTACTGTTCATGAGACTCGTATGATATATATACAGAGTTATTCAGAGAGAGGTGAAAAGCAGAAGAATGACTGGAGAATGGAAAATTCTAGCAGGGTTATTCAAAGAGATCCGAATTGCTGGAGAAAGGTAACCAAATGCTGAAATTCAGCGTACGGTTACCTTTCCTGGCCATTCGGCTATCCAGACAGCAGGCAATTCGCCAAATCCTGGTGAATTGCCTGCACATACGGTGCCTGTTCGGTGCCTGTTCTAGGGCAGTGAAATCCCCATAGAGAAGCAATGCTTCGGCTATTCAGAGAGCAAAACCCAGCAGTGAAAAGTTGCCGAATTGCCCTGCCATTCGGTGGTTTAACCCTTTCGCTGCTGAGGCTTTTCACACCTCTGTGCTGAGGTCATTTTTACCGGTTTTGCTCATCATGTTTAAACGTGTTTTGAAGGCTTATTTTAGTATATGACCCAGACATATTATATATCGTTCTTTCCGTCAGACTCGGTAGATTCATAATATGTCATTATTATATGTATACGTTATGTCATGTCTGTATATTATAACAAAAAATGCAATAAAATATGTATTTTCAATAATTTACAACGTGTAAAGTGTTTTTTTTCACATTTTAACATGCGAGCAATTGCGGTTATATTTTGTATGGGGTGCGCTTGTTAAAAAAATTAGAGATGGGGTCTCGTTACATTTTTTTTTGGGGAAAATTACAAGATTTTTAACAAACGCACCGCATACAAAAATCGTTAGTGCAGCATCATTGTTCACATTATAATTTAAATGGGAACAATATTGCTGCATTAACGAACCAAAAAAAAGAAAACAATTTTTTTTTTTTTTTTTTTATAATTTTTTTTTAAATATATCTTTATTTTTATTTTTAATTTTTATTTTTTTTAAAAAACTTTTTTCACATTTGTGTTTGGTATCGTTGGAACGGCCATGCTCTGGCTGATCCAACCATACCAAACTTTAACCCCTAGCTGCCACGGATCGGGAGATAGCGAGTTCATTGGAACTCCCTATCTCCACCGTTGGTGGCAGTTAGGGGTTAACTCTAGGACTGGCGTCATCGTGCTATGCACGATGACGCCAGTCCTCAGGGGGGAGTTCCCGGAGGCTTGGCCGACATCCAAGATGTCGGCCAGCTCCGGGAAAGGATCACGAACCGGCGCTTTTC
This sequence comes from Leptobrachium leishanense, assembly GCA_009667805.1. Taxonomy (NCBI): domain Eukaryota; kingdom Metazoa; phylum Chordata; class Amphibia; order Anura; family Megophryidae; genus Leptobrachium; species Leptobrachium leishanense. The sequence continues at coordinate 93,590,684 of CM019068.1, read as the reverse complement.
AGTGCCGATTCGCGATCCAGCTCCCCAAGGGTTAATGCCAGGCACCATTTGGAAGGGCAGGCTGTGCCCTTCCAAATGGTGCCTGGGTTAACCCCCGCAACGCCGCCGATCGGGAGGGAGAGAGGTCCGAAGGACCTCCCCCCTCCCTTTCAGGCGCCTCCTCCGCACATGCGGGGGGGGCGCCTGAATTAGGTGTCATCGCGCTGCCGCGATGACACCTAATTTCACCGGCGGCGGTTCCGGATGCTGGGCTGACATCGAGGATGTCAGCCCGCACCGGGGGGGCCAGCGATCGGCCGGAACTCGGCCGAACGCTGACCCCAAAGTGAGGACGCGCTCAGCGCGTCCTCAGCACACCAGCAGCCATGCGGAGGACGCGCTGAGCGCGTCCTCCGCATCGAAGTGGTTAATTCGGCAGGTTTATTCAGGCGAATACCATTGGCTTCAATGTTAAAAATATTCCCGTTTTAAATCAATATCTAATAATCCGTTCATTATAACATTCTGCAGTAAAAAGTCTCTTTATTTTCAGTTTTTTTAGGATATTTTAAGCATTTTTTGGGATTTTTTTGCAAACTTTTTTTTCCTTTTTTTTAAATCATTTTTTTTTTTTCTGTAACAGCTCTTTTTATTATCATTCCCTGGACCTCATATGTAAATTCCAGACATTTTCGCTCAGTAGTTTGTTTGCAAACAGCGTTTCACTTTTCAAACGTTCAAGTGTACTGTTTTTTTGTTTTCTTCACCTCCTTCGTCTGCGGTGTCAGGTTTTTCCGGCGGCTGCTCTGCGCTATGATCGGCTCCTGCTTGGGTTTCTCCGTCGTCTTCGGCGGGGCTAATCCAGATGTTTTTGCGGGTTTCGGTGTGCGTTCGCCCTCGTTTTGCAGTGAGTTTTCGGCGGGTTTGCGGCTACTTTTCCCTGCATTACGACGGCCCCGTGGTGTTTGCTGAATACACCGCAGGGTCGCCGAAATGGGATCGCCAAATCCTACCGAATTGAAGAGAACGAAAAGTCACCGAACGTGCAGTGGCTTTTCGATTCTCTTTGAATAACCCTGTAGGTCAAAATAACCAAACCAGAAAATTTTTCCCATTTTCAATTCTCCAGTCAAGATAAACATGGAGTATATTTATTTTTGAGTGGATGGTTCCAAACTGTCTACTATTGTCAGTGGTTGGCTTTTATCTTTGTTGGTTTTTCATAAATGTTTTTGTGTTTTGAGTTTCTTTATATTGTTTAGTTAATTTAAAGCATAGCAATAAAAGTGATGTTTATTTGGGTAAATCACCTGTTCTGTTCTTGTTTAAAGGTCAACAGTTTTCTAATATGCCGCTGCATGATAATATTATTCTAAAGGCGCTGAAGTGTGTGTCTTTGTCACTTAAATGAAACTCCTGTCCTGATCTTTCCCATAAATTCCCAACTAACGGACATTACACCTGTGCAAGGATTAGGAGTTCATTGTCTCAAAATCTCACTTCATAAAGCTGGATTTAAGATTTTACTTAGCTGACTTTGTGGTGGTCCACATTCCTGGGCAAGTTAAAAGGGTCATTCAGTCAGCACTATATGAATAGAGATATGTACAGTTGCGTTCAAAATTATTCAACCCCCACTGAAATTGAGTGTTTTGGCCAGTTTGACATTGAAACATAGAAACATAGAAAGATGTCGGCAGATAAGAACCTTTCGGCCCATCTAGTCTGCCCAATTACATGGATACTTTACCTGGATTTATCTTTTGTTTAGGATAGCCTTATGCCTATCCCATGCTTGCTTAAATTCAATTACTGTTTTGGCCTCTACCACTTCAACTGGAAGACTGTTCCATGTATCCACCACCCTCTCAGTAAAATAATGCTTCCTGATGTTACTTTTAAACCTTTGCCCCTCTAATCTAAGACTATGTCCTCTTGTTTTGCTACTTTGTTTCCTTTTAAATATACTCCCTTCCTCTACCTTGTGGATTCCCTTTACATATTTAAATGTTTCTATCATATCTCCTCTGTCTCGTCTTTTTTCCAAGCTGTACATGTTAAGATCATTAAGCCTTTCCTGGTAACTTTTCTCCTTCAAGCCGTACACCATTTTAGTAGCCCTTCTCTGAACTCTCTCTAAGATGTCTATATCCTTCTGGAGATACGGTCTCCAGTACTGCACACAGTACTCCAAGTGAGGTCTCACCAGTGCTCTGTACAGTGGCATGAGCACTTCCCTTTTCCTACTGCTAATACCTCTCCCTACACAACCAAGCATTCTGCTAGCATTTCCTGCTGCTCTATTACATTGACTAATTACCTTTAGATCCTCTGAAATAATAACCCCTAAATCCCTTTCCTCAGATGTTGAGGTTAGGACTGTATCAAATATTCTATATTCAGCCCTTGGGTTTTTACGTCCCAGGTGCATTATCTTGCACTTATCCACATTAAAACTCAATTGCCACAGCGCCGACCATTTTTTTAGTTTACCTAAATCATTTGTCATTTGGCTGATCCCTCCAGGAACGTCAACCCTGTTGCAAATCTTTGTGTCATCAGCAAAAAGACATACTTTTCCATTAATACCTTCTGCAATATCACTAATAAAAATATTAAATAGAATGGGTCCAAGTACTGACCCCTGAGGTACCCCACTGGTAACAAGACCTTGCACCGAATAAACTCCATTTACCACAACCCTCTGTTGCCTGTCACTCAGCCACTGCCTAATCCATTCAACAATATTGGAATCCAAGCTCAAAGATTGCAATTTATTGATAAGCCTTCTATGCGGAACAGTATCAAAAGCCTTACTGAAATCTAAATAAGCAATGTCTACTGCACCACCTGTGTCTATTATTTTTGTTACCCAATCAAAAAAATCAATAAGATTAGTTTGGCATGATCTCCCTGAGGTAAACCCATGTTGTTTCTGATCCTGTAATCTATGTGTTTTTAGATGTTCAACAATCCTTTCCTTTAACATGGTTTCCATTAATTTCCCCACTACTGACGTAAGACTAACTGGCCTATAGTTCCCAGATTCCTCCCTACTACCCTTCTTCTGAATGGGCACAACATTTGCTAATTTCCAGTCTTCTGGGACGACTCCCATTAGCAAGGATTGGTTAAATAAATCTGTTAACGGTTTTGCTATTACATCACTGAGCTCCTTTAATAATTTAGGGTGGATCCCATCAGGCCCCATTGATTTATTTGTCTTTACTGTAGACAGCTGCTGTAGAACCTCCTCCTCTGTAAACTGATATGTAATTGTCTCGTTAGTGTTTCCTCCTAACTGAGGTCCCTTTCCTTCCTTTTCTTCTGCAAAGACTGAACAAAAATATTCATTGAGGCAGTCAGCGAGACTTTTATCCTCTTCTACATACCTTCCTTCCTTTGTTTTTAATCTAACTAATCCTTGTTTTACTTTTCTTTTCTCGTTTATGTATCTAAAAAATGTTTTGTCCCCCTTTTTTACTGACTGAGCTATTTTCTCTTCTGCGTGTGCTTTGGAAGCTCTTATAAATTGCTTTGCCTCTTTCTGCCTAATCTTATAGGTTTGCCTATCTTCTTCACTCTGAGTTTTTTTAGAATTATTGAATGCTATCTTTTTGTTCTTCACTATTTTGGCCACTTCTGCAGAGTACCACAGTGGTTTCTTCCCTTTTTTGTTTTTGCTAACAAGTCGAATGCAATTGCCTGTGGCCTTCAATAATGCTTCTTTTAAATAATCCCATTTCTCCTGGACTCCCTTTAAACTCCTCCAGTCTGATAATGACTCCTTCACACAAAGTCTCATTTTAGAAAAATCTGTTTTTTTAAAGTCTAAAACTTTTGTTTTTGTGTGGTGTGGCTCCATCTCTGTTCTTATATTAAACCATACTGACTGGTGATCACTAGATCAATTGATTTTGATCATTCAGTCATCTTGCTTACAATTAAATCAAAGAGGCACGTGTAGGTCAGACAAATATAACATAAAATTTATAATGAAATAACCACAAATGTCTTTTCTGTGCTCACATCATTATCAGTTTTATTCAACCCCCAAGTGACATTCAATCTTAGTACTTAGTACAACATCCTTTTACAGTTATAACAGCTTTTAAACGTGAAGCATAGCTTGACACAAGTGTCTTGCAGCGATCTACGGGTATCTTCGCCCATTTGTCATGGGCAAAAGCCTCCAGTTCAGTCACATTCTTAGGCTTGCGCACTGCAACTGCTTTCTTTAAGTCCCACCAGAGGTTCTCAATCGGATTTAAGTCAGGTGACTGCGATGGCCACTCCAAAATGTTCCAGCCTTTAATCTGCAACCATGCTCTAGTGGACTTGGAGGTATGCTTGGGATCATTGTCCTGTTGAAAGGTCCAACATCTCCAAAGCCTCAGGTTTGTGACAGACTGCATCACATTGTCATCCAATATCACCTGGTACTGAAGAGAATTCATGGTACCTTGCACACGCTGAAGCTTCCCTGTACCTGCAGAAGCAAAACAGTCCCAAAGCATGATTGACCCCCCGCCATGCTTCACAGTAGGCAAGGTGTTCTTTTCTTCATAGGCCTTGTTCTTCCTCCTCCAAACATAGCGTTGATCCATGGGCCCAGACAGTTCTAATTTTGTTTCATCAGTCCACAGAACACTATCCCAAAACTTCTGTGGTTTGTCCACATGACTTTTGGCATACTGCAGTCAACTCTTCTTATTCTTTGGAGGCAGCAAGGGGGTGCGCCTGGGAGTTCTGGCATGGAGGCCTTCATTACGCAGTGTGCGCCGTATTGTCTGAGCTGAAACTTCAGTACCCACATCTGACAAATCTTTTCTCAGTTCCTCAGCAGTCACACGGGGACTTTTCTCCACTCTACGCTTCAGGTAGCGCACAGCAGTCAAAGTCAGCATCTTCTTTCTGCCACGACCAGGTAGCGTTTCAACAGTGCCCTTTGCCTTGAATTTGCGAATGATGCTTCCTATGGTCTCTCTTGGTATGTTTAACATCTTTGCATTCTTCTTATAGCCATTGCCCTTCCTGTGAAGAGTAATCACCTCTTCTCTTGTCTTCCTGGACCATTCTCTTGATTTCACCATGTTTGTAACCACTCCAGTAAATGTCTAGAAGGAGCTGAGTATCACAGTCATTTTAAAGCTACCTAATTGGTGCTTATTATGCTTTATTGCTGCTCCGTGACATCCACAGGTGTTTTCAATACCTGATTGAAAACACTTGAATGAACCTCTGTTCTTCAGAGTGGTAGTCTTTAAGGGGTTGAATAATTGTGTCAATGAAGAATTCACAAAAGAAACATTTACTACTGTATTACAAAACCAATTGATGTCATTTTAGTTGCATATGGTTCTTTAAAAAGTCCTTGTAGGATTTCATTCTGAATACAATTACAAATGTACACTAAATTCCCTAAAACCCTTTACAGCATTGGGGTTGAATAATTTTGAACACAACTGTATATGCTTATTGATTTATACTCTGTTGCATTGGCCTAAAATGACTGTATTTCTTCAAAAGATTTGTTGTGTTTGCAATGTCATCCAGCCAGTGTATGTAAAATACAAAGTAGTTGTCAGGAATATTTAATAACGCATCTAAGAGTCCTCTTACACTGTAGACCCTTCACTCTGAAGATTTTGGTATCTAATTGTATTATGGTGGGTATGTTAAGAGGATTCACCCTAAATGCAAATACTAAAAGCCAACCTGAATTACCGGTCTATAAGCTTGAATTCGATATAAAGGTTATCTAGAAGAATAAGCACCTAGGAAAAGGTCAGAGTAGTTTATAAATTTAGCCAATGTCAAAACATCAAAAAGAATCCAAGCCAAAACAACAAAGTCAGCTAAGCCGGGGTCAGGACATAAAAACAGCAGCAAAAGTCTATAACAAGCCAAGATTGATACAACGTAAAACACAAGATACTCTATTGAAAGTGCTCTCTGGTCAAGAAGAACCATGACTGGGCACAGAACAAACAGGTTTGAGGATATATATATATACAGTAATGTGCAAAAGTTTTAGGCAGGTGTGAAAAAATGCTGTAAACAAAGAATACTTTCACAAATGGAAGTGTTACACATTTATGTTCATAAATGAACAAAATGCAGTGAATGAACAAAGAGAAATCTAAATCAAATCAATATTTGGTGTGACAACTCTTTGCCTTCAAAGCAGCAGCAATTCTTCTAGGTACACTTGCACACAGTTTTTGAAGGAATTCGGCTGGTAGGTTGTTCCAAACATCTTCTGTGGATATAGGCTTTCTCACATCCTTCTGTCTCTTCATGTAATCCCAGACACACTCGATGATGTTGAGATCAGGGCTCTGTGGGGGCCATGCCATCACTTCCAGTACTTCTTGTTCTTCTTTACGCTGAAGATAGTTCTTAATGACTTTGCCTGTATGTTTGGGGTCTTTGTCCTGCTGCAGAATAAATTTGGGGCCAATCATACGCCTCCCTGATGGTATTGCATGATGGATAAGTATCTGCCTGTATTTCTCAGCATTGAGAACACCATTAATCCTGACCAAATCATCAAATCAATATTTGGTGTTACTACCTTTTGCCTTCAAACCAGCATCAATTCTCATAGGTACACTTGCACAAAGTCAGGGATTTTGTAGGATTATAGTCAGGTGTATGATCAACCAATTAAACCAAACAGGTGCTAATGATCATCAATGTCACACGTAGGTTGAAACCCAGTCATGAACTAAAACAGCTGTGTAGGAGGCTTAAAACTGGGTGAGGAACAGCCAAACTCTGCTACCAAGGTGAGATTGTGAAAGACAGTTTCAGGTCAAGGCAAGATTGAGCACAGCAACAAAACACAAGGTAGTTATACTGCATCAACAAGGTCTCTCCCAGACAAAGATTTCAAAGCAGACTGGGGTTTCAAGATGTGCTATTCAAGCTCTTTTCAAGAAGCACAAAGAAACGGGTAACGTTGAGGATTGCAGACGCAGTGGTCGGCCAAGGAAACTTAGTGCAGCAGATGAAAGACACATCAAGCTTATTGCCCTTCGAAATCAGAAGATGTCCAGCTCAGAATTGGCAGAAACCAGTGGGAACCAGGTACACCCATCTACTTTCTGGAGAAGTCTGGCCAGAAGTGGTCTTCATGGAAGAGTTGCAGCCAAAAAGCCATACCTCCGGCTCCAACGTGGGAACAAGACCAAGTGACTAAAGTATGCACGAAAACATAGGAACTGGGGTGCAGAAGTGATGATCTCAACATATTAACATCATCGAGTGCGTCTGGGACTACATGAAGAGGCAGAAGGATGTGAGAAAGCCTACATCCACATTCTTTGTTTACAGTATTTTTTCACACCTGCCTAAAACATTTGCACAGTACTGTATAAGTATTTATTAGTAATTTTGTTTAAACTACGATAATCAATGCATGAAGGAAGGTCCCCTTCTTTTCTAGAGGCAAAAAAAGAATCTGTGCAAATTGGGTTTCTAAATGTTAACGTAAAATCAGGTTAGCTCGATTTGGGAGTGAAGGGGTTAAATTAACATAACTTGCATATGGTATTACAAAAGGTCTCATAAAATTTTGAAATCAGCAATCTTTTGCTTTCAGGAGAACTTTCAGAAATGTATAATGATTTATTTTAAATGTAGTTAGTGTTCATTTCAATCTCTAGTAATGCAATCTGACAGTGTTTTAAAAAACATAACGTTTCAGAGCGACTGTGCATCGGCGCGCCTGTATCTACAGTCTGTGCATACACTTTGCCCCATTTTTGTTTTACTTTTTCTCACTCTCCTTGCTTCCAATGCCTTTTATCGTCCCACGTATCAGACGCCTTGACATGCCTGCACAGTTGCATAGTCAGTCTGACAAAGTTATCTCAAAGAAATGTATGCTATGGCTGCCCGGAGGTGGTTTTGGAACATAAATCCAATCACTAATCTAAGACTATATATATATTTGTGCAATTGCAAGTTGTGACGATTTGAATTTTATGACTTTGTTTCATTACTGTTCTTATATACTGTACTTTGCGGTGGATGAGTTAGTGGATCTCTGAGTTACGTGCGTTTATGTTTGGGGGACTTAAGATAAGGATTTGTGAATGTCAGGGTTAGAAGACACTTAGGGTTAAAGAATTCTTGTTTTTGAGGACTGTTGACAGTATTCCTCACCATCCTCCGACCAGTTACAGTTACAAGTATTTATAAAGCTCCAATAAATTCCTTAGCGCTGTACAATGGGAGAGACAGAATAACAAATATACATACATGTCACACATGGGGAACAGAAGGAGAGAGGACCCTGCTCGAGAGCTCACAATCTAGAATCTAGAAGAGAGGTGACCCATTAGGTGAGGGTGAATAGGGTAGGTGGAGTGGTGGGTTGCAGGAGGGCTGAATGGGAAGAGGAGCAGGAAATGACAGTGGGGAGATCATGGAGTGAGCCGTTAGGCTTCTCTACAGTAATGCGTTTTCAGAGACTTCTTGAAGAACTGGAGAGACGGAGAGAGTGTAATGTTGCGGGGGAGGGAGTTCCATAAAAAGGGGGCTGCTTAGGAGACGTCCTGAAGGTGAGAGTTAGGGGTGCGGGTACAGGAAACCGATAGCATCAGATCATTGGCAGAGCGAAGTGGTCAGGATGGGATATACCTGTTAATAAGGGAGGAGATGTAGGCAGGGGCGCGGTTATGGAGAGCTTTGTAAGTGAGCACCAGTATTTTGAAATTGATTCTAAAGGAAACAGGGAACCAGTGTAGAGATTGTCAGGTTTAATACCTTGCAGATACTTGCCTTTCAGGTGATGAGGCCGTTATGCAGGTCTCGGGGATGCACACACTTGTGGGAGAGGAGAACAACATAGGAGGGCTGTGGGACAGGGTACACTGGAAACTCACAGGTTGGCTGAGGGTAATGAGGATCGCAATCCTTGAGTCCAGATACGAGGGTAGTTGCTCCTGGGAGAGCACGTTGGGAAGGGTCGTTGCTCCTGGGAGAGCACGTGGGTAGGGTAGTTGCTCCTGGGAGAGCACAGTCAGTATTGGTGGGTCTTGGAGCAGGGGGAAACACGATGGGTAGATAGGGAAAGCAGGTTTCTGGAGCTTGGTCTTTGCCGGTCTTGTTCATAGGAACAGGAGACAACAATGAAGCACTGTGGGAAGGTAGGAGGGAACTTTTATTGGTTAGCCACATGGGTGTGTCACGTGACCTGAAGTGTGTGTGTGTGATGATTTAACTGTTTATATACACTGGTGCTGAAAAGGGCAGCACCTTTCATGCAGCTGCCACTTGCATGGAATCACACAGGAACAGACAGGTACGGTCCTGACAGTACCCCCCTCTTTAAAATCGCACTCTGGGCGATGAAGTGACCGGAACTCCAGCCTGGGCACACATCTTCCGCTGGCTTCTTCAGGATGGCATAGCCATAGATTGGCAGGAAAAATGTCCACAGAAGGGTCACCCCGGTGGGTGACGGGACAGATAAGCCCTGCACCACTGGAAGGTGGAATAAGGATCCACAGTTTTCTTGGGCACTTCAGGAAGGGCGTCTGGATTGTTAGTTGGAGTACACTTTTTCCTCTGGCGGCGCCGTGTCCGAGATCTGGACGTCTTGGTGACATCATCCATGGTGGGTATCCTTTGGTCTCGTGGGGATAGAACAGTGACTGTAGATCCCAGTGTCCCATACCCCTGGCGCATATTCATATATCGGGTGGCAGGGTGACAGATATCGCTGGATGTGAGTACCGGGAGTTGCAGTGGTCAGCGCCATAATTGATCTCCTGGATTGGCGTTCAGCTTCCCAGAGCTTCAGTGCCTCCTCAAACCTCACCAGGTCCTCTATACAGACTACTGTCCCATTAGAAGCGTACACACAGTCGGGAGGTAGGGGTTCTTGAGGAGCAGTAGCAGCACTGGCCACAAAGTGCTGCCTGGGAGTGATGGGTGTGCTGATTGAAGTCAGAGCGGTCTCCATCTCCATAGGAGGACCAGACTCCTCAGACACTGGGTACTCTTGCTCAATAGAGTCAGGCTCCAGGATTTCTGTGGGTTCTGTCTCCATGGGCAGTACTTCGTCCTCATCCTCCTCAGAGCTAGCCTCCAGAGACACCGAACCTCTGGGTACCATGGGTATGGATCTTCTGGGGGCAGGTTTCGGCGCAGGAGGTTTCCTGGGAGCTGGCTTGGGCACTTTCACAGGCTTTGGCAACGGTGCAGGCTTTGGTGCTTTAGCAGACCTAGGCTTTGGTGCAGGCACGGTAGCTTTCACCGGTTGGGGCGGCGGTGCAGGCTTGGTTACCTTACCAGGTTTAGCCACTGCAGCTGGCTTGGGAATTGCTGTGGGCTTAGGCCCTGGTGCAAGCCTGGTCTCTTCATGCGGGGGCAGCGTGATCTTGACAAGGGGCGTACTTCTTGGCATAGGAATTTTTGCACACCTTTGCCCAGGGATTTCCTTATTGGGTGGTCTTATTGGACAGTCTACTAAGAAATGGTTGGAACCCCCGCAGTAAAGGCAGAGTTTGAGGGTCTGCCTTCTGGTACGCTCCTCTGGTGACAGGGGATCACGTTTCTTCCCAGCAGGAGTACGCACCTTAGTGGAGGGGTCCCATACTGCTTGCAACAGCTCTTTCATGAGGGTGGACAGGTGTTGGAATAGGTCTTGGAATGTTCTCCTAATCACCTCCATTACAGCGTGCATTACTGCGGTCTCATTCTTTTCAGGCTTCATTGTGTGTCAGGTTTAATACCTTGCAGGTACTTGCCTTTCAGGTGATGAGGCCGTTATGCAGGTCTCGGGGATGCACACACTTGTGGGAGAGGAGAACAACACAGGAGGGCTGTGGGACAGGGTACACTGGAAACTCACAGGTTGGCTGAGGGTAATGAGGATCGCAATCCTTGAGTCCAGATACGAGGGTAGTTGCTCCTGGGAGAGCACGTTGGGAAGGGTCGTTGCTCCTGGGAGAGCACGTGGGTAGGGTAGTTGCTCCTGGGAGAGCACAGTCAGTATTGGTGGGTCTTGGAGCAGGGGGAAACACGATGGATAGATAGGGAAAGCAGGTTTCTGGAGTTTGGTCTTTGCAGGTCTTGTTCATAGGAACAGGAGACAACAATGAAGCACTGTGGGAAGGTAGGAGAGAACTTTTATTGGTTAGCCACATGGGTGTGTCACGTGACCTGGAGTGTGTGTGTGTGATGATTTAACTGTTTATATACACTGGTGCTGAAAAGGGCAGCACCTTTCATGCAGCTGCCACTTGCATTGAATCACGCAGGAACGGACAGGTACGGTCCTGACAGAGATTGACAGAGGGTGAGGTGTGAGAGGTGTGGGAGGTGAGGTGTATGAGTCTGGCACAGGCATTCATAACAGACTGCAGAAGGATAATCTGGGATCTCTTAAGGCCAGAGAGAAGGAGGTTGCAATAGTCAAGGCCGGAGATAATAAGAGCTTGGACAAGCATTTTAGTAAAGTCTGGATTAAGAAAGAGGTGGATGCGTGCAATAGTTTTTAGGTGGAAGTAGCAAGATTTGGTTAGAGACTGAATGTGAGGAGTAAAGGATAGATTGGAGTTCAAGAGGACCCCGAGGCAACGAGCCTGAGAGGTAGAAGTAATGGTGGCACCCTTCACTTGAAGGGAAATAGGTGCAGGAATCAAGGTCTTAGAGGGCGGGAAGAAAAGAAGTTCAGTTTTTGAGAGGTTGAGCTTGAGGAAACGGGAAGTCATCCAGTCAGAGACAGCTGAGAGGCAGGCTGTAACATGGCCCAACACTGGCGGAGAGAGAACGGAAGAGGAAAGGTAGATTTTGTGTGTCGTCAGCATAGAGATGGTAATTGAAACCATAATAAGAGATGAGGTTGCCCAGAGAGGCAGTATAGATTGAGAAGAGTAGGGGACCCAGAACAGAGCCTTAAGGTACTCCAACTGAAAGAGCAACAGGTGATGAAGAGGCGCCAGCAAAAGAGACACTGAAGGAGGGAAGAGAGATAGGAAGAAGACCACTAAAACAGACTGGTCCAGGAGAATCACAGTCCACAGCCACTAAATGACACACCATAACCACATCTCTCTCACTCTCGTCTCAACATTAAGAATCTGCCAACCTTAGCAAGAATTCTCTGTGTCCTTTGTGATTAGTTAGCAGTGCTGCAGCCCAAATACGCTCTTTCCTAAGAAAAACACAGGTATAATAATCCCCCTCATTGCTAAAGTTTGTTTTATGGATCCTCGACCATGACTGGTACCCACCCTAAGATAATAAATGGTTATTTGGTCAGGATATATACTCTATGACATGATCTCTTTCTATTAGCCTTTGGTCTCAAGTGATCCTGTACAAATTACTTGCACTTTGGCCTCAAGTGCTTTCCTGGGAAATCAAAGGAAAGCTCCCATTCTTAAATAACATTTAATACTGCAGTTTCCATGTGTTATTTATTGCAGTCTGGTTTGAACTGTGTATTAATTAAAAGTCTTTCAGTGCCAGAAACTCACTGATCTTTCCGTAAACTAGGGGATGATTATTTGATACCTTCATTGGCCTTTCTTTGTCGTCTCCTGAGCTGTAGAGGTGAAATTCAGAGCAGATTCAGAAAGTCCTGGATCTTTTTTCTTTTTCTTGCTATATGAAATATGAAATATCCATACTGCTGCCTTGTGATTTAAAAGCTGGAAGCAAGGCAATAAATTTGATAGCAGAAGAAGAAGGTCCCTTTTCATTTACTTCAATTACTCTTTAATTAATAGACGTCCCAGGACGTACTTGAAAACGAGAGAAATCTCAGTGTATCCTTCCTGGTAAAATACTTTATAAATAAATAAATAAAATTAATAGACCTGTGTTTTGTTTCGTCTGAAATTGAATTCGTCCGAATATCCACCATTTTTAGTTTTCGGAAGCATTTCCGAAAACGATACTCGGCCATCTGAAATTTCGAATTGGTCCAAAAGAATGAATTGAAATGATCCGAAATGATTCGAAACGATCCGAAACAAAAAATACAACCGTGCACATTTCTATTAATTAAGAATTTTTTGGTTGTTTTACATGAAGTAAATAATTAATGTGTTTTAGAGCAAAAAAGATGAATCATCATGCAGTACGTAAAATAGAGTAACTTAAATGCAGTTTATAGAGCAATAGGAACCATTGCCAAATAAAATGTCACCAAAGTATGACAAGTAAATAAGACAGATCTTGAAACACAGATTTTTGTCTCGTGGTTGAACTGGTTGCCTATTTTCATGTCACTTATTCATTGACTTTAATATTTTTTGCTACTATATTTTAGTCTAATGAAAATATCAATCGAATCTCCAGTGGCGCTTATGTATTTATTTATTTATAAGGTAATTTTACCAGGAAGGTTACATTGAGATTTCTCTCGTTTTCAAGTATGTCCTGGGCTTATCAAATGATGTGTGGGGAAAGCACAGATCGCTATTAGTGCAGCAAAAGAAGAGGGTGTTCTCCGCACCCCTTACAAGATCTAGTGAAGAAAAACAAATGTGCAGCACTCACGTGCTCCCACACAAATAAATAAAAATCGCTTACTGATCATTCAGCAACATTTCTTTAGATATATGTGTTCTGTCCAGGAATTAAATATAACCTTGTAGGTACAAAAACTGGAAAAAAAAACGGCACATAGTGCAGATAAAAAACAAAATACAGGATAAAGTTATCATATATTAGAATCATGTTATATAAACACTCACATGGTAGAGAGCAAACAATTGCTCATGGTAAGCGTAGGAAACCTCAAACTTAATATACACTATATTGCCAAACGTATTCGCTCACCCATCCATATGCGAGTCAAGGCAGGTGAGCGAATACTTTTGGCAATATAGTGTATCTAAGACTGGACTTCTGCTCATTCCTCCCTCCCACACACCACTGACAGACTTGTCAATTATGATTGACGTCTCAGCCATTCAATCTGCCTCATTCCAGACCCACATTCAATCTCTTACCTGTTCTTGTCTTTTTCACCTACGGTACATATTTTAAATCTGATCTATTTTTGACACAAGACACCCCAAAAATCCTAGCCCAGTCACCATTCACCTCTTACCAAATTATGGGAACCCTGGGATTTGTATAGTGGATGATTTTGTTATAACTGCTTCACAGCCATAAACACTTTGATGCTCTTGGATCTGATGGTGGGCCTAGGAGAGCTATGTGCCCAGACTTATTGAGTGTATTTATTGATCTACATTGGTTGATGTATAGTTGTATCTATTACTTTTTTATTAAATTTTTCCCTTCTCCCCTGATAAAATTTGTCAAATTGCACAGCACCTTGGAATACCTCATTTGTTGAGACGCTAAAAATGGATTGTGCTCCCCATGTTAAGTATAGGAGTCGCTAAGTACAGTTCTTCAGCCATCAGAAATCTTGGGGTCCCTTACAAATCCTTAGGATTAGGCCCCCCCAAGCATCCTAGCACACTTAATGGCTCCCTTCCCGTTTTCTCCCCCATCCTCCAAAATACAAAATAGCACAGTGCCAAAATACAAGGCAAGGCAGGGCGGGTGCTGAATCCCTGGCAGTCCAGTGTTACAGCATAGAGAAGCCATGCCTCTTCAGCTGGACTGATGCCCCCACATATCCCCACATCCCTGGTGCATCCTGCACAGACCTCAAAGCACCTCCCACACAGTACTCTGGCACTGAGTGACAGCGCAGGCATTCTGATGACATGTCAGTAGAGACCATGCACCACTCGCACAAAACCAGAACCACTTATATGGAACCTGAGCTAATTCACACAGAATTTGAAACACTTACATTCACAGTACAGGAAGAGATGCTGGAGACATTCCAATATCCAACTAAGAAGATATAAGGTCGGAGTGGACACACATATTTGGATGTCATCAACATAAAGATGGTATTACAACCCAAACAAACTAATGAGCTTTTAAGAGAGTATGTGCAGGTTGAGAATAGTAGGGGCCCAAGCAGGACTGCCATCAGACTGCCCCACCACTGCCCACATCTACCTATTTTAATAAATTAGTTAAAATAAATCATTTTGTCCCCTCTACGGCTTACCTTTGTTTTCCAGCGAGGGGGCTTAATCCATGCTGGCACAACAAATGGTTAAACAGCATTCCATAGTGGTCCGGCATGGGAGCAAACAGCCTGCACATCTGGCAGGGGAAGACATACTAATTCCTCCCTTGAGGTGCTGGTGCTCAGTGATGGATCAAAGCACTCTGACCAACTTCAGATTCCTTGGTCCATCGGGAAATTTCCTAATATCCTGGTGGGCTAATCTTTTGCGGCACGGAGGCACCCTTATACCCTGCGAAACATAGACCAGTTGCGACTGTGATTGGTATCGGCCTGAGCCTCCTGGAACCACCGGGCCCCTGAACAAATCATGGCCTGTCACCCCCTGATGGCTGACCTGGACCAAAGAATTGAGCTTTCTGGAACCCCACCAGACAGAAGTGGTGAAAATGAGGTACCACAGGGGAGACACTAAACGACTGATTAATGAGGTAAGAATCAAACCAGGATAATGGGGTGCCTTGTATATCACAGGAATGAAGAATGCCTAAAAAAGCAGGGTGGCTGACAGTGTCAAAGGCAGCAGAGGGATCAAGGAGGAGTGAAGAATAGTGTCCTTTTGCTTTGGCAGCTGTTAAGTTGTTTATTACGTTAGCAAGTGCAGTTTCAGTTAAGTGATTCGGTCGAAAACCTTTGTTTTCGCAAAGGATTGAGGATTGTTTGGGCAGGAAAGGTGGATATGTTTTTACACAAGTTACAAGTTTTTAAAAAGTGGTAACAAGTTCCGTAGCGCTGTACAAGGGGAAAGGCAGAATAACGAAAAAAAATACATACAAGTTAAACACGCAGAACAGTAGGAGAGAGGACCCTGCTTGAGAGCTTATAGTTTAAGAGGAGTGGGGTGGTAAATTAGGTGAGGCTAAGTAAAGAACATGAAGTAGCGGAGTGCATGTGGGCTGAGTGGGAATATGGCGTAATAAATAAACAGTAGGGGACAATGGAGTGAGCCATAGGCGTGCGCAGCCTATTGCATTAGGGTGTGCACCCAAAAGCTCAAACACACACACATATATACATACATACATACATATAACGACACACACACACCATTACTATCAGGGTTATTCAAAGAGATTCGAAAAGTCACCGCACGTTCGGTGACTTTTCGTTCTCTTCAATTCGGTTCCTTTTGCCGATCCCATTTCGGTGACCCAGGGAAAAGCTGCCGCAAACCTGACGAAAACTAACCGCAAAACCCACCGAATGCACGCCGAAAACCCCCAAAAACATCTGGATTAACCTGCTGAAAACCGGAGCCGAACACAGCCGAAGCAGCTGAGACCGCAGACGAGGGAGGTGAATAAATTAGCAAAACCGTTTGTATGAATCTGTGAAAATGAAACGCTGTTTGCAAAGAAAAAATAATTCAGAAAAATGCTTAACCCTTTCGCTGCTGAGGCTTTTCCCGCCCCTGTGCTGAGGTCATTTTTTACCTGTTTTGCGCAATCATGTTTAAACGTGTTTTGAAGGCTTATTTTAGTATATGACACCGACATATTAATATATCGTTCTTTCCGTCAGACTCGGTAGATTCATAATATGTCATTATTATATGTATACGTTATGTCATGTCTGTTATTTAAACAAAAAATGCAATAAAATATGTATTTTCAATAATTTAAACGTGTAAAGTGTTTTTTCCACATTTTAACATGCGAGCAATTGCGGTTATATTTTGTATGGGGTGCTCTTGTTAAAAAAATGCGGGGGGGCGCATGCGGGGGGCGCCTGAATTAGGTGTCATCGCGCCCCCGGCGATGACACTAATAATGGCGGCTGCTGGTCCGGATGCCGGGCTGACATCCAGGATGTCAGCCCGCACCGGAGGGGCAGCGATCGGCCGGAACCCGCCGAACGCTGACCCCAAGCTGAGGACGCGCTCAGCGCGTCCTCAGCACACCAGCGGTAATGCTGAGGACGCGCTGAGCGCGTCCTTAGCATTGAAGTGGTTAAAATATCCTAAAAAATCTATAAATAAAGAGACTTTTTGCTGCAGAATTTTATAATGAACGATTAGATATTGAATTAAAACCGGAATGTTTTTTACATTGAAGCCTATGGTTCTCCTGAATAAATTGCGCCGCATGAAACCACGGAATGGCAGGGCATTTCGGGAACCTTTCACTGCTGGTTTGTGTGCTCTGAATAGCCGAAGCAGTGCTTTTTCATGGGGATTTCACTGCCCTCGAACAGGCGCCGCAGGGCAGCCGTTGTGCAGGCAATTCGCCAGGATTTGGCGTATTGCCTGCTCTCTGGATAGCCGAATGGCCAGGAAAGGTAACTGAACCCTGATTTTCAGCGTTCGGTTACCTTTCTCAAGCAATTCGGATCTCTTTGGATAACCCTGTATGTGTATGTTTCAGGGGTTAAGCAACCTTCGATACCCAGACATTTTGAAACTACATTTCCAATGAGTCTCAACTATCTTAATTAGGGGCCGAGCAACATATGAGATATAGTTCCAAATGAGCTAGAGGACCAATGACCCCGGTATACATCATGTCACGTCAAAATGCTAGATCAAGAAATTTAAATTTGGATTTCGATCACATACAGCGTGTAAATTTATTTTACCACATTTTTTCATCCAAAAGATTGTTAGTTAGATATTCTACGGGCCATATTACATTCCTAACGTTAATGTTAGTGTCCATCTGAGTGAGCGTTAACGTTAGCTCTGGTGGTCCTACCGCGGGTGTACCATATTAAAATCCAAACGCTAATCTGTTAGAAAACCCGTTACCATTTAGAATCTTGCTCTTTTCAGCTCCCTATACTTAACATGGGGAGTGGAAAGTGTTAATCAGCATTAGCATTACAATCTACTAGCGCTGATTACCGTCCGGTTGCGGTTACTGAACATTTACTCACAACCAGGACCTGGTGATAACGGATTCCACTTCTGCAGAATCAGTCAGCACCAGCTGAACCCCCCCCCCAAAATCAGATACTCACCTCTCATCCTGCAGAAAGAAAGACTGCTCCATTCGCCTCCTCTGGCCGCCAGGAGCAGAGGGAGACTGGGAGAAAAAGTCCCTCAGTCTCACTTTGGGAATCACTATGTCGACCTGCCGGATCTCACAAGGACTTCAACGACGTGCCGAGTACATCCTCTACACACAAACATGAAACCAGAGGATGCGCTCAGCACGTCGTCAGCAGCAAAGTGGTTAAATGTTAAAAAGGGAGTGAAATTTGAGTAAAGTGGCCCATATAAGCTCTTGCTGACTTGCACCAATACAGTCTCCTACCTGTACCTCACGACGCTGCCAAGACGCTCGCTGTAATTCTTTTTGTGGAGTGCAGGCAGCAGATATTGTGGCGATTTCTGTGCACAAAACAATCCTTTATGGTGCAAGACAAGGGGGCAGCACCGGACTGCGACAAGGAAACAGGTGCAGAATTTTACGCAAAGCAGCCTATTTAAAGACAGATACATGCATTTATACACACAGCCATACGTTCACATACATAACTATATATCCTCCTTCCTACACCCTGGGGGTATGTAGCAATAAAGCCCACATTAATGTGCAGTGTGTATGAGCATATCCCAGAATCCACAACAATAAAACTCACAGTAATGTGCAGTGTGTGTGAGCGTATCACAGAGCTCCACAGTAATAAAACCCACAGTAATGTGCAGTGTGTATGAGCATATCAGAGATTCCCAGCAATAAAACCTTCAGTAATATACAGAGTGTATGAGCGTATCAGAGCTCCACAGCAATAAAACTCAGCAATGTGCAGTGTGTATGAGCGTATCACAGAATCCACAGCAATAAAACCAAGCAATGTGCGGTGTGAATGAGCATATCACAGAATTCACAGCAATAAAACCAAGCAATGTGCGGTGTGAATGAGCGTATCAGAGAATCCACAGCAATAAAACTCAGCAGTATGCAGTGTATGTGTATCACAGAATCCACAGCCATAAAACTCAGCAGTATGCAGTGTATGTGTATCACAGAATCCACAGCCATAAAACTCAGCAGTATGCAGTGTGTATCACAGAATCCACAGCCATAAAACTCAGCAGTATGTGTATCACAGAATCCACAGCCATAAAACTCAGCAGTATGTGTATCACAGAATCCACAGCCATAAAACTCAGCAGTATGTGTATCACAGAATCCACAGCCATAAAACTCAGCAGTATGTGTATCACAGAATCCACAGCCATAAAACTCAGCAGTATGTGTATCACAGAATCCACAGCCATAAAACTCATCATTATGCAGGGTGTATCAGTGTATCACAGAATCCACAGCCATAAAACTCAGCAGTATGTGTATCACAGAATCCACAGCCATAAAAACTCATCAGTATGTGTATCACAGAATCCACAGCCATAAAACTCAGCATTATGCAGGGTGTATCAGTGTATCACAGAATCCACAGCCATAAAACTCAGCAGTATGTGTATCACAGAATCCACAGCCATAAAACTCAGCAGTATGTGTATCACAGAATCCACAGCCATAAAACTCAGCAGTATGTGTATCACAGAATCCACAGCCATAAAACTCAGCAGTATGTGTATCACAGAATCCACAGCATAAAACTCAGCAGTATGTGTATCACAGAATCCACAGCCATAAAACTCAGCATTATGCAGGGTATACACCCTGCAGTGTATCACAGAATCCACAGCCATAAAACTCAGCAGTATGTGTATCACAGAATCCACAGCCATAAAACTCAGCAGTATGTGTATCACAGAATCCACAGCCATAAAACTCAGCAGTATGTGTATCACAGAATCCACAGCCATAAAACTCAGCATTATGCAGGGTATACACCCTGCAGTGTATCACAGAATCCACAGCCATAAAACTCAGCAGTATGTGTATCACAGAATCCACAGCCATAAAACTCAGCAGTATGTGTATCACAGAATCCACAGCCATAAAACTCAGCAGTATGTGTATCACAGAATCCACAGCCATAAAACTCAGCATTATGCAGGGTGTATCAGTGTATCACAGAATCCACAGCCATAAAACTCAGCATTATGCAGGGTGTATCAGTGTATCACAGAATCCACAGCCATAAAACTCAGCATTATGCAGGGTGTATCAGTGTATTACAGAATCCACAGCCATAAAGCTCTGTGTTTAAAAATATTTTGAATACACTATTAAAAAATATTTTTGATATATAAAAATTGCCCCCTCTTCTGCTCACCTTTGTTTGTTTTTTCTGCTTGCAGGGAGGGGGTTGAATATGAATCATTGGTGGTCCAGTGGCACAGAGGGGGGGGGTCGAGGAGGGGGAACCCGGCTGGCCGCATCCGATGAACAGCCGCCGGGACCCCTCATTTCTGCGGACCTGGCGGCAGCCTCCGCTTCCCTGGTGGGCCCTGTGGTTCGTGGGGTGCTGCACTGCGATCTGTGCATGGCACACAGACCGCACAGCACATCCCTCGCTGACCCGAGCGGCCGGCGATCGCTGATGACCTGTCACCTGACCGCCGGCGCTTACTGACTGTGTCAGAGCGCCGGCGGTCAGGTGACAGGTCATCAGAGATCGCCGGCCGCTCGGGTCAGCGTGGGATGTGCTGTGCGGTCTGTGCGCCATGCACAGATCGCAGTGCAGCACCCCACGAACCACAGGGACCACCAGGGAAGCGGAGGCTGCCGCCAGGTCCGCGGAGTTGAGGGGTCCCGGCGGCTATCCATCGGATTCGGCCAGCCGGGACCCAGAATGTGTCGCGGGCCGGCATTAGGGTGTGCCTAGGCACACCCGGCACACCCTGTGCGCACGCCTATGGAGTGAGCTAATAGTCTTCTCTGAAGAAATGTGTTTTCAGAGACTTCTTGAAAGACTGGAGAGACAGGGAGATTCTAATGTTACGGGGAGGGAGTTCCATAGAAAGGGGGCAGCTCGGGAGAAGTCCTGAAGGCGAGAGTTGGGGGTGCGGGTACGAGGAGTCGATAACGTCAGATCATTGGCAGAGCGAAGTGGTCGGGATGGGGTGTACATATTAATAAGGGAAGAGATGTAGGCAGGGCGCGGTTATGGAGAGCTTTATACATGAGCACCGACATTTAGAATTGGATTCTAAAGGAAACACGGAGTCCCTGACATAGGGGTGAGGTGCGAGACGTGCGAGAGGTGAGGTGGATGAGCCTGGCAAGTCATTTGAGCAGTTTGATGTGAAAGGAAGAAGAAACACAAAATAATACAGGACAGGGCAGGGTCAAGGGAGGTTTAGCAGAGAGTAATAGTTTAAGATTTTGCAATATTTTATGCTCCCTATGATAAGAGTATTTCCCTCTAATAAATGTGACATTTGGTTATCTATTGCAATTCTATGGGAAGGTTCCCTAATTTTCCCTGTACAGTGTACCTCTGTATTAAATCCCCAGATAAATAATACCACCCTGCTAACTTCCTGCTAACTTTAGATGTATTTTTCCAGCCTCTCATCTGTGATGGACTACGGGAAGGAATAAGAGCATAGTCCTTCATTGCTTGTGAATCTCCATTATACATATAACATAAAAACAAAAGCTCCATGGAGACCTGCTGGTACCTGGCAGCTTTGTGCTTTGTTCTGGGGCTAGGCACTGAAAAAGCACCTACCCCGGAATATGTACAGAAATATAATGACTGTTAGGAAAATCTGCAGGCATCGATTTCCTGCTTACTGTCTCCATTCTATCGTCAGCTTTGGAATAGGGCCCACAATTATAATATCTAGGTTGTCTGTCCTGCGGCTTCACTTATCTTATAAGTAAAGCACTTTTGTGGTTGTCCTCTCTATGGGTTTGTGTCATTTTGTCCTAGAATATATCAGACAAACCATCATTCAATAGTACTTGACAGCTGACTCCTGCTCAATAACATATGTCATATTTGTCTTACATGTTAATATAGTTGTATCACTATTACCAACTAGCCTGAAAATTTTAAGTAAAAGCAGGGATTATTTTCTGACCTTGAGGTATTTGGCAGTTTTACAGTGCATACAATGCCCTTTATCTGAAATGCTTAGGGACAACAATGTTTTTCCAGTGCATTGTGAATATATGGAAATAATTATGTAGGTGCTGTTTGTAAGAATGTGGAGTGTAGCTTTTGGAGACTTTTGCGGTTTTCGGGTTTGGTAACTTTTGTCCTGTGGTTCTAGATTATATCATTATGTGATATTATAAAGAATTCATTCGTCTGGACTCTTGCCCATCCTGTGAGCTATGCAACTGATCCCTAGAAACCTGCAGTACTAACACTTAAAACCATTTTTTAAATTACTATAAATGTGTGGACAGTAGGGTGTCCGTGGGAGAAAGAGAACATGAGAAATAATAATGTAAAGTGGGGGTAAGAAAAGCGAAACAGGGGAAAATTACTTAAGGATTTTATGGTTGAATGAATGAAATAAGTATTAACTGGAGACATAAGAATGAGAACAATTTTCCTAGCGGTCCTCGGAACCTAACCTGCAACCTAATTCCTCCTTGATTCAGGTTTTGATGTGCAAATAGTTGGCACCGTTGTATATACTCAGAAAAATTAAATCTGATACCTCAACTCCCAGCAAGGTATGACCTATCATGTGACTCCACTGAACTGGCTAGTGTTTATTGATATAATAAAAAAATTTAATTCAAACATTAAATTTGAATTATTTCATTTCATAACCTTTATGTAACTGATCCCCATCACAAACTGTATTATCTTATTCCAATGAAAAACATTTAACCCACTTTTTAACACAGATAACTCCTGCCATTGAGCAATTTGGTAACAACTAGCCAAGTGGCACATAACGCATCAGAGCCTGTTAGCCTTCTTTGCTTATTTAATGCCACAGGTGATGTAGCAAAGCCTTCAGCAGTGAACTGACGATTTATCAAATGGAGAGGGCTCACAAAAGTATCATCGCCTACCGTCATTAAATCTTACTGTCGTTACAACTTACAGGGTTATTCAAAGAGATCCGAATGGCTGCCGAAACGGAACCGAAAGCGGAAAATCAGCATTCGGTTACCTTTCTTAGCCATTCGGCTATCCAGAGAGCAGGCAATTCACCAAATCTTGGCAAATTGCCTGCACATACGGTGCCTGTTCGACGGCAGTGAATTCCCCATAGAAAAGCAATGCTTCGGCTATTCAGAGAACAAAAACCAGCGGTGAAAGGTTCCCTAAATGCCCTGCCATTCGGTGGTTTAATTTGGCAAGTTTATTCAGGCGAATCCCATAGGCTTCAATGTTACAAATATTCCCCATTTAATTCAATATCTAATAAACCGTTCATTATAATATTCTGCAGTAAAACGTATCTTTATTCATAGATTTTTTTAGGATATTCTAAGCATTTTTCAGGATTTTGTGTTTATTTTTTTAAAAAAAAAAATCAGATTTGTTTTTAATGTTGCTTATTTTTTCTGTAACAGCCCTTTTTATTATCATTCATTGGACCTCATATGTAAATTTCAGACATTTTCACTCAGTAGTTAGTTTGCAAACAGCGTTTCACTTTTCAAACATTCAAGCAAACTGTTTTTCTAATTATTCACTGGACTCGTCTGCGGTGTCGGCTTTTTCCGGCGGCTGCGCTGCGTGTGATCGGCTCCTGCTAGGGGTTTTCCGCCATTTTTTTTGGCGGGTTAATCCAGATGTTTTTTCGGATTTCGGCGTGCATTCGCCCTTGTTTTACGGTGAGTTTTCGGCGGGCTTGCAGCAACTTTTCCTTGCATTTCGGCGGCCCGGTGGTGCTTGCTGAATACACCGCAGGGTTGCCGAAATGGGATCGCCAAATCGAACCGAATTGAAGAGAACGAAAAGTCAAACGTGCGGTGGCTTTTCGATTTACTTTGAATAACCCTGTTAGACTTTCCACTCGACACCCATGGAAATCTCCTAAAGTCTAAGGGTTAGATTACATATCGAACTCTAACTGTAGCATTCGGATATGTAATCGTTAACATCAGGGGTCAAGTCCTGGGAAAAAAAGTGAGGGAACTCACCCACGAATTCCACAACCCCCATTACCTGAAGAAAATATATATATATATCACGAGTATAGCCTGACGAGCCGGTGATACCATTTTTATTGGGTTAACATTACATTTAAAAGACAAGCTTTCAAGAGTGTAAACTGGAAACTATACTGATCAGTGACAGGTATCACTCCGTACAGGTATACTCGTGATTGTGGCAACTGGACTAACGCATTTTATATATATACAAGGTGGAAAGCCTGCCCAGAGGGCAGTCTATTGTGGATATACTGCCCCAGCTCATGGATATATGCCCCAGCTCGTGGATACTGCCCCAGCTCGTGGATATACTGCCCAAGCTCGTGGATATATTGCCCCAGCTCGTGGATATATTGCCCCAGCTCGTGGATATATTGCCCCAGCTCGTGGATACTGCCCCAGCTCGTGGATACTGCCCCAGCTCGTGGATACTGCCCCAGCACGTGGATATATGCCCCAGCACGTGGATACTGTCCCAGCTCCTGGATATTGCCCCCCAGCTCCTGGATACTGCTCCAGCACGTGGATATATGCCCCAGCACGTGGATATTGCCCCAGCTCGTGGATATTGCCCCAGCACGTGGATATATGCCCCAGCACGTGGATATATGCCCCAGCACGTGGATACTGTCCCCCAGCTCATGGATACTGCCCCCCAGCTCGTGGATACTGCCCCCCAGCTCGTGGATATTGCCCCCCAGCTCGTGGATATTGCCCCCAGCTCGTGGATATTGCCCCCCAGCACTCATG
Source organism: Leptobrachium leishanense (assembly GCA_009667805.1). NCBI lineage: Eukaryota > Metazoa > Chordata > Amphibia > Anura > Megophryidae > Leptobrachium > Leptobrachium leishanense. Next base: position 93,565,880 of record CM019068.1, on the reverse strand, counting down.
GATATTGTCCCCCAGCTCATGGATATTGCCCCCCCAAGCTATCATGGATATTGCCCCCCCAAGCTCTCATGGATACTGCCCCCCAGCTCATGGATATTGCCCCCCCAAGCTCTCATGGATATTGCCCCCCAGCTCATGGATATTGCCCCCCAGCTCGGCGCCATACTTACCTTTCCGAGCGGCGCCGGGGAAATGAAAGTGTCCCCACTTCCGGTCTTTGAAGGACCCAAGCCGCGGTCACGTGACCGGGGCTTGGGTCCTTCAAAGAGCGGAAGTGGGGAAACTTTCACTTCCCCGGCGCCGCTCGGATGCGCTCGGCAGCCGGGTAGAGGCTGCGAGCGCAGCCTCTACCCGGCTGCCGCGCGCATCCAAGCCCCGAGCGGCGGAGGGACCTTCCCTTCGCCGCTCGGGGGTTGGATGCGCGCGGCAGCCGGGTAGAGGCTGCGAGCGCAGCCTCTACCCGGCTGCTGTGTGCATCTTGTAACCGCCGCGGCGAGCCGGCAGCCGGCTCGTGCCGCGGCGGTTGCATGCGCGCGCAACCAACCGCCGCTGGTTACGCGCGCATGCGCAGAGTAAGGCTTGGCGACGGACACGCCAAGCCTTACTCTTTTATAGTATAGATATATATCCAGGCACAGACCCCCAGAATAATATACACAACACTGTGCCCCCAGAATAATATACACAGCACTGGACCCCCAGAATAACATACACAGCGCTGAGCCCCCAGAATAATATACACAGCGCTGAGCCCCCAGAATAATATACACAGCGCTGAGCCCCCAGAATAATATACACAGTGCTGAACCCCCAGAATAACATACCCAGCACTGAGCCCCCAGAATAATATACACAACACTGAACCCCCAGAATAACATACACAGCACTGAGCCCCCAAGAATAACATACACAGCACTGAACCCCAAGAATAATATACACAGCACTGGTTATATGGATATATTTTCCCCAGTTCACATGGATATAATTTCCCCAGCTCATATGGGTATATATTGCCCCAGCTCTCATGGATAATGCCCCCAGGTCTCATGGATAATGCCCCCAGGTCTCATGGATATGCCCCAGCTCTCATGGATAATGCTCCCAGCTCTCATGGATACTGCCCCCAGGTCTCATGGATATTGCCCCCAGGTCTCATGGATATTGCCCCCAGGTCTCATGGATACTGCCCCCAGGTCTCATGGATACTGCCCCCAGGTCTCATGGATACTGCCCCAGGTTTCATGGATACTGCCCCAGGTCTCATGGATATGCCCCCCCAGTTCTCATGGATATGCCCCCCCCAGGTCTCATGGATATGCCCCCCCAGGTCTCATGGATATTGCCCCCCCAGGTCTCATGGATATGCCCCAGGTCTCATGGATATGCCCCAGGTCTCATGGATATGCCCCAGGTCTCATGGATATTGCCCCCCCAGGTCTCATGGATATGCCCCAGGTCTCATGGATATGCCCCCCCAGGTCTCATGGATATTGCCCCCCATGTCTCATGGATATGCCCCCCCAGGTCTCATGGATATTGCCCCCCCAGGTCTCATGGATATGCCCCAGTTCTCATGGATATGCCCCCCCAGGTCTCATGGATATGCCCCCCCAGGTCTCATGGATATGCCCCCCAGGTCTCATGGATATTGCCCCCCAGGTCTCATGGATATTGCCCCCCCAGGTCTCATGGATATGCCCCAGGTCTCATGGATATTGCCCCCCCAGGTCTCATGGATATGCCCCAGGTCTCATGGATATGCCCCCCAGGTCTCATGGATATTGCCCCCCAGGTCTCATGGATATGCCCCAGGTCTCATGGATATGCCCCCCAGGTCTCATGGATATTGCCCCCCAAGGTCTCATGGATATGCCCCAGGTCTCATGGATATTGCCCCCCCAGTTCTCATGGATATGCCCCAGGTCTCATGGATATTGCCCCCCCAGGTCTCATGGATATTGCCCCCCCAGGTCTCATGGATATGCCCCAGGTCTCATGGATATTGCCCCCCCAGGTCTCATGGATATTGCCCCCCCAGGTCTCATGGATATGCCCCAGGTCTCATGGATATTGCCCCCCCAGGTCTCATGGATATGCCCCAGGTCTCATGGATATGCCCCCCCAGGTCTCATGGATATTGCCCCTCCAGGTCTCATGGATATGCCCCCCAGGTCTCATGGATATGCCCCCAGGTCTCATGGATATGCCCCCCAGGTCTCATGGATATGCCCCCCCAGGTCTCATGGATACTGCCCCCAGCCCAGCTAGAATATTATAAGCAACGGTTTATTAGATATTGAATTAAAAACTAATGTGTACGTGGAAAGATTATCAACTCTAACTGACCTCTGTTCACAAACGGCATAACACCAGGTGTTTTTAGTCTGGTAATCAATTTGATACATTGTACACTATACTGAGGGGGTGGGGTGGTGTCTGCTTCTGATTGAGATTTGAGAATTAATTTCCCTCCTAAAACATCTTAATATGCTGCATTTAACCCTTTTGCTGCTGAGGCTTTTCACACCTCTGTGCTGAGGTCATTTTTACCGCTTTCGCTCATCATGTTTAACCGCGTTTTGTAGCCATATTTTGATATATGACCCAGACATATTATATATCGTTCTTTCCGGCAGACTTGGCAGATTCATAATATGTCATTATTATATGTATATATTATGTCATGTCTGTATATCATAACAAAAAATGCAATAAAATTAGAATTTAATAATTTATTATGTGTAAAGTGTTTTTTTTCACATTTTAACATGCGATCGTTTGCGGTTATATTTTGTATGGGGTGCACTTGTTAAAAAAATTTGAAATGGGGTTTTTTTGGGGAAAATTTTGCTTTTTTTAACAAACGCACCACATACAAAAATCGTTAGTGCAGCATTATTGTTCACATTATAATTGAAATGGGAACAATATTGCTGCATTAGCAAAACAAAAACAAAAAAAAAAACTTGTTTATTTTTTTTTTTTGTTTTTTTTTTCTCAATATTTTTTTTTTTTTTTAAAAAAACATTTTTCATGCTCATGTTTGGTATCCTTGGAAAGGCCATGCTCTGGCCGATCCAACGATATCAAACATTAACCCCAAGCTCCCACAGATCGGGAGATAGGGGGTTCATTGGAACCCCCTATCTCCACCATTGGTGGCAGCTAGGGGTTAACTCCAGTCCTCAGGGGTGTTCCTGGAGTTCCAGGGGGAGCTCCAGGAGAGGATCACGATCCGGCGCTTTTCAGCGCCGATTCGTGATCCGGCTCCCCAGGGGTTAATCTCAGCCACCGATTGGAAGGGCAGGCTGTGCCCTTCCAAACGGTGCCTGGATTAACCCTCTGCCACCCGGCGATCGGGAGGGAGAGAGGTCCGAAGGACCTCCCCCCCTTTCAGGCGCTTCCTCCGCACATGCGGGGGGCGCCTGAATTAGATGTCATCGCGCCGCCGCGATGACATCTAATTGCTCCGCCGGGGCCCCGGAGTGCTGGACTGACATCCAAGATGTCAGCCCGCACCGGGGGGGTGCAGCAATCCGCAGGAATACGGCGGATTGCTGCCTCCTGTGCATGGACGCGCTGAGCGCGTCCATAGCACAGGAGAACCACTTGGCTGGACGCGCTGAGCGCATCCATAGCAGCCAAGTGGTTAACGGGTGTTTGGAAAAAATTCAAAATAACATCTAAAGCAATGTTATTTTTCACCTCGGGATTAAACATTCACAGGGTTATTCAGAGAGCAGTGAAAAGCAGGAGAATAACTAACTGGAGAAGTGAAAATTCTAGGTCAAAATAGCCAAACCAGAAGAATTCGCCCATTTAACTCACTTTCCAAATTGGCTATTTGGTCTAGATTGTTCTCTTCTCCTGCCAGTTCTCCTGGCTTTCACCTCTCTCAGGGTTGTTCAGAGAACGGTGAAAACCAGGAGAATGGCAGGAAGAGAGAACAATCTGGACCAAATAGCCGATTTGGAAAGTGAGATATGGCAAGGGTCAGACTAACGCATTTTTCACAGCGTCCGTCAAAAAGTGCGTCCGAACGCATTGCCGTATTTTTTCACGGAATGCGCGAAAACGATCATACGATGCGCATTTTTGTGCGTGATTTTTTACAGATCCAAACCCGGAAACTTTGGGTGTCTGGACGTTATGTTGACCGGACATGAGCAGGGTCTGACGTCTCCAAATCACGCATACACGCCGCTAGTGGACGCAGCGCACTCTGTACGTCCGTACTAGCGGTTCCGCGTTCTCGAAAAAATGCGTTCATTTTCCACTTGCGTTACGCAGCCGGACTTTCGTGCAACCGTACTTCGTATATTAACCTGACAGGGTTATTCAGAGAAAGGTGAAACTCAGGAGAATGACTGAAGAGAAAATTCTAGGTCAAAATAGCCGAACCAGAAAAATTCGCCCATTTTTCTCACTTTCCAAAGCGGCTATTTGGTCTAGAATTTTCCATTCTCCAGTCATTCTCCTGCTTTTCACCGCCAAAAAATCTGTAAACTTTTTCTGCGTGTCTGAAAATGTCTCCTCTGTTCATACAAAACAAGCAGTTGTTTATGGATAGATTAAAGGAAAAGCATTTACCGTCATTTGAAATGTCATTTTTTGGTTTTTACATATTTCTATACATCCTAGAAATCCGCCACTTCACGGGCAGGTTATGGGGACCTCCTAGGCACGATATTTGAAGGAATTTTTCGTTTTTATTTTTAACCCTTATTTCATGGAAAACTCACTGTCCCTTTAAAAATTTTTTTTTTTTTTAACTTTTTGTCCTTGTTTTCTGTCCCCCAGGGCACTACCCGGACCCCCATACACCTTTTATGGCAAATATCTAGCATATATGCCCTCTTGGAGGGCACTCTAAAAACCTAATTTTCAGCCCCATTGACTTGCATTGAGTTCGAGTTCGGGTTCGGGTTCGGATCCGAACATTTGGAAAGTTCGGGTTCGGCTCCGATCCGAACTCGGGGAGTGTTCGGCTCATCCCTAGTGCTAAATGATTCTGCTTTTGCACCAGCTAAACCTCCCACTAAAATATACTAACCTCTCATCCCACGGCGAGAACAGTGGACCGATTCGCTGATTCTTGCCACCAGGAGCAGAGTGAGACTGAGGACATATAGTCCTCAGTCTCCCTCTGCGATCACTTCTCGATGCTGCATGATTTCTCGCTACTCCAGGAGGTGATACTCGCCATGGCATGAATGTGTATTTGTTATTCTGTTTCACCCATTGTACGGCGCTACGGAACGTGTTAGCGCTTTATATACACTTGTAACTGTAACACATAAAATTTGCAAATTTCAAACACAAGAAAATAAAGAGCATGGGAAAGCAGTGGTTTGACAGATTAATCACTTAAAATCATCTACTTGGTGCAGTTTGGTTACCCCCTGTAGAGCTGAAGATTGGAGACAGATGAGTCAAAATTGTAGAAGTCATATTATGAATCAGCGATAGATGCAGCCTGTGTGACTCAGGACAAGACAGCCTGAGTGAGTCAGGAGGTCTATCATTCTGCAGCGAAAACTATATGCAAATTCTTTGGTATAGAGTCTTAAGAATTGTTATCTCAGCTGGGCCAATATTGCCTCAAAGTACAGTCCTAATCAAAAACCAGACATCAATGGCTTGAGAACCCATTGCAACTAAATTCCTGGACATGTACTGGTCCCAACAAAGAGTGAACCTTCAATAGAGGAAAAAAGCAGGACCACAGCTCTGGGAGTTAGTATGTTTACTTCTGAATAACATTCTTTAGTATCAGTTTTCAGACTTGTGGATACTAAGTCAAATAAATTATCTCTGAATCTTACAATTGTCTTGCTGTGACAAAAAAAGAGATAATGGGCCCTATTCCAACTTTGGTGTAAGCATAACCAGAGCTGTTGTAAACTTAGTAACTCCACAGATGACAGGCTATTCCATAGTTGGTGATGATGTTTCTTCTCGATATGTTAGCACTAGGAGATGTAAGTCTAACATTTGCCATCGATTTTCCAATCCGGATGCTGCACTCGGGTGAAATCAGTTAGCGCTTCGCATCTTGCATGAGCTTACTGTACTTCGAGTCTCCTATTCTTTTTTTTTATTTTACAATTTTATTTTGAAACAATGTCAGCGGTACAGTAAATAGAAAAAGGCCACGCAGGGCCACAGACTAGTCATCAGGAAAATCAACGTAAATAAAAATGACAACAATAGGCAGCAAGGGTCCGCAAAGTTAACAATAAGGGGAGGGGAAATAGAGGGCACTCAACATAAGTGACCAGGGAGGCAGACTCGTCATCAAGCAGACATGGGGCAACCACATAAAAAAAAAAAAGGTGGGTGGACGGGGAAAGGTGGAGGACAAAGAGATAAACAACACCATACGGCGCATAAATGGTATAGCAATAGTGAACAGTTGATTGATAGACAACTGATTAATATTGAATAAAATATAAAGTTAGAAATAAATAAAAGTGTCCTTTAAAAATGCCAAATGGAAAAGGGTAAAAATGTGCAAAAAATACGAATATAGGTCAATTAGTGCAAATGAGTATTCAAAAGTGCAGCAATTCAATACTCAAAAGAGTGTTGTTGATAGAAGACAAGTGTGTCAATCTTCTCTGTGGTATGTATACCAGATCTTCTCTTTAAGGTGTCCCTCAAAAGGAATAAAACATAAAAGCAATAATAGTGCAGATGGTCGTACTAAAAATGGAGTAATTCAATAGAATCGATGTACCACTCACATTTATTGGAGCCTAAGGGAATCCAGGCTCAAGGAAGATAACTTGCGGCCAAATATAGGGTGGCACGTCCCTCCTTTCGTTTATGGTGGTTACTAGATAAAGCAGAAAGAATCGGGAGACGGCACTCCCATGGCGTAACTCTGTGCGTATATTTGGAAAATTGAAACAAAGTTAGTCACACTCACCGAGTGTAGAGCCTCTCAATACCAGGCTCAAGGAATACCGCCTTGGGCTCTCTTAAGGTGGAGGCCCAAACCCCTTTGGTGTAGCAGCAGTTGATCCAAATGTCCAAAAAAGTAGGGAGATGGAGAAAAAGTGGCGAATGCAAGATATAAAAAATAAATTTATTGGAAATAATAAAATCCTGGACAAGTTATACCGAGACGCGTTTCGGCTAAAAAGCCTTCCTCAGTCGGTGTGTTTAGTGTCCATAAAGTGCAATAAAAAGGTAGAAGTGAAAGTGAAAGTGTCCTCTTATATAGTTATAGCATACTAATAGCATTTCCTGCCACATTGGGATTGTTAACTCCCTATTTCCTGTTGGTCGATTTCCGTTCGTTCGGATTTACCCAAAGATGCTTTGCGGGTTTCGGAATAAAAACGAAAATAAATGCAATGCATGGACGATCGCGGCAATTACGAATCTTTAAAACAATTATTTTATGGGGAAGATTTAAAACGAAGCTTGAAACCAAATTATAACTTATATGAAGTACAGGGATTCGAAAAACGAACAACTTTTCGCATCGGAAGTAAACAAAACGATCGACCAATAGAGTTATACGCATATTCGTGAAAGTTATATCGTAATCGGAATGCACACATAGTTCTTACATGTTGAAATTAGGTGAAATGCAGGTCAAATAATTTATATACGATGCGAAAAAATAAAGCAATAGAAATTTCTTTCTTTAATTTTCACCGTACATGAGCACTTTTTACCCAGAAGTGCTTGCGAAAAATTCTCTTAGTTTCATTTTCGTTCGTATCCATAGTCTGGGATTTTACCCAGAGAGACCTGCGAAAACTTTATAGTTCCGTTTTCGTTCGTATGTGGAACTTAGCTGTTTACCTAAAGCTTATTCGGTTTTGGACTTAGTAATTAATAGCGTTTCTTTACATATATAAGAAACGAAAGGATGTATGTAACGTTTTTCTTTCGTATAAAGGAAACGAAACGAAAAAATGTATATGAACCAAAAAAAACAAGGATATATTGTTGGATGGATGTTTTCTTTAGTTTTCACCGTACATGAACCGGAAAAGCCCTTTTTACCCAGAAGTGCTTTGCGAAAAATTCTCTTGGTTTCATTTTCGTTCGTATCCATAGTCTGGGTTTTACCCAGAAAGACCTTGCGAAAACTTTTCAGTTTCGTTTTCGTTCGTATATGGAACTTAGCTGTTAACCTAAAACTTATTCGGTTTTGGGACTTAATAGTTAATAACGTTTTTCTTTCGTATATAAGAAACGAAAAGATGTATATAGCGTTCTTCTTTCGTATAAAAGAACGAAAAAACAAATATAGATGAGGGATATATTGTTGGATACATATATAAATAGGGTGGAGGAATTTTATCTTGATATCTTATCGTGGTCATCTCGTGCCTAGATTTTCTGTTCTAATACAAAATAATTAATAAGGTGGAGGACAGCCTGGGAAAAGGTGGCATTCCTGGCTCACTCCAGCAACCTCACAAGGAGGCTGGAGGCCACGGAAGAGGTCACAGGGCCAGGCGTCCTGGGGCCAGAGAAAGTGGTCAGAGCTAGGGATGTGCGTTTCGGGTTTCGGAATTTCCACGAAATTTCCCGATTCATGTTTTCGGATGCGGCCGAATTTCCGAAAATTTTTAGATCCGAAAATGTCCGAATCGAAAAGTTTTCCGAGCCGAAACGAAATATTTTTGGAATTTTCGAATGGACTTGAAATGTGTCAAATCGAAATTTATTTTCGATCTATTCATGATTTCGGTTCCATTCGTGATTTTGGTTCCATTTCGGTAATTCTGGACATCATATATTTAACTCTATTACCGGTTATATCACTTGTTTTTTTTGTTTCCAATGATCCGATAATTCGGTCGATACGAAAATTCGTAATCTGGTCGGATCCGATTCGTTCGCGGGTCGCGCATGCGCGCGCGCGCAGATGTCGTAACTTTATTGAGCCATTTTTGTAGACAATTGCCAAAAAATATAGAAATTCTTTAAAATGGCTGAAGGAAGAGACCGAGAGTCCCATTCGGACACCTCCTCATCTGATTCCACCCCAGAGACACCAGGAAGAAGCGGGCCAGTAACATGGCGTTTGAGGAGATGTTGGAGCTTGTACGCATCTTCGATCTTAAAGATTATGATTGCTGTAAGGGACCTTACGGCAGAAAGAAAACTTCGAAAGAATCGTATCCTAGACAAGCTACGCACCACCATTTTGGAGTTTTTGGGAAGGACCGGACGAAGGACCAGCTCCGCAAACGCTGGTCCGATCTGAAAACGCGTGAGCAGGAGCAGCTGAGGCGCATCCGTCGCGTGATAGCGAAACGTAAGTGTCATGTTATATTGTAAAGCGCTGCGCAGACTGTTAGCGCTATATAAATCCTGTATAATAATAATAATGTGCTTGCATGTGCTAATGTGCACAGAAATACCTTGATTTATCTAGTCCTTTTTTCATGCAATGTGATTGTGTATAGCTTTGCGTTTTCACGACTCGTCATACATGCATTTTTGCCATAGCTCTTCCTTTTTGTGATTTTACGTATTCGTGAAAATTGTGACATTTGATGTATGTAGATGAAATTACAATGCTGGATTTCTTTTGGCACTGTGTGTACTGTAGTGTGTTGGGGGGGGGGTGTTGTGATTGAGTGATGCATACGAGATGACCCGCAGCTTGCCCAATATTGGCAATAAAAATCTCTGCGTCTTTGCTAAATGGTAGGATGGGACATGTAGTTCTTTTGAAAGTGCATCCAAACAGAGCCGCGTTCAATACGTCCTCAGCAGCTGCTGAATTGTTGCAGCGCAGCAATTCAGTTTGCTGCAGCAGTGTCATTATTGACCGCTTTAGATGCAAATTTCAAAACAAAATGGCGGATTTCTGTTGTTTCTGCAATATCCAGTTTTACTCGCAGAAACTGAAAGTGAAACTGAGGCTGAGGCCTTCTATAAAATAACTAAAACAAGTCAGCATGATGCGTTTTGTATGCACACAACACAAATAATAGTTTTTATTGAATAAACGTAATGTTTACTTCTGAAAAAAATATATAATTGAACGGTAATATATGTCTATGTGCAGGGGAAATAAATAAATATTTTGTGACTTTAGAACTATGAGATGGGAGTAGTGGTGGGTCAAGCTGGTAGTGGGGTAGTGGAGGGGTGTCGCAATACTTTCGGCAATATATTGTATAGATATATCATTTTTTCCAGTCTGCATTATTTACGTGTTATTTTTTGGATTTGGCAGAAGACAGGAAGAAGGCAGCAGCATCTGCCCCGGCGGGGACCAGTGCCCCAGTGGAGGAGGAGGAGGAGCCACGGGCGTCCACCAGCGCTGGTATATACTGTTTTATTTTGCAACGACTTTTGGTCAAAAACAGAAACATTTTTTGTTTACTGTATTTTAATTTAATTTTTTTATGTATAGCACAAGAGGAGCAGGAGGAGGAAGAGGAGGAGCAGGAGGAGGAGCAGGAGGAGGCCGCCAGCACTGGTATTTATTATTAGTATTCTTTATTTATAAAGCGCCAGCATATTCCGCAGCGCTGTACAATAAACACAGTATAGACAGGGTTACAATACATTGAACAACATTTGACAAACAGTACAGGAGGAGATGAGGGCCCTATTCCCGTTGGAACTCACAATCTGGGAGGGTTGGGGTTGGAAACAGGAGGAGAGGACTGTAAGGTGAGAGTGATTGATGGTTGCGTCAGTGAGTTGGGTGGTAGGCTTCCCTAAATAGGAATGTTTTAAGGGAGCGTTTGAAGGAATAGAAGTTAGGGGAAAGTCTGACAGTACGAGGGAGAGCGTTCCAGAGAGTGGGGGCTGCGCGTGAGAAATCCTGCAGTCTATCATGGGAAGAGGTGATGCGGGGAGAAGCTAGGCGCAGGTCACTGTTTGACCTTAGGGAGCGGGCTGGGGTGTATTTGGTGATTAGTGAGGACAGGTAGTGGGGAGCTGAGTTAGTGAGGGTTTTGTAGGTAAGGATAAGGATTTTGAACTTAATTCTGCAGTGGATGGGGAGCCAGTGAAGGGACTCGCAGAGAGGAGCGGCAGAGACAGAGCGTCGGGTGAGGTGAATTAGCCTGGCGGAGGCGTTCAGGATGGATTGTAGGGGGGAGAGGCGGGACAGAGGGAGGCCAGATAAGAGATTATTGCAATAGTCGAGTCGGGAGATTACCAGGGCGTGTATGAGTTGTTTTGTGGTGACAGCGGTAAGAAATGGCCGAATTCTGGAAATATTACGCAGTTGGTATCGGCAGGAGGAGGAAAGAGACTGGATGGGGGGAATGAAGGAAAGAGCAGAGTCAAGTGTAACTCCAAGACAGCGAACTTGGTTTGATGGGGCGATGGTGATATATAGTATATACTTTCAGTCAAAAATAGAAACCTGCTTTACTTACTGTATTTTACTTCTTTCATTTATTGGATATATAGAAGGAGAAGCCAGACGGGAGGCGATCGGCGAGCTACGCCTGGCAGTTACCTCCATCGACGCCATACAGGAACTGCTCCAGGAACTGCGGGAGCACATAAACAATGCCGCAGACATCCTGGAGCAGCAGTGAGACCAGTGGCAGCCTCCTCCCGAATGTCACCGGAATGTGCCTCAGCTGCTCCTGCTCGCGTGCCTTGAGATCGGACCAGCGTTTTCGGAGATGGTCCTTCGTCCGGTCCTTCCCGAACAGCTCCAGGATGGTGGTGCCGCTGCGTAGCTTGTCAAGGATACGATCCTTGCGGGTGTTATTCTTCCTGCCGTAAGGGCCCTTACAGCAATCATAATCTTTGTAATCCAAGATGCGGACCAGCTCCAACATCTCCTCAAATGCCAGTAACTGTTGGGCAGTTTGCCATCCTTGGCATGTTCCCTTCCCTATGTTGTAAATAAATTTTCTATTTTTTCTATATTTTCCTGTTTGTGTGCGTTGCTTTTCCTTACTTAATAAGTTAATATGTATTGCTTGGTTTCCACACTGTTAAAATTATATGTACATAAATGTATTGACATTTCTATGGACCCTTTGTCATAAATTTGTCAACATATTTGTGGCCATGAATGTGACTGTGCACATTCTACACTTCCTGCCTGGCCAAAAAATGTCACACACTAACACAACCTTGTTGTACTGCCTTGAGATTTGATTACCGACGTGGCCTGGTTTTGTTAAGCTTAGGCGATGTCACAACAACACGGATTTTTGTCCACAGTCACATTCATTGTATAACCAACAATTTATCAAAACATATTGATGGCAGCACTGCGTGAAGTCTTCTCCGACACAACCCAAAGATCCTCAGTGCGGCTCAGGTCTAGTTTATTTGTCCCTGTTTGCAGCTTCACGCAACACCTCCTCCAGGGGTCAAGTCCTGGGAAAAAAAGTGAGGGAACTCACCCACGAATTCCACAACCCCTATTACCTGATGAAAAAATATATATAATCACGAGTATAGCCTGACGAGCCGGTGATACCATTTTTATTGGGTTAATTTTACATTTAAAAGACAAGCTTTCAAGAGTGTAAACTGGAAACTATACTGATCAGTGAAAGGTATCACTATGTACAGGTATACTCGCGATTTTGGCAACTGGACTAACGCGTTTATATATAATCTATATATATATCCAGGCACAGACCCTCCAAAATTATATACACAGCACTGAACCCCCAGAATAATATACACGGCACTGGTTATATGGATATATTTTCCCAGGTCTCATGGATAATGCCCCCAGGTCTCATTGATAATGCCCCCAGGTCTCATGGATAATGCCCCCAGGTCTCATGGATAATGCCCCCAGGTCTCATGGATATTGCCCCCAGGTCTCATGGATATTGCCCCCAGGTCTCATGGATAATGCCCCCAGGTCTCATGGATTAATGCATGGATTAATGCCCCCAGGTCTCATGGATAATGCCCCCAGGTCTCATGGATAATGCCCCCAGGTCTCATGGATATTGCCCCCAGGTCTCATGGATAGTGCCCCCAGGTCACCTCTCTGCGACCGGCGGCCACGTGCTTCCTGTTAGAACGGCCGCTGACAGGAAGTGCAGCCGCTCGCCTGGGATCGATGAAACAGCCAGGCGAGCGGCTCCACTTCCTGTCAGCGGGCCGTTCTAACAGGAAGCACGCGGCCGCCGGCAATGTGCGGCGGCCGCCTGCTCCAGCCTTTCGGGCTCGGGCCACAGCGGGAACGCTGCATTCCCGCAGCGTTCCCGCTGTGGGAGAAGTGCGGGAACGCCGTTCCCGCGCGTTCCCACTCGACTCGAGCCCTGACCTCCTCCCAGCTATGAGCTCACTCTCTCCCACCGCTGCCCGCCAACATGGTCACGTCTTTGCAGGAAGACAACAGCTTTGGACCGGCAGCTGCCGACAGTCCCAAGACCTCGTCACAATGACGTCAGTTCTGGAGTTCACTCCTAACTGCGACCAATGGTGGAGATAGGGGGTTCCAATGAACCCCCTATCTCCCGATCCGCGGCAGCTATCGGTTGGTTAATGTTTGGTATCTTTGGATCGACCAGAGCATGGCCTTTCCAACAATACCAAGCATGACAATGTTAAAAAAAAAAAATTAATATTTTAATTTTTTATAAACAGGTTTTTTGTTTTGTTTTGTTAATGCAGCAATATTGTTCCCATTTCAATTATAATGTGAACAATGATGCTGCACTAAGGATTTTTGTATGGGGTGCGTTTGTTAAAAATGTTATATTTTTTTGGGTGAAAATTACACTAAGTCCCCTTTTCATTTTTTTTTAACAAACACAACTCATAAAACATAACCGCAAACACGCGCATGTTAAAATGTGAAAAAAATACTTTACACCTTGTAAAACAAACATTGAAAATTCAAATTTTATTGCATTTTTTGTTATAATATACAGACAGGACATGACGCATACATATGATAATGATATATTATGAATCATCTGCCGAGTCTGCCGGAAAGAACGATATAGTCTGGGTCATATTATAAAATAAGGCTTCAAAAAAACGCGTTTAAACAAGAGGAGCGAAACTGTTAAAAATTAGCTCAGCAGCAGACCGCAGCACCGCACACAGGCGTGAAGGGAAGCCGTGAAATCACTCAGCAGCGAAAGGGTTAATTATTTTTTTTTCTGTTTTAAAACTTTTTTTTTTTCGTTTCAGATCATTTTGATCAACTATTTTTCCGTTTTAAAACCTTTTTGTTCTGGTTTTTATTTTTAAAGTCAGACCATTCGGGTCAGTTTAGCGTTTAAATCGTTTTGTTCATTTTTTTGGGTTCCTTGGCTTTCATACCATTTTTTAATGTGATTAAATAAAGTTGTGAAATGTATATTCATAAGAAAAAAAGGATCTTTATTTAATAAAAAAAAACACGATAGAATCGCCAGAATTATCGTATCGACAGAATGAATTATCGGATCCGAAAAACAAACCAAAAATTTATTATAAAAAAATATATAAAGTATAAAAAAGTAAACCATAGTAGTTTACATCAAAACGAATAGAGTTAGACAGCTTTGAAACGAGGAGAACAGACGTTCCGAAAAACGAAAATTTCCGAAATCACGAAAAGTCGATACAAAAAATGAGCTAAGTGACACGAAAATACAAAAAATGGTTGATATTCCGAAAAAATTATGTACACGAAAAACGAATCGAGCCGAACCGAATCGAAACAGAAATCGGTCGAAACGAGCCGGATCGAAAAGTTTGGAAATCCGAAAAATCAAATCGAACCGAAAAAAATAAAAATAAATCGGTGCACAAGCCTACTCAGAGCCATGGTATCCGCTCGCCCAGGGAAACCTATTGTCCCGCACCCAAAAAAGGAAAATGAAGAAAAAAAAGGGGGGGGACCAAAATATAAAGGTGGCTAGATGCCCAGACCGTCATGCCAAACCACAGCTTGGACTGATGAAGCAGAGTCCGCAAAAGAGTGTCCAGGGGGGGTTCAACTCTCAAGGGATCGAGGGATAAAATAAAATCTCTGAGATGGCCCCAGCCGGGTACATCCACTTCACATCAGGAAAAGGGGGGAAAAGCCATAAAGAAAGGTCATCAAAAAGGCAAGGTGTCAAAGGGAAAAAAGCCAGGGCAGTCCTCAGCCAGTGTCATGGAATGACAGCGAACTCTCAGCAGGTAAAGCAAAGCCGAGCAGGCCAGGTGTCTCCATCAGGAACGCAGGGCTGGAAGCCTCCTCAATCCCGCTGGTAGCACTCGGCGTCAGGCTGGTCGCCAGTTTCAATGTCGTCACAACGGTTGTCGCAGCGGCCCCACTCCAGGACCCGAGCCAGCACTGCCACCTCTCTGCGCAAAGCCATCGGTCCCCGTCAGCACCACCAGAAACGGTCTCAGGATCCGGCATCAAGGTCTCCGCCAAGACGTCAACCTCGGTACTCCTCTTGGCTTTAGCCTCAAAATCGACCTCCACATGGCGCTGGTCCGATGCGGCCTCTCCATCCTCGGCTCCTGCGTCCTCCACCTCTCTGCAGCCCCTCAGAGCGAGCATCGCCCGACGCCAGAAGCCTCTGGTGATCGGCCCTTCCTCATCCTCCCCTTCGAATAGCTGCAAGCAAGCCTCCAGGCCTGCAAGAAAGGTATCAGTACCTGCTGCGTGAGGGGGAGGAGGTCCGTCACGCCGAACATCCTCCAAGTCACCCGCTGCTCCCACCAGGCATCCATCCAGGTTCATCAGGAGACGTGAGCCCACTGTCTCCCCCATCTTCAGCGAGGGCTCCAGACTAGCCAATGCTTCAGGACAGCTGGGCAGAGATCTGTTACAGACTGGAGTGAAGGCCGCAAAATGGCCGCCGGTACCTTGCTCCACTGGCATGGCGGCAGGTGTGCGTCTCTCGTCTGGAGGGGGGGTTAAACGGCCTCCAGACTGTTCAGATCCGATGGCCAGCTCCTCGGGCACCTTTAGCTGTAAAAATCGCCGTGAATAAAGTCCTCTTGAGGCACCGAAAAGGAGAGGACATGCGGAGCTCCATTAAAACATGTCCGCACCTCTGAACAGCCGGCCACGCCCCCCGAGTCTCCTATTCTTAACATGGGGAGCGCAGTACATTTTTAGTGTCTCGACGAGTGAAGTATTACAAAGTGCTTGAGCAAGTTACCATCTGGACACATATTGACAAATTTTAACAATTCCTAAAAGCTGGTGCTAATTTCAAACTTGAAAAACCTTGCCAAGTGAAAGATGCTTAGCCTATAAAAAAGAATGCAGCACAGCCAATGTCCTAAGGGCCCTATTCTATAGTTGATCCTACAATGGATATAGCCAGACATGTACAGATCATAGTATGTGCTTACCTCCAACTACGTTGCTATGTTCATCGAAACCGTCTCCGATGTCAGCAGGAGGTAGAAAGGGCACAGAGAATCCCACAGGCACTTTGTGTCCAAAGAGACATGGCCCACTTTGGAGGATGTCACTGATGCCGAATGCCACCTATATTAGAGGCTCAGTTTAGACCAGATCTGCGAGCTCTATCAAGAGCTGCAGAACCATTTGGAGTCCAGGTCTGGCTCACAAATATCTGTCTCAGGGATGACCACTGTACTGTGCTACTGTGTGATACTGTGCTGCCTGCTCTTCCTGGCCACTGGGACATTCCAGCATCCCCTGTCTGAGGTAGCCACTGTGAGCCAGAGCGCCTTTTCAAAGATGCTTCCTCATAGCTATGTAAGGCAAGTGCCACCAATATATTGGATACCCTACCACCCCAAGGGACAGTGCTCTGTGAAATGGGGGTTTTATGAGAATGGTGGGTTCCCTAATGTTGGGGGCAATCGATTGCATCACATAGAGATCCGTGCATCCTGGAACGACCCTGTGGTTTATATCAATCACAAGCACTTACATTCCATAAGCATGCAAATTGTTTGTAATGGTAATATGCGCATCATGAATCTGTTTGTAACATTTCCTGGAAGTGCCCATGGTTCCTATATCTTGGCTAATTCTTCTCGATGCGTGATTTCCAGGACAGGAGATTGCCTGATGGGGGTTTTATGAGAATGGGGGGTTCCCTAATGTTGGGGGCAATCGATTGCATCAAATAGAGATCTGTGCATCCTGGAACGACCCTGTGGTTTATATCAATCACAAGCACTTCCATTCCCTAAGCATGCAAATTGTTTGTAATGGTAATATGCGCATCATGAATCAGTTTGTAACATTTCCTGGAAGTGCCCATGGTTCATATATCTTGGCTAATTCTTCTCGATGCATGATTTCCAGGACAGGAGACTCCCTGATGCATTTTTACTAGGTATACAGTCAGGTCCATAAATATTGGGACATCAACACAATTCTAACATCTTTGGCTCTATACACCACCACAATGGAGTTGGAATGAAACAAATACAATGTGCTTTAACTGCAGACTGTCAGCTTTAATTTGAGGGTATGTACATCCAACTCAGGTGAACGGTGTAGGACTTACAGCAGTTTGCAGATGAGCCTCCCACTTGTTAAGGGACCAAAAGTAATGGGACAGAATAATAATCATAAATCAAACTTTCCCTTCTTAATACTTGGTTGCAAATCCTTTGCAGTCAATCACAGCCTGAAGTCTGGAATGCATAGACATCACCAGACGCTGGGTTTCATCCCTCGTTGATGCTCTGCCAGGCCTCTACTGCAACTGTCTTCAGTTCCTGCTTGTTCTTGGGGCATTTTCCCTTCAGTTTTGTCTTCAGCAAGTGAAATGCATGCTCAATGGGATTCAGGTCAGGTGATTGACTTAGCCATTGCATAACATTCCACTTCTGTCCCTTCAAAAACTATTTGGTTGCTTTTGCAGTATGCTTTGGGTCATTGCCCATCTGCACTGTGAAGCGCCGTCCAATGAGTTCTGCAGCATTTGTCTGAATGTGAGCAGATAATATTGCCCGAAACACTTCAGAATTCATCCTGCTGCTTTTGTCAGCAGTCACATCATCAATAAATACAAGAGAACCAGTTCCATTGGCAGCCATACATGCCCACGCCATGACACTACCACCACCATGCTTCACTGATGAGGTGGTATGCTTAGGATCATGAGCAGTTCCTTTCCTTCTCCATATTCTTCTCTTCCCATCACTCTGGTACAAGTTGATCTTGGTCTCATCTGTCCATAGGATCTTGTTCCAGAACTGTGAAGGCTTTGTTAGGTGTTGTTTGACAAACTCTAATCTGGCCTTCCTGTTTTTGAGGCTCTCCAATGGTTTACATCTTGTGGTGAACCCTCTGTATTCACTCTGGTGAAGTCTTCTCTTGATTGTTGACTTTGACACACATACACCTACCTCCTGGAGAGTGTTCTTGATCTGGCCAACTGTTGTGAAGGGTGTTTTCTTCACCAGGGAAAGAATTCTTCGGTCATCCACCACAGTTGTTTTCCGTGGTCTCCCGGGTCTTTTGGTGTTGCTGAGCTCACCGGCGCGTTCCTTCTTTTTGAGAATGTTCCAAACAGTTGTTTTGGCCACGCCTAATGTTCTTGCTATCTCTCTGATGGGTTTGTTTTGTTTCTTCAGCCTAATGATGGCTTGCTTCACTGATAGTGACAGCTCATTGGATCTCAACTTAAGAGTTGACAGCAACAGATTCCAAATGCAAATAGCACACTTGAAATGAACTCGGGGCCTTTTATCTGCACATTGTAATTGGGGTAATGAGGGAATATCACACACCTGGCCATGGAACAGCTGAGAAGCCAATTGTCCCATTACGTTTGGTCCCTTAACAAGTGGGAGGCAAATCTGCAAACTGCTGTAAGTCCTACACGTTCACCTGAGTTGCATGTACATACCCTCAAATTAAAGCTGACAGTCTGCAGTTGAAGCACATTGTGTTTGTTTCATTCCAACTCCATTGTGGTGGTGTATAGAGCCAAAGATGTTAGAATTGTGTCGATGTCCCAATATTTCTGGACCTGACTGTATATATAAAAAAGAGAAAAAGAGAACAGCGCTAATCCAACTCCCCACTGTAGTGGGAGGGAAACACCACAAATAGGGAAATCGTACCCCAAAATGCGTGTAAAAAAGGTATATGACAGGAATAATAACCTGATGGTATTGCAGTCCAATATGAACCGATAGAGGACAATGCTCATATAAAAAAGAGAGAGAACATACACATGGTGAAGTACGTCCACATATGAAAGTCAAATGAATGTGTGGAAAAATAGAACTCACATATGGTGGAGCCTGTGAGACATAGGCTCAATACAATCGTAGTGGGTCCCTTCAGGGATGACCCCGTCCCGTCTTCGTAAGGAGCTGGAACTTACTCGCATGAGCCACACATGAAATAAGGCAAAAACACACCATGGTACAGCATTGTAAACCACTGGACAAATGTATCAGATAACTGAAACACTTACGTGATTCAGAGCCTGTGTATATGCACTGGCTCTGTAAAAGCGCTCCGGTGTAAATCGGGTAACACCAAACCCCTTTAGCTGGATAAAATGGTAGACAAACGATCCACTAAAAAACGTTTAATACATAAATAAAAAAATGGATATTCCAAAACGCGTTTCGCCGCTAAACGCAGCTTCATCAGTTGATATCCAAAGAATGCTCATTCTTTGGATATCAACTGATGAAGCTGCGTTTAGCGGCGAAACGCGTTTTGGAATATCCAATTTTTTATTTATGTATTAAACGTTTTTTAGTGGATCGTTTGTCTACCATTTTATCCAGCTAAAGGGGTTTGGTGTTACCCGATTTACACCGGAGCGCTTTTACAGAGCCAGTGCATATACACAGGCTCTGAATCACGTAAGTGTTTCAGTTATCTGATACATTTGTCCAGTGGTTTACAATGCTGTACCATGGTGTGTTTTTGCCTTATTTCATGTGTGGCTCATGCGAGTAAGTTCCAGCTCCTTACGAAGACGGGACGGGGTCATCCCTGAAGGGACCCACTACGATTGTATTGAGCCTATGTCTCACAGGCTCCACCATATGTGAGTTCTATTTTTCCACACATTCATTTGACTTTCATATGTGGACGTACTTCACCATGTGTATGTTCTCTCTCTTTTTTATATGAGCATTGTCCTCTATCGGTTCATATTGGACTGCAATACCATCAGGTTATTATTCCTGTCATATACCTTTTTTACACGCATTTTGGGGTACGATTTCCCTATTTGTGGTGTTTCCCTCCCACTACAGTGGGGAGTTGGATTAGCGCTGTTCTCTTTTTCTCTTTTTTATGTCTTCTGTATGTGGGCCTTTTGGGATAGACCCTTGAGAACATAGCTGCTATACTACTCCCATTTCTGTGTGTTTTCTATCCCCTCCACTTTTTGCCACTCCAGCGCCCCCTTCTTCTGTTATACAACTGACTGTATATATGTCTTTTTTCACAACTATATCCTAACTGGAAAATATTGAGAAATGTCAAAAAAGATTAATGTGTGTAACATACCTTGTATAAGGTGATTCAGGATACCCACTGAGGCCATGGCTCATGATGCCTTTTCACAGGATAGCTGGACATGTGCAGGAAGCCTACAATAATGCCCACCAAAAGGCCAGGGGCGTCATTGAAGGACATTTGGCATACTCAAGATGCATTTCATGTGTCTGTACAGGTCCAGTAGAACGCTGCAGTATCAGACAGAAAAAGCGGTCCTCATTATACTAGCACTGAACGATGGGATTTTGTTAGAGGAGAAAGAGGATGCTGCTGTGGCTGGTGACGATGTCCAAATGACTTTAAACTGGATTGCTTGGCCACATAATTGTACACAACACTTTGGAGAATGGTCAATCCAGGACATCACAATACCATCAAGTTGGGACTACATATACTGATGAAATGTGTGTCTCAGCTGTTTGCTGAGTACCCCCCTGCTGAGATATTTATAGTATGACATGCATACAATAAGGCTTTCAACATGTGTCACGTATAACTGCCATTATACACCTTTCAGAACAATTTATAATGAGACATATCCCGGAACAGGTTTTTCAACATATCATTTATCTATTAACACTGACATAAGTTATCCAATCATTAACTAGAAATCCATCAAGCCTTTATTGTTATTCACTTTCAAGTGCAATCATGTATGTGTTACTATTGTGTGTATTTCCCACTGTAGATCTTGACTTCATTAACGCGAGGGGCAAAACCCTTTGCGCAGAAGTCCTTATAACAATGTCAGTGCAACAAACGCGCATATACGTCTACCGCGGGAGAACCTGCGCGAGCTTTCTGTACTCCGCACGTCCTATACTTAACATTGTGAGCACAAATGCATTTGTGCGCTGGTACGCGGATGGTATTACAATCTATGCGCAGTTTGTATCGCAAAGCCTTTGCGCGCATAATTTTAGCAACTTCTAAAAGCTGGTGTTAATGGCAAATTCTATCAACCTGGCCAAACCCAAATACACCAGCCCAAAAAAAAAATACACAGCAAAATATAGTTACACATTCTAAACATACCAAACCAATAAATTAGAGAAGTTGTGTGTTTTTTTTATTGATGCAGCATATATGTGCAGATTGACTTTGACAGGCGCAAAAACTTAACGTGAGACAATTGTGGTTCTTAATTCTGATTGACTGAATCGTGTGAAATAAACAGTCTGCACTCGGATTTCTGCGTGCAATGTTGCTGCGCGTGTTTTACACAAGTTTTTTTGACGGATGAAAAAATGCACGAGGATTGTAATAAAAAGCGTTTTTTTATGCACGTTAACGTTTAACTCTTCGCACAAAAATTCACGTGTTGCACATCTGTTTTTCCGTGAAGAATGTAATAGGGCCCT
This sequence comes from Leptobrachium leishanense, assembly GCA_009667805.1. Lineage (NCBI taxonomy): Eukaryota > Metazoa > Chordata > Amphibia > Anura > Megophryidae > Leptobrachium > Leptobrachium leishanense. The sequence continues at coordinate 93,544,136 of CM019068.1, read as the reverse complement.
GTAGACTCTTGGGGAGCCTGCCACCAGTCCTTGCCTCCTGCCACTCCCTTGCCATCTTGACCTTCAGCTTCATCTTACAGTCATGGTAGCAGTGGTTTATAGACTGCAGGCTCTTCCTCAAAAGGACACAGACGATTTGGCAGAATTTCGACCCCAGGTGGAGGTGCAAGTGCCCAGACAAAGACAGGTCATCCAGACAGTGTGCTCTCTGATCTATCAGCACCTCCTTCTCCTCCAAGGTGTACCTCTCCTCCCAGATCCATCCTCTCGAGAAGCCCTGTGAATCATGTGTCCCAAAATTACAATGGCACACTGTCTTCCTGCTGGGTCCCTCACACAGCAGCTGTTCCTTGGCTTGTTGGCTTGGTGGGCCTGGCTCTATCACCCTCCCTCCATTCACCCTCACTACTACATCTTCGCTGCCACTGAATTGCGGCGATCTGTGGCGACCTGCACCATATTTCGCTGTCGATTTGCCAATATTTGGAAACTGACAGCTTTCTGAATAGCTGAACTGACACGTAATTGCACCGTACGGTGAAATTCACATTTCGTGTGTTTCAGTGGCAAGTTCCGCGCTCTTTGAATAACCCTTCAGGGATGACACAAGTCTCCATGTTATCGTATGATTTGGCTGCATCCCTCTGTGGACATACAGCGGACTTGTGCTCTGTTTGGCTGCATGCTGGTGGGAAAACCCACCACAAACCCGCCGCAATCTGCGAAAACCCACCTGGTGCAACCGCCAGAAAAACCAAGGTGAACATGCCGGAAAAATCCAATGAGCCGCCGATCACAGCTCAGAGCAGCCACCAGAAAAAGCCGACTAGCAAACAAACAGGGTAAAAAAATAAAGTATGTTTGAAAGTTTCAAAATTGAAACACTATTTGCAAACAAACTACTGAACGAAAATGTCTGGAATTTACATATAAGGTCCTATGAATAATAAAAATATCTGTTAAGGAAAAATAAAAAAATTAAAACCAGAAAAAACATTTTTCCTAAAAAAATCCGTAAAAATGCCTAAAAGATCCTACAAAATCTTGTAATAAAGAGACTTTTTTACTGCAGAATAAAATAAACGGTTTATTAGATATTGAATTAAAACTGGAATATTTTTAACATTGAAGCCTATGGGATTCGCCTGAATAAACCTGCCGAATGAGACCACCGGACAGCAGGGCATTTTGGCAACTTTTCATTGCTGTTCGGTGTTCTCTGAGTAGATTAACCATTGCTTCTCTATGGGGATTTCACTGCCCTCGAACAGGCACCGTACGTGCAAGCAATTCGCCAAAATTTGGCGAATTGCCTGCTCTCTGAATAGCCGAATGGCCCAGAAATGTCCCTGTACACTGAATTTCCTTGTCCAGCTACATTTGTGGGCCAGATCTCGGCTCTCTCTGAATAACCCCTTATGGCCCCTATCACACGCTTCGCACAGCGCATTTGCGTGTGCACAAATGCGCATTTGCGCGAGGACAAAACCATTTGCGCAGAACATCGTATTTCGACGTTCGCGCAAACGATGCGTGTAATCGTCTACCGCGATTGACCCTGCGCGAACCCAGCGCGAGCGCAAGTTTGTGCGCGCATCCTATACTTAACATTGTGAGCACAAATGCGTTAGTGCGGATGGTATTACAATCTTCCCGCAAAGTCGTACGAGCGACGTTTGCGCGAATTTTCATAACGTCTTTGAAAACTTGGTGTTAACTGCAAATATGATAGTTGTGGCCGAAACGAAATAACTCAGCAATAAAAAAAAATACAGCACAGTACAGTTACACATTATACACATACCCAGACATAAAAAATTAATAATTTGTCAAAAAAGTTTTTTGCTGCAGCACATATACGCAGATTGACTTTGACAGGCGCAACAACCTAACTTTAGAAAATGGTGGTTCTTAATTCTGATTGTCCACCAATTCCTTCACGCAATGTTCATTTGCGCACAAATTTGCTCGTCGGATTTGCGCACAAAAAACATGAAGGCTGAAAAAATGCGCTTGGATCGGAATGCCGCGTTAATTTTCACACGATAACATTTTTTTGCGTGCGCAAAAAAAAAAGCGCTGCGCGAGCGCATTTGCGCGAAGTGTGTAATAGAGGCCTATGTGAAAATCAAGCAATCATATCTTATGTCTGTCAGCTGCAAGAAGCACAGCATTTTTGAAATTCTACTGAGGGGCTTTGTCCACGTATGAGACTACGAAAGTAACTACGTTGCTCTCTGTGTGTAACACACAATGCACTACACAACGCCTGATCTTTTTAAGATGGGATATAGTGCTGTGCAATACTGAGAGATTTTAGGGGCAGCCAGAATTAAACAAGAGTTTACTTTGTAAGGAGCAATGCATTAAACAGGTCTATTATTAAAAAGAATAACCTTCTGCCTGTACAGTGGAGCCAGGATTCAAAGACTTTCAATGACAGGAAAATAAGAATTGGAAAGAGAGAGGGAAGTGGTGGAAGCAGACATGATTCTGTCCAAGTTCTCCTGATTGCCAAGATAATGCTTTTGCCGATAGGACCGTGGCATTTCAGTATAGGAGGATAGTTTCACACACCCATATGCTTCAGCTAATAGTTCACTCAAGCACAATACTATATTGTGTGCTCAAGTATAATAGTGTCATAGCTTCTTTCATTACATTCTTCACGAACAGGACTGAGTTTACCTTTTTGTGCATACTTTTTCTTTTCTTTCCATCTCACCCGCATAACTTTAGTGTGAAAGCAGTAATCTAATTAGGACATATCGTACAGCGGAACAATGGCACGGGGGGCAAGGTGGGCCACTAGCTACAGGAGTTTGGGGCTGCAACCTCCATGCAAATTTCTCTTGCTGGTTGTGCTCATTTGAGTATCAAATTCTATATGTATGTTTCTGATAAATTATCTTTCTATGAATTATTTTATAATATTATTATGGCCTGTTTTCACAACATTATAAAATGGTAACAGGGGTGGGATGGGAAAGAAAGGATGTTTGTTTGTACTTATCGCCCAGCCCTCCTCTGATATCATGCGTTTTATGAATATGGTATACCACATGGAAACCCTCTATTTTAATTAAATAATTGGGCAACTGCTGCTGACATTTTATTTTGGGACTAACTGAGATAGCCGCAGTAATGGTGAAACACGTTTTAGTATCCTTTTTATCTCTTTATGTGTCTATTTATGTAAGTAAAAGTTTAACAGCTAACCTCGTCCTGACTGACTGGAGTTCTGTCCCTTCTAGGGATCCCTGGATGCAAGCCTCAGTAATACAGGCGTGTACAGGTCGGACCCTACCTTCAAAAAGGGTCATCAGTGCATCACTAAGAGCCAAACCCAAGCGCCATCAAATGTGAGTAGGAGCATTATCCTTAAACCTATTCATTGATTATCTGTATTACACTATGGGAAGACCTCCCTGTCCTGCTTACGTTTTAAGAGGTGCTGCACGTTCTACCGAAGCTAACGGGGCACTGTCACCCCATACAAGTGTAACGCTCTTTTGCCGCTGGGGGCCGCCCCCACTGGCACCCTACAGCTGGGTTACACCTTCTTGCTTTACCTGTTGGTCCTGAGTTTCCGCAGTTTGGGAATAAGGATACATAGTGTTGGCAGTGCCTCCACCTGTCTGGGCATCCATGGCATGGACTGTTTGCCCAGGCAGGAACATAATAATAACTACTACACAGTGGTACAGTAAACAATATAAACTTGTATTGAAAGATAAACGGCAGAATAAAAGGATTTTGCAGGTAATACAGTAACTAACTAGACACACCAACTGCTGTCTAACCTCCCAGCCCAGGACCCTCCCAAACAACCTGGAACCACCCTGATCTTCATCCTAGTGACAGCGATGATGGGTACCAGTTGGTGCACAGAGGAGTTAGGGCCCTTTAGCATGACACCCAGTTAACTCAGCTCACAATGCAGAAATAGGCTGTGGGTAAAATCCACTCAGCTTCTGTGAGATTCTTCCTTAGTGAAAAGATGGATAGAGTGCCATGTCAGCGTGACAGAGGGAGAAGATACTCGTTACCGCACAACTTCAGCTGCTCACGGTCCCAGGAAGGCCTCCCGGACGTTTTAGCAATCTGCAGTCTCTGGACCAAATCTGAATACTGCTGCACGCAGAATCTCCTCTGCTAGAAGTCGAACGCTGCCAGCACTCAGCTTCGCCTGCGGCCTCCTTACACGAGTTCCCTCTCAAACACACTTGCCACAGGAACAGTCCAGCACAATATACTGCAGGCCGATGTACACTCTCCCCGGTCTTTCCAGCACTGGATGCCGATGCCGCTGATTCTCCGCGCTCCAGCTTGCTCAGATCCTGGAAAATGGTCTCTCAAGCGACTGCTCTCTCTCTCTGCTCACTCAGTTCTGCTCTGCCCATGCTGCATGCAAATGCTATTCACTTCCTGGCGCCAGAGCTTGGTTCCTTCCTCTCCCCGCAAAGGTTTCTGGGGGATGTAGTCCATGAGTCCAGTACAGTCTTTCCCCATACATTGTACTCTGGCTCCCCCTAGAGGCATAACAGCTGCAGTCCTCAGAGCCAAACCAAACACAGGGCTACACAAGTGACCGCAGGCGCAATATAGAGACCCACTATTTTTGGCTCTGGACCATGTGAGTGTGATTCAACATTAACACTTGAGAAGCACTGTATATAAAGAGTTTACACTATGATGTATCTTTCTGTTTTTTCCTTTGAGTACCACCACTCGAGCAAGCTGTGCACAAGAATTATCATGAATATACTGTAAGTATTTGATTTCCATTTTACCGTTTGATGAGCACATATATTACACTTTGGTACCCACTGAACAACTATAGTGAATTCCACTTGAGGTTTTCTTTTCCTCTCCCCACATTGTATTATATTGAGTGGTTTTGTGCTTTGAATATGTTTTTGCTGTTTGAGCTGCAAGCTTAGTTTGCGGCAAGAATTTAATCGTGTTTTCCGTCGACAAACTAAATACAGACGACGTTATATGTAACATTTCCAGTAGTTCACTTATCAACAACTAGGGACTATAACTCCTTGTTTTATTCTTTTGCTCAAAAATTGATGATGTTTGAAAATAAATATTTAATTCTCTATACTTGAGCTGTGTAAAGCATCCCTGCATGTTGCTTATACAGTCACATACTAAGTAGCATTAAAAATAATGGTTTGAACCATCAAATTAAACAAATCCCAGAGCACTGGATTTATTTAAAAAAATAAACTTCTTTTAATCATGATGCTTAATGGGAGCAATTTGTAGAAATAACGATGTAAGTACTTAGAGCTAATTTCCTGGTATGTGAGTCCAAACATTTATCCTACTCCTATTACAATGCAACTGAAAAAGGTGCTATATAAGAAATACTGTAGTTTAATATAAGCTATGGGAGGAGAAGAACTGTGCAAAGTAGCCTACTGTACCTGTCGTATTAACCAAAGAATATACCGTTATGACCACCGGTACCCAAAGCTGATTATGAAGGGGAATGCAAAGTGGTAAAATAGTAAAAACTAGATTGTAAATTCCCTTGGGAATAGGGCCCTTATTTCCTCCTGTATCTGTTTTTGGAATACTGACTTGCCTCCTTGTTGTATTGTAGAATTGTCTTGTCTATACCCATTGTACCTTTTTGTGCAGGGCTGCGAAATGTGTTGGCGCTTAATAAATAATGATAATAAATGGACAGCCACCTAGTTGAATTTCCTTGTTGCGCTGTCTAAATTAGGGATATCAAACTCTGGCTCCTCCAGATGCAGATTGATTACAATTCCCAGAATTCTTTGAACGGAACAGATGTACAGAGAATTATGGGAGCTGTAGTTAAGAAACATCTAGGGGGGGGGCAGAGATTAAGATCCCTGGTCTAAAGAGAATTTATAATTATGGATCAAAGCAAATTGGCAAATTATAATAAACTGAATTGGATATTGTTTAACAAGACGTTTGGTCCTATAAATAAGTAAAATTTTCATTACATAATACTTCAATTTCTGCAAAGAGCAAAAAAGGCCACATTATTATTAGAGACTTGGAATTCTTTGGCTGGGCTCAGTATTATTATATATTGCATGGTTACCTGTTGGCTCACTCCAGCCAGAGTTTATTTGTATTTCTGCACCATGGCCTGGGACTCTGAGAATTTTATGACTTTATAATGAAGAATTCAGAAGTGGTAATAGTCACAAATAGACTCTACCGAGAAGCATAGCTTCCCATTAACCCTTTCTTTCAAACACACTCAAACACTGTTATGTACACGTTTATGTAACTCAGCTGTAATGATTACTCTATGATCACAGTATTTCATCTTGTATTAAATATGATTATTAAAATATAAAGCATTCTAATGACAGTTGGGGAACTCTATAGTAATTAAATGCAGGCAGGTAAGTTAAGAAAACTACGGTATCTAGTGTGAAATTTTGTATTTCATGCTGAAATAGTCTTCCTACTGATATGAATAAACTTCCAATAATTCCCAGTGAGTGGATTTAAACCACTGGAGGGTCGGGACTGGATAACACTGCAATATATTTTACATTGGAACCTGATTAAGACTGGCCATCCAGTGGTTTTGTAGTCATATGACGAACAGGTCGTCCTTGGTCATACAACTAATCCCCCAACATGGGAAGAGGTGTCCATTACATCAGACTTCGGTCAAACAACTTCAGCAGATTACATCAGACTAGCAAAAGATCCCTTTTGAATGTGGTTTGAATATACATGCACAACGCACACATATAATATATACTAAAGATGTGAGAGGCTAAAAAGTTAAGTTTGTTTCGTTTTGGCCGAAAAATATTTTTTTCAGAAACAGAATTCATTCACCTACCATTTCATTTCATAATTTTGGATCGATTCAGGTCGCTAAAAAAAAATCAATAAATGCTCCTTAATTAGTGTTAGATTGGGGTTTGATGAGGGTATTTTGCTGCCAATTGGCCTGTGGTGCTGAATCCAATAGACTCAGAACCGCAGGCCAATTGACAGCGAAATACAGTGCAGTTCGGCGCAATTTGGCGCACTTTGGCTGTATTGTCCCATACAGAACCATTGAGCAACTTATTCCTCTATGTACAGATCACCAAAGTGCACCGAAAAAATTCTCAAGGTCTCAGGGTGAATGTTCAAAGACCCTGAGATTCTGAACATTCACCCAGAATTTCAGGGTCTCTGGGTGTATGTTCAGAATCTCAAGGTCTCATAACATTCACCCTAAGATTCTGAACATTCTCCCTTAGATCCTGAGAATCTGAAGCTGAACATTCACCCTGAGACTCTGAGATTCTGAACATTCACCCAGAGTCTCCACGTTTCTTAGAATATATATATATATATATATATATATATATATACCGACATCTCTCAGACCAATCGTGTTAGTGATCGGTATCAGAGAGGCCTTGATGGACCAGATCTGTACATGCATGCAGCTCCGATCCACTAATCCATTGTTCTGTGAAAGGTGCTACAGGACTTGCATATGTAAAGTTCGCAAGTCCCATTGCGGTGCACAATTTGCATTTCCTTTACTACGCAAGTAGCGCGGGACAGGAAGCACAAATATCGCAAAAAAAAAAAAAAACAGGCACCTCCGGTTTCCGGAGTCCCTGAGCTGAAGAAGAGAAGCTGTGCATGGTGAGGGACAAAATGTGAGTAAAATGGGGCGAAATAAAATAAAAAACTAACTGGCATTCTGGGGTCGGTCGAGAAGGAATTTTTTCCCCAGTATGCTGCGTATTCTGCGAGAGCTTCAGACTGAGTTTTTTGCATCTTTTTGACCAACCACAGTAGGTGATATGTGAAAAACAATTGGGCAGAGGCTGTGTCTCCTGTGAAGAGAAAAAAGAGGGGATTTGGTGCTCCAAGTGAAACACGGCTGAAAAAAGTGAAAAAGGCTAACAAATTTGTAAGTAGGACTATATATATTCATATATTTTAACATTGAGTGACCTACGATACACACATTTTTTAGGATCTTTTAGGCATTTTCGTTGTTTTTAAATCGTTTTTTCTTTTTTCTGTAACAGCCCTTTTTATTATCATTCATTGGATCTTATATGTAAATTCCAGACATTTTCGTTCTGTAGTTTCTTTGCAAACAGCGTTTCACTTTTCAAACATTCAAGTGTATTGTTTTTTTTTTGTTCACTACATTCGTCTGCGGTGTCGGCTTTTTTCGGCGGCTGCTCTGCACTGTGATCAGTGGCTGCTCGGTTTTCTCCAGCGTGTTCGGCGGGGTTAATCCAGGGTTTCTGTGTGCGTTCGCTGGGTTTTGCGGTGAGTGTTCGGCGGGTTTGCACCGGCTTTTCCCTGCACTACGATGGCCCTGCGGTGCTTGCTGAATAAACCGCAGGGTCGCCGACATGGGATCGCCAAATTGCACCGAATTGAAGACAACGAAAAGTCACCGAACGTGCGGTGACTTTTCAATTCTCTTTGAATAACCCTGAAAGTCTTAAAATTCTATCCATCTGTTTGAGGAGGGGGGATACAGAGGAGAGGTGCAAAAAGAGGATTTTCCAATAGGGCAGAAGGTGGACCACATGAATCGGATCCAGTGGAAAGAAGAGCAACATACTGAGCCAGGAATTTATGGGCTGTAGGACACGTGAGTGGTATTAATCACACTCTCTCTTCTTTCCACTCAATCGGAGGTCTATGCACTATGTATTTTCTTTCTCCTTTTATTTGAGGTTGAGCGATGAAGTAAGAAGGAGCACCTCAATTTGCAGATATTATATGGACATTGTCCTCTTTGTGGACACATCATAAGGACACTGTTGCGGAAACTACATGCAAGATCCATCATATGTGAATATTTGAAAAAATTTTCACTCCACTACACTATACTCTTTCTTCATATATTGATGGTTTTCAATTAAGAACATGGTTTATGGCAGTGCCTGTAGCACTGAACCCTGTTCATGCAGGGGTTAAATTACTCTTTTCATCATTAAGAACTCATGGGTCGTGTCTGATGAAATCGCCTCATGGACGACACTAGTCGTACAACTTGGGTCGTCCATAGTCTGACGATCAAGTTGGTCGTACAACTGCGGATCCAGTGGACAACCATTCTAAGTGATTCATGGCCCTAGAGCAGCAGATTATGGTGGGCCTCAGTCCCATCTCTCACTTCCATTGTACTTCTTATCGGTCATTCATTTTATTTTCTAACCCTAAGTAGAGGGGACTACATATTTTGTAAGGCCCAGGACATACTTGAAAACGAGAGAACTCTCAATGTATCCTTTCTGGTAAAATACTTTATAAATAAATAAATAAGTATGCCGGGTGCTTGAAATGAGGAAACACTAACTCCAATATGAAAATAAACCAAAAGGAAAAGGCTGCAAATGTCACATCGTCTGAGTGATCTGTTACCAGTTACAACTATTTATAAAGTGCCATCTTATTCTGTAGGGCTGACCAATTGGTTGGACAAAACAAATCAAGTGTCTACACTATGACTGTCAGTTATAGAATAAAAAAAAAAGAGATTTTTTGATCGCCTTTGATAAATACTCTTGATTGTTGTGAACTATGCGGCTGACTGCTGGCTTTACTGAAATGAAAATGGCGTATGTAAAAAATGTTGTTAGTCAATTATAAAGTCAGTAAAAAGCTGATATAACTAAACTAAACAACAACCTTTTAAAAGCTGTTTTGTAAAGAAATTTCATATAGGATAATTAATATCATTTGATATGTTCACTTTTTGTTTGGAGTGCCTGTGTTGGCTTTTCGTACATAGTGATTTTTTTCCTCCAAAATCGAGAGAACATTTTTTACAGGTTTTAAATTGATTTATGCTGCAGGAATTTCCTGAAAGAGTCTTAGGCTAGTGTCAGACGAGCGTCTTTGGAGAGCGGAAGGAACATACGTGAGAGTGGACTTTCCTTCCATTCGACGCCCATCTGGCCACCTCACTGAGCGCACTCAGTGCACTTAGCACTGCAAAGTGCGATCCTCCTATGGAGAGTCATGCTTTGCAGCTCCGTCAACGCGCGTCCTAGCACTATGACAGAGAGGCTTGAATAACGGATGCTTGTTGCGCGCGCATTTTGTGCACCCGCACAAGCGTGCACAAGTGTGTGACCGGCCCCATTGCAGCTTCACAACACTGCGACAGATGCCGGTAAGCATGTCAGTACGGGCGCACATAGCGCGCTCGTCTGACGCCAGCCTTAGCTGTATCTGTTTTTGAACCTATCTAGATTCAAGTGTTAATTAGCTCTGCATTTAGAATTCGTTATCTCAATATATCTTCATAAAATGTCACATTGATACACAAGCATTGTATATAACTGTGGCACCAGATATTAGACACAGTACTTTACAAGCACATGCGAGCAGCGCCAGACAGAGGGCACCCCACATTACACTAGAGTGATTTTTTACATTACTATGACATAGCACAAAACCAACATAACCTCTTATGAGTAAAGGTTTATTCATTAGATGTCTATTGGTTTCTTCTCCATTCCTCTCACCTCTTACTGTGCCTCAGTATCCACCTAATTCTCGTTGTTCCACTGTCACATCCTTCTCACCAGATTGGCCTCTTTTAGAAGGTTTGTGTAGTAGTTAAAGTACTTACGTTCATCCAGTACTTTGAGAAATAAAGTTGTTCTGCCCTTTGTCTAGGTCTATGGATTGTCAGATCATTAAATGAGGCCATAGATTTGGTTTTGAATCCCCACCGACACAATGAATCTGCAATATTAAAGCATTAGTAAGTATAGTAACCTGTCATCCTGTATTATATTGGAATGGAATATGTTCATGCTTTATATTGTATGACTTATTATATATTATATTTATGAAGACGCTTCTTTTAATTCACTGAGAGGCAGTGGTGACTCTAGGAACAATATTTAGGGGGGTGCATAAGATACCACAGTCAAAACTGGGGGGGCACTAATAGTTTTCACCACTAAGATATCTAGCGCTTCCCATGTTAAGTATGGAAAGTACAGTAAGCTCGCTGTACAAATCGCTAATAGTAACGCGCTAAGTGATTTTTCCCGTTTGTAGTGGGAGACAAACGATCTGCTGGTCAGGAGCTAGACTGAATTAACCTAGTGCTAAGGCAAAACCATGCCGACGCTATGGTTAGCTCACACCAGGTAATAGGGCCCTAAATAGGTGTATATATAAATAAGATTCCAAAACCCAGAGTAATATGATGCAATGAGTAATGTGATGCAATGAGTAATGTGATGCAACGATGCCTTTTTATTGTACTACCCTGATACTTAAATTCAATATTTTATTTGACGCAATTAGGCGATTTTCGCCAACGTCCAATAACTGTTTCAGCGACTCCAGTTTTAGAAAATTACAGTGACCATTCGCTAAATAGGGAAAATCACCATATTTTCGGCAAAGTGAATTCCTCGAAATGTGACGAAAAGCAGAGGATCTAAAGATGATTAGACCCTTTAGATTCTAACTTCCATAAATCCAGGGAAATACAATAAAAATAATAAACAATGTGGCATGTAGCCTACCCATTAACCCCTAAAATGCCATTAATCAAGGGAAAACATGAAATAAATACACTGTGATCATGTAGCCTACCCAATAACACCTAAAATGCCACGAATCAAGGGAAAACATGAAATAAATACACTGTGATCATGTAGTCCACCCATTAACCCCTAAAATATCATTATTCAAGGGAAAATAATAAAATGTATACTGTGAGGGATGAAGCCTACCCATTAACCCTTAATATACAACTAAGCCAAAGAAAAACTAACGTAATATACAATGTAATGTATAGTCTGAATAATAACCACTTCACGTGCTTAGTCATTTCAACCCTGTGAAAATGTTTACGTTTACGAGCATGTTTTTATTTAATGTTTTATGAATTTTATTTTACACTGAATATGGTGATTTTGGATATCATTGGAAAGGTCAGAATCACCCCTTTCCAATGACACATAGATCTTCCATATACGATGCACAGGGACGGAGATATTGCGACCCGAAATGTATGGGAAGATGGATGCTGATTTCTGGTGGGGGGGGAATGGCGGGGCAAGGAACAACCAAGGGGGGAAATCGCCCCCCCTTTCCCCCCTGTAGAGACGCCTATGCTGAGAGGCATCACTGCTGATTCTATGGCTATGACTGTGATTCATGGCTATTGGCTGTTTTTATGGCAAAAGATCTCAGAGAAGGCCATATTCTTTCTTCGTGCACTAGTAGCATGATATAAATAGGAGATCATTAATTGGTCATGTTACAATGCTATATCTTGAAACATGTTGCACTTTTTCAATTCCTCATTTATTAAGTAGAATGGTGGATCCAAACTGAATTTAAACAGTATTGTTTAGTATCAGAGGCGGCTCTATAATTAGGAACATTTGGCGACTGCCTAAGGCCTCGCTCTGCTAGCGGCCTCCCACCATGGATTTTATGTGGAATGTCAATGCAAACACTAAACAGATGCATACTTATATTTCATACAAATGCACATTCCTACATTCACACACTACCTACCAAGAGAGTATGAGGATACTTTATTAATTCAAATTTATTGGGTTACTGTCTGCATTTTTTAGGTTACAAGAGAAGCCTCATATTTGAGCCTTGCCGGAAGCCTCACAAACTCTCAGGCTGCCTGTGTTTAGTACAGTAAGAGACTAAATTAAAGCTTGGATCACAGTGCAGGGAAAGTGTGTTTCCATAGTCTCTGGTGGTATCTGTTATGCAGCTGTGTGTTGTGCATATACATTTATAAAGTATGTCTTTATCCCCTTTTTTTCCTTAGAAGTCATCGCTATAATCCAGGTGTGACCAACTGGAGGTTCTCACGCGCCTTCTTCAGCTACAGTTACTATCGTCAATCATCATTTTTAAGAAAGACGAACATTCTGGGTCCTTCATTCCAACCCGCCTCTTCACCAATGTGAAGAACAACAATAAATATTCTGTTACCATATATCCTAATTGAGACCATTTTTAGATCAGACTCATCATGTCCTGAAAAACCCTTACAGCTGCACAAAAATACTCAGTCAGTATAAAGGTGCTGGTTTTACATGGCCTTTTACACACAATGCTGTGTAGAAAAATGGCATGTTAGCTTTAAATCAACTCTACCACTAACTAACAAGCTGTAATTAGATTAATCGTGCATTACAAAAAAAAACACATTATAAAAAATATACTACAGTTTTTTGTTTGTTTGAAGTTTTGCATGTAAAAAGGAAAAATAAAGTTAGGTGTTTTATCACCTGTTTTCATTTTGTGGATTTTTCATGTTGCAACATTGATTAAAATCCTAGCACAGGTTTCACTTTACAGCTGTGATATAAGATAAAACAGGACTGAAGAAGCAATGGGGTTGTGGTGGAAATGTTTAGGCAATGCTGTAGGGGATCTATTGTGTTGTCTATGCTATCCGAGATATGAGATGGCAGCTGAATGATGGTAGTGTCCCTCTGAGTTCATGAAATATGTTTGATCATATTGTATAATAGCAAATAAAGAGTTTTGCACAATATATTGCCATTCATGAGTATAGGTACATGAGGAAAGGAAGGATTTGGGTCGAAATCCCGACAGCCAGGTTCCCGAATGCAAACATCCCAATGACCAACTTCCTGACAGAACAAGTGCCCGACATACCAAGTTATCGACACAGACAACTCCCCGATGGCCAATGTCCCAACATCCAATATCCCGACAGACCAAGTGCCTGACGGTCAACTTCCCGACATCCCGAGGGCTAACTCCCTAACCCTAACCCCCTAACCCTAACTCCATAACCCTAACTCCATATTCCTAACGTTAGCCCTCTAACCAAAAGAAACAACAAAAAAATTGTAAAGGAATATCTGGGACACGCTGTCACAATTCAGATGGCAGGGTTGCGGGTCGAGCCCACTATGCAATGAAATAATAAGTATATGCAAGTATGAAATAAACAAAAGAGTATTTATTCTACACAATAAGAACACTAAGAATGAAGTAACTGAGAAAACAGGAAAAACAAGGAGAACAATGAATAATTAATAAATAAGGTATAACTAAGGAGACTGGACCAGGAAATCAGAGAAGACAAAAACACAAGATATAGGAATAAGATTACTGTAAACAAAAGCACTAAACATATGTGAACAGAGAAAAACAGGAAAAAAGTCTTTTAAATAAACGAAGGGGTTTCCACAGCAGAATTACAGAAGGAGCAGGCAAAGGCGTAGTCAGTTATGTAAGCAGAGGGTTCAGCGACGGATTGTTCAGATATAGGGCTCTATTACATTCTTCCCTTCAAACGTTAACGCGTGCGCAAAAATCGCGAGGGGCAAACCCTTTGGGCAGAACGTCGTATTACAACGTCTGCGCAAAAAATGCCCGTTAACGTCTACCGCGGGTGAACCTGCGCGAACCCTTTGCAAGCGTAATGTACTTTGCATGTCCTATACTTAACATTGTGAGCGCAAATGCGTTTGTGCGCTGGTACGCGGATGGTATTACAATCTATGCGCAAATTTTAACGGACAACGTTTGCGCGCATAATTTTAACGGGCTCTATTACATTCTTCGCGCAAACGCGTGCATAAAAAAGCATTAAGGCGAGGGGCAAAACCCTTTGCGCTGAACATCGTATTGCAATGTCTGCGCAAAAAATGCACGTTAACGTCTACAGTGGGTGAACCTGCGCGAACGCTGCACGAGCGTACTGTACTGCGCGCGCCCTATACTTAACATTGTGAGCGCAAATGCGTTTGTGCGCTGGTACGCGGATGGTATTACAATCTATGTGCAGGTTTTAAAGCACAGCGTTTGCGCGCATAATTTGAACGTTTTTGAAAATCTGGTGGTAACGGCAAATCTGAACGTCCTGGCCGTACCCAAATACATCAGCCGGAAAAAAAAAATACAGCACAGTATAGTTACACATTCTACGCATACCCAAACAATAAAATGGAGAAGTTGTGCGTGCTTTCTTTTTTTTATGCAGCATATATGCGCAGATTGACTTTGACAGGTGCAAAAACTTAACGTGAGACAATTAAGGTTCTTAATTCTGATTGGCTGAATCGTGTGAAAAAACAGTCCGCACAACGATTTTTGCGTGCAGCATTAACGCAGCGTTTTTGTGCATCTTTTTTACGCGCGTTATCTTTTGACGGATGAAAAAATGCGCGAGGATTGTAATACCAGTGTTAATTTACGCGCGTTAACGGTTAACGTTTCGCGCACAAATTAAGTTTTTGCGAAAAGAATGTAATAGAGTCCATAGTGTTTAGCCTAGTAGTAGTAGTAGGAAGTGTAGTCTAATATACAAAGCAGAGGGTTCGGCAACAGATTGTTCAGATATAGAGCTTAGCAAAAGAGTAGTCTAATACAAGGCAGGGGTTCGGCAACAAAATATCAACAGAGGGGTTCAGTAACAGATAGGAAAACAGGAGGCTATTGCAGGCTTTAGGGACAGACAGGTAGCAATGCAAAAGCAAAGCATTGTGGGGGCTTTGCTGTTTTATGGAGAAGTTCCGGCTTGATGATGAAGTGCACCTGCACCTCTTGCAGGCTGCAGATGAAACTGAAGTTCTGAAGGGGCAGATTCATGGAGACAAGAATGAACCAGCGCCGGGTTTGTACCTCCTGTTGCGCCGGCGACCGGATATGTGACACACGCATGTACATAAATACGTAACTTTAACCATAACACTAACTCCCTAACTCTAACCCTAACTCTAACCCTAATTCTCCGGGATTTTGGATGTCCGGAAGTTGGCCATCGGGCACTTGGTCTTTATTTTTTATTTTTGTTGAAAATTACAGAATATGTATAATACTGTATATGTATACTCTCTAAATTTTAATCCAAATTATCCCCCCTTTCAAGAGCACATCCAGGCTTACCGCTTGCTATGAGGGAGCAGCCATTGAAATGTCCTTTCTAGCAAGAAGCACCATTTGCACATTTAAATGACAGTAACCATAGCCGTTGGAATTGGGGGGGATGGATCCCCACCAGTAATTTATCCTCCCCTCCTGATTTTCAGAGCTGAAGCCTGAAGCTCCTTTTCCGCTGCCTCTGCCTCTGCCACCACCAGCCAAGCAGTGATCTGTTTGCCAGGGCACTGGCTGTCCTGAAGGGGTAGAAGAAGTCACCAAATGTCATACTAAATGGGTTGCATGGCTTTTTGCTAGTTACATTTCCAGAGATCAGTCATGTTTAGTAGAGCTGGTATGGATGGTTTGAAAGTATGAAATTATAACTTGGAAATGTGTAAGTATTTTATATTTCTAATATATTAAGTATGGCTTGGAAAGACTATTCTAATCTCTGTATAAGAGTCGTGAACGCCTCCGCCAGGCTAATTCACCTCACCCGCCGCTCTGTCTCTGCCGCTCCCCTCTGCGAGTCCCTTCACTGGCTCCCCATCCACTGCAGAATTAAGTTCAAAATCCTTATCCTTACCTACAAAACCCTCACTAACTCAGCGCCCCACTACCTGTCCTCACTAATCACCAAATACACCCCGGCCCGCTCCCTAAGGTCAAACAGTGACCTGCGCCTAGCTTCTCCCCGCATCACCTCTTCCCATGATAGACTGCAGGACTTCACACGCGCAGCCCCCTTTCTCTGGAACGCTCTCCCTCGTACTGTCAGACTTTCCCCTAACTTCTCTTCCTTCAAACGCTCCCTTAAAACATTCCTATTTAGGGAAGCCTACCACCCAACTCACTGACGCAATCATCAATCACTCTCACCTTGCAGTCCTCTCCTCCTGTTTCCAACCCCAACCCTCCCAGATTGTGAGTTCCTACGGGAATAGGGCCCTCATCTCCTCCTGTACTGTTTGTCAAATGTTGTTCAATGTATTGTAACCCTGTCTATACTGTGCTTATTGTACAGCGCTGCGGAATATGCTGGCGCTTTATAAATAAAGTATAATAATAATAATAATAAATGTAGCGATTCCCTGTGCAAGGTTACTGTAATTTAACATGTCCTATACAATTGCCATAAATGTATCTCTGTAGTACTACGTACTTCGACATACCACGGTAGTATAAAATATTACTTTTATTAATACATACGTAAAAATTCTATCTAAAGTAAATAAAAAAAACAAAAGTACCCTGTCCCATGTATATGTAATAACAATAGAACCATGAATCTGGATACAATGCCAGGTGCTCCCACAGTGCTACTACCTCCGTTACTGAATACCTCTCTCTCATGAAGTTCCAAGCAAACCCCAGTATAGAGTAGATCCACTGTTAAATAGAGCAACTTGCAGGGTTATTCAACAGCAGTGAACTCCCCATAGAGAAGCAATAGTTAACCTATTCACAGAACACCGAACACCAAGGAAAAGTTGTCAAAATACCCTGATGTTCGGTGGTTTCATTCGGTAGGTTAAATCAGGCTTCAAAGTTAAAAATATTCCTGTTTTTATTCAATATTTAATAAACCATTTATTTTTTTAATCTGCAGGAAAAGGTCTCTTTATTTATTTTAATTTTTTAGGATCTTTTAGGCATTTGTTGGGATTTTTTTCAGGAAAATGTTTTTTCAGATTTTTTTTTTTTTTTTTTTTTAAATAGCTGCATTTTGTTTCTGTAACAGACATTTTTATTATTATTTATAGGACCTTATATGTTATTTCCAGACATTTTCGTCCAGTAGGTTTTTTGCAGGCAACGTTTCAATATTGAAACTTTCAATCCTTTAATTTTTTTTTAGTTACCCGTTCGTCAGCTTGTCGGCTTTTTCCAGCGGCTGGTCAGCGCTGTGTTCAATGGATCGTCGTCTTTTTCCAGAGTGTTCAGTGTGTTTTTTTGCAGCAATTCGAGTGGATCTCGCATTTTGGATCGTATCGGCAGTGTTTTTGGCAATTTCTCAACGGTTTTGCACCAGTTTTTCAGGCCTGTTCCCTGCACTCCGGGGACCCTGCGGTGAATGCTGAATTCATCACAGGGTCGGGGAATTTGATTCCCTGAAGTGTGGAGGACGAGAGAGCACCGAAATGTCAGTGACTTTATGGTGCTCTCTGATTAACCCCTTTATAAATTCCTCAGGGTCCCTACCGTGGTCATAAATACATGTTAACTACAGTGCATACTTATGTATATGCACTGTAGTTAACATGTATGTATGACCATTGTAGGGACCCTGCCAGCCTTGTGCTTCGTTCCAGGGCTAGGAGCTAATAAAGCACCTACCCTGGAATCTGCTCAGTGAAATGGAGATGGTAAGCAAGATTTTCCTGCTTACCATTAACGCCGCAGGACGTACAGTTACGTCCTGCATTAGGCGGGCTTTAACGCCGGAGGACGTAACTGTACGTCCCCGGCGTCTGCAGCCCCCCGGCGGCAGATACTCACCTCCTCCGGCGGCTCCCTCGCTGCTCTGACTCCCACGGAGTCAGATCGGCACTTTTGGCGCCTCCCGGCGCACTGACGTCATCGCGCCGGACGCGACGACGTCAGTTTCAGGCGTCCCCCCCCCAGGCGGAGCAGGGGAAGCGCCTGGAGGGGGGGATCCTTTGGATCCCTCTATCTCCCCATCGCCGGGTGCTAGCAGCTAATGCCAGGCATCCCTGGAAAGGGCACAGCCTGGCCTTTCCAGGGATTTATGGCATTAACCCCTTGGTGGCAAGGCTGTGACACAGCACCAATCGGTGCAGGTCACAGCCTTTTTCCGGTGGGGGCCGCCATCTTGTATGGCAACCCCACCTCCGGAACTCCCCACATCCACTGATGTCATTGGGCGTGGCCCGATGACGTCAGTTAACCAGGGAACCCCTAGCTGCCAAGGGATTTCCTAAGGAAATCCCATGGTGGAGATTGGGGGGTTCTTTAAACCCCTTTATCTCATGATCGGTGACAGCTAGGAGGTCATGTGGGGTATCGTTTGAAAGGCCTGATCATGGCCTTTCGAATTATATCAAATATGACCATATTTCTAGTAAAATTAAAGTGTAAAAAAAATAAAAATAAAAAAAATTAATAAAAAATAAAAACGTGCTTTATTTTTTTAATGCAGCACTATTGTTCACATTTCAATTATAATGTGAACAATGATGCTTCACTAATGATTTTTTTTTGGGGGGGTGTTTAGCTAAAATCACGTAATTTCTTCCAAAAAAAAATAAAATAAATGGGTTCCCTGTTTTTTTAACAAGTCTACCCCATAGAATATATCCGCAAAGTCTCGGGTAATAAAATGCAAAAAAAAAAACACTTTACACACTGTGGATGATTGAAATTTTATTGAAAATTCACATTTTTTTACAGTTTTGTTATAGCATTTTCGCAGGGCACGACGTATACATATAATAATGATATATTATTAGTCTGCCGCAAAGAACGATATATAATTTGTCTGGGTGGTACAATAATACGTGACTTAAAACCGCGTTTAAAACCGTCAAAATGAGCTCAGCAAACTTCTACTTCGAAACAGCGCCGAACTTGTCCTTGTCCTTAAGGGGTTAAATAGGGCCCTAAGTTGGCTGAGCATCATAGGAGATGTAGTTCCAAAACATATGGAGAGTCGAGTTTGCTGACCCTATGCTAATGTAAAACAACATAACAATAATGGCAACCATTCTAAAACAATTCTATTTATTTTTAAATTCCCACACCTTAGTTCCGTCCAATCCTGAGTGAAGCAGCAGCATATACTGCCTCAGTATCTAATATTAGAGTCAGCCATAACGTGAAGTCGTAGATTGTTCCTGTGTGGGAATATGCTTTTCTGTCAGTTAAGGAAGGCGCCCGGAGTCCCATCCCTTTTCCTTCTCAGGCTTTGCGAACGAGGAACCAGCTTGCGTTTTGTCCCCCTTGCACTGCCTCCGTCCACAGCTACCAGGAATACAAAATCATGTGTCCTTGCAGAGAACAATACACAGAGTGACTGTCACCCGTCAGGCTGGAAAGAGACGCTTCCTATCATCAGGGACTGCGTATGATTTAGAGGCTTCCTCCAGTAGTCTCTCTATACAAAGACTGGGAGCTGCTCCAAAACATGCTCAGCTGCAAACATGCAAACCCCTTCACTGCCAAAGAAGTTTATTATGCAAATAAGACTGGTTATGAATTCCATATGGTTTATAAACCTATTTTTTTAAAGTCTATTTTCCTTCTGATTTATAACTGGGTGGTTTGAATTTTACTTGTAGCAAATAATACATAAATAGTCATGCATATACCCTTTATATTGGGCACATATATCAGGCATAGTTACAAAGCTAACAGGGTTATTCAAAGAGAATCGAAAAGTCACCGCACGTTCGGTGACTTTTCCTTCTCTTCAATTCGGTGTGATTTGGCGATCCCATTTCGGCGACCCTGCGGTGTATTCAGCAAGCACCACAGGGTTGACGTAGTGCAGGGAAAAGCCGCCACAAAAAAATCTAAAAATAAAGAAACATTTTACTGCAGAATATTATAATCAACGGTTTATTAGATATTAAATTAAAACGGGAATATTTTTAACATTGAAGCCTATGGGATTCGCTTGAATAAACCAGTCGAATGAAACCACCGAATGGCAGGGCATTTCGGCAACCTTTCTCAGCTGTTTTGTGTTCTCTGAGTAGACAAAGCATTGCTTCTCTATGGGGAATTCACTGCCCTCGAACAGGCACCGTATGTGCAGGCAATTCGCCAACAATTGGCGAACTGCCTGCTTGCTGGATAGCCAAATGGCCAGGAAAGGTAAGCGTACGCTGAATTTCTGCGTTCGGTTACCTTTCGGCCCTAATTCGGAGCTCTTTGAATAACCCTGATAAGGTTGAGAAAGCAAAATAAAATAAATTATCACCAAGTTAGGCATATTAACACAGGTATAGCAAAAAAATCATGAGGAAGACAAAGTGAATGGGGCAGCTCACTTCATTTAGAGCAGTGTCCTTGCATAAGTGGATATCAATTTGCACACCAGGATAGAGCTGTTTAACTGCCCCACATATGTACAAATTCTTTGTGGGAAGACTTTTCTCTTTTTCTTTCTTCTGCCTTAGAAACATAGAACATAGAAACATAGAAAAATGTCGGCAGATAATAACCTTTCGGCCCATCTAGTCTGCCCAATTACATGGATACTTAACCTGGATTTATCTTTTGTTTAGGACAGCCTTATGCCTATCCCATGCTTGCTTAAATTCAATTACTGTTTTGGCCTCTACCACTTCTACTGGAAGACTGTTCTATGTATCCACCACCCGCTCAGTAAAATAATGCTTCCTGATGTTACTTTTAAACCTTTGCCCCTCTAATCTAAGACTATGTCCTCTTGTTTTGCTACTTTGTTTCCTTTTAAATATATATATCTCCTCTGTCTCGTCTTTTTTCCAAGCTGTACATGTTAAGATCAATGAAGTTCTGGCATACTGCACTATATTTTTCTTTCTTTCCAATGCTGTACTCTTGCTATTATGGACCAAAGAAATAAGATTTAGACATGTGTGTTTCATTCCGTATCAAAATTCAGACAAAATTCACCGTTTCACTTTTCGGAAGTGCTTATGAAAAACGAATCGATCGGTCCGAAACAGTCTGAAAAATGAATGTATTCGGACAGAAACAAAACGAAAATGAAACGGTATAAAACTAATCGATTTCGTTTTTACAGATGAATTCGTTATACCATTTCACTTACACTTGATTCCCCATAGAGAAGTAGTGGTTAATTAATCTATTCAGAGAACGCCGAACAGCACTGAAATGCCCTGATTTTCGGTGGTTTGTTCGACAGCTTTAAACAGGCGAATCCCATAGCTTTCAATAGAAATAATACTCAGTTTTCTTTAAATATTAATTCAACCGTTTACATTTATTTTTTTCATTTGCAGCAAAAAGTCCGGTACCAGCCGGGACCAAAATAAAATACCAGCCAGTGGTACCAAAATAAATTACAGCCAGTACTACAATAAAAATACGAGCCGTACAAAATAATTTATTCAGAGAATGCCGAACACCAACAAATTTCACTGCTGCCGAAACCACAGAACAGCATCATGAGGCTGTCCAATCTGTTGAACTGAACCACCAAAAATCAGGGCTTTTCACTGACATTTCGGGGGTGTTCGGCATTCTCTGAATAGATTGACCATTAATTTTCTATGGGGAATTTCACTGCTTCTGAAACTGCACTGAACGGTACCATGGCGAACTGAACCACCGAAAATCAGGGCATTTCACTGACATTTCGGTGGTGTTTGGCGTTCTCAGAATAGATTAATCACTACTTCTCTATGGGGAATTTCGCTGCCACTGAAACTGCAACAAACGGCACCATGGCGCTGTTCAACCTGTCGAACTGAACCACTGAAAATCAGGGCATTTCACTGACATTTTGGTGGTGTTTGGCATTCTCTGGTATTATTGGTATTATTATTTGGTTATTTGGTATTATTATTGTAGTACCAACTGTATTTTATTTTAGTACCAACTGGTATTTTCTTTTAGTACCAGCTGGTATTTTTATTGTAGTACCGGATGTAATTTATTTTGGTACCGGCTGTATTTTATTTTAGTACGGCTGGTATTTTCATTTTATTATAGTACCGGCTGGAACTATATGAAATACCGTCCATCCGAATTAACGAATCAGTCCGAAATACAAATAGCGGTAGCATCGTGATTGACCGGAAACAAACAAACAAACAAAAAATGGAACGAAATGATCTGAAACGAAATTAAACTATTTTTTTTGCCATGCACATGTCTAATAAGATTCTATTACAGTGTTTCTAAACTGTTTTTATTTCTCAGGTGTGCGCAGTCACAGATTTGCGGTGGTATTTATATTGCTTTATCCGTGCTCTACGAGTGACACCACATGGGTGATAGTTGCTGCATTGGACATTTCTGCACAAGTGCCTCTTACACATTTTATGTGTGTCTTTTTTGCAGATGACCTGCTATTTATGATAACGGACGTGTGTTTCTGGCAGAAGTGGATATACACTATGAGGACAAAAGTATTGGGACACCTGCCCATTTCACCAACAGAGACTTTTATGACACAATTATTCAAATACATAGATATTAATATGCAGTTGATCCCACCTTTGCAACTGTAACAGGTTTCAATCCTCTGGGAAGGTTTTACACAAGATTGAGTAAGAAGAGAATTTTTTGCCCATCCAGCAGGGCATTTGTGAGGCCAGGCACTGATGTTGGACGAGAAGGCCTGGCTTTCCATTCCAGTTCATCCCAAAAGGTGTTCAATGAGGTTCAGGTCAGGATTCTGTGCGGGACAGCCAGGTTCTTCCAAGCTAAACTCATCCAACCATCTGTTTATGGGTCTTGCTTTCTGCAGGCTGAAAAATAACACTATAATGAGCAAGCTCTGTGTGTGTCATTTGTATGGTTTTCTGGACTTCGAGAAATGGTTAGCAGTGAGTATGTAAAGTCAGGGTGTTAAGGAAAAAATACAGGGTGTCCATAAAGTCTCTTTACAATTTCAAAAATGTTTTACAAAGGCAAATGAAAAGACAGATATGTGAAAATTATTACAAAATGAGACGTATATATTTACTTTTTTTGCCTCATTTAATACACCTCTATATGGGCATCAGTAGTTGCATGAATCACAGCAAGACGCTACTCGATTTCTTGCCATGTTTGCTGTAGCATACCCTCATCAATGGTGGCAATGGCATCAGTGATCCTCTGCTTTAGATTTGTGATGTCATAGAAACATTGAAAAATGTCGGCAGATAAGAACCTTTCGGCCCATCTAGTCTGCCCAATTACATGGATACTTTACCTGGATTTATCTTTTGTTTAGGATAGCCTTACGCCTATCCCATGCCTGCTTAAATTCAATTACTGTTTTGGCCTCTACCACTTCTACTGGAAGGCTGTTCCATGTATCCATCACACTCTCAGTAAAATAATGCTTCCTGATGTTACTTTTAAACCTTTGCCCCTCTAATCTAAGACTATGTCCTCTGTTTTGCTACTTTGTTTCCTTTTAAATATACTCCCTTCCTCTACCTTGTGGTTTCCCTTTACGTATTTAAATGTTTCTATCATATCTCCTCTGTCTCGTCTTTTTTCCAAGCTGTACATGTTAAGATCATTAAGCCTTTCCTGATAACTTTTCTCCTTCAAGCCGTACACCATTTTAGTAGCCCCTCTCTGAACTCTCTCTAAGATGTCTATATCCTTCTGGAGATACGGTCTCCAGTACTGCACACTGTACTCCAAGTGAGGTCTCACCAGTGCTCTGTACAGTGGCATGAGCACTTCCCTTTTCCTACTGCTAATACCTCTCCCTACACAACCAAGCATTCTGCTAGCATTTCCTGCTGCTCTATTACATTGACTACTTACCCTTAGATCCTCTGAAATAATAACTCCTAAATCCCTTTCCTCAGATGTTGAGGTTAGGACTGTATCAAATATTCTATATTCAGCCCTTGGGTTTTTACGTCCCAGGTGCATTATCTTGCACTTATCCACATTAAAACTCAATTGCCACAGCTCCGACCATTTTTTTAGTTTACCTAAATCATTTGTCATTTGGCTGTTCCCTCCAGGAACGTCAACCCTGTTGCAAATCTTTATGTCATCAGCAAAAAGACACACTTTTCCAGTAATACCTTCTGCAATATCACTAATAAAAATATTAAAGAGAATGGGTCCAAGTACTGACCCCTGAGGTACCCCACTGGTAACAAGACCTTGCGCCGAATAAACTCCATTTACCACAACCTTCTGTTGCCTGTCACTCAGCCACTGCCTAATCCATTCAACAATATTGGAATCCAAGCTCAAAGATTGCAATTTATTGATAAGCCTTCTATGCGGAACAGTATCAAAAGCCTTACTGAAATCTAAATAAACAATGTCTACTGCACCACCTGTGTCTATTATTTTTGTTACCCAATCAAAAAAATCAATAAGATTAGTTTGGCATGATCTCCCTGAGGTAAACCCATGTTGTTTCTGCTCCTGTAATCTATGTGTTTTTAAATGTTCAACAATCCTTTCCTTTAATATGGTTTCCATTAATTTCCCCACTACTGACGTAAGACTAACTGGCCTATAGTTCCCCAATTCCTCCCTACTACCCTTCTTGTAAATGGGCACAACATTTGCTAATTTCCAGTCTTCTGGGACGACTCCCGTTAACAAGGATTGGTTAAATAAATCTGTTAACGGTTTTGCTATTACACCACTGAGCTCTTTTAATAATTTAGGGTGGATCCCATCAGGCCCCATTGACTTATTTGTCTTTACTTTAGAAAGCTGCTGTAGAACCTCCTCCTCTGTAAACTCATATGTAAATGTCTCGTTAGTGTTTCCTCCTAATTGAGGTCCCTTTCCTTCCTTTTCGTCTGCAAAGACTGAACAAAAATATTCATTGAGGCAGTCAGCGAGACTTTTATCCTCTTATTCATTCCTTCCTTCCTTTGTTTTTAATCTAACTAATCCTTGTTTTACTTTTCTTTTCTCGTTTATGTATCTAAAAAATGTTTTGTCCCCCTTTTTTACTGACTGAGCAATTTTCTCTTCTGCGTGTGCTTTGGAAGCTCTTATAAATTGCTTTGCCTCTTTCTGCCTAATCATATAGGTTTGCCTATCTTCTTCACTCTGAGTTTTTTAATAATTATTGAATGCTATCTTTTTGTTCTTCACTATTTTGGCCACTTCTGCAGAGTACCACAGTGGTTTCTTCCCTTTTTTGTTTTTGCTAACAAGCCGAATGCAATTGCCTGTGGCCTTCAATAATGCTTCCTTTAAATAATCCCATTTCCCCTGGACTCCCTTTAGACTCCTCCAGTCTGATAATGACTCATTCACACAAAATCTCATTTTAGAAAAATCTGTTTTTTTAAACTCTAAAACTTTTGTTTTTGTGTGGTGCGGCTCCATCGCTGTTCTTATATTAAACCACACTGACTGGTGATCACTAGATCCCAAATTTTCATCTACAACAACGTCTGATACCAAACCTCCATTTGTGAGTATTAAATCCAATATGGCCTCTTTACGGGTCGGCTCCTCAACTACTTGTGTTAGAGATAATCCCAGTAGGGAGTTTAGAATATTTGTACTCCTGGTGCACCCAGCTATTTTGGTTTTCCAGTTCACATCAGGAATGTCCTGTACCTTTGTTCGATACACTTTGTTGGATATCTTTAACATAACCCCATTGAAAGAAGTTGAGGGTAGTGATATCTGGTGAACGAGGTGGTCTGGGAATTGGACAACCCCTTCCAATCCACCGGTCTGGAAATGTTTCATTCACGAACATGCAGTCCCCAATGTGGTGATGCACCATCTTGCTGGAAAATGATGGTTGTTTGAAGGTCATGTAGTTGTGGTACCATATATTCAGTCAAAAGAACAAGGTAAACATTTGCAATAATTGATTTCTCGCCAAAGAAAAACGGACCAATGATTCGATTGCACATGATCCCACACCACACATTCAACTAAAGCAGAGGATCACTGATGCCATTGCCACCATTGATGAGGGTGTGCTACAGCGAACATGGCAAGAAATTGAGTACCGTCTTGATGTGCTTCGTGCAACTAATGGGGCCCATATAGAGGTGTATTAAATTAGGTAAAATAAACCTTAAATTTATACGTCTCATTTTGTAATAATTTTCACTTATCTGTCTTTTCATTTGCCTTTTTAATAAATTTTTGAAATTGTAAAGAAACTTTATGGACACCCTGTACTTACAACGTGAATTATAAAAAAATGGATGCTTTATTCAAAGACTTCTTCAACACAAAACCCTTTCAAATGATGTGAGAAGATGCAGTACCAAGAAATATGGCTGGCAGCCACACCCAGTAAAATATACAACTATAATTTTCGAGTCATGCTATCCCAGTTCAAGATCATTCTACTAGAATGGACTGGGAAAAGTCTTTCACGCATGAGACGTATTCGTATCCTCAAAATGTATACTATGCTCAGACTGCTCTACCTGTTCCAGACTCTTTAAAGGTTTAGTATACATTGTGCTAACCAATTTGCTAGTGTAACATCTTGTATTTTCCTAGCACCACAGAACTGAGGGACTATTTCCCCTAACACCGTGGAGACTGTTAACTGTGTCCCGGAATACAGGGCTAACAAGATGCCCATGCATGTGACCTATGTAGCCAATGAGGAGAGCTACTGTATGTGCATGTGACTTGTGTGGCCAATAAAGGGAGCAGACGCTGGATCCAGCTCAGAGAGCATGAGGAGACACGAGTCTGGTTAGAAGAACGCTGCAGAGCCTGCTGTGTGTGAGGTCTGGACGCAGCGACCATTGCAGGACTGGCAGGTGAGAAGCTGGCCGGGAAGGTAGCAAGTGTGTGGAGCAACAGCAGAATTAGAAGCTACCTGGGACAGCACTAGGAGCGTGGAGCCGCTGCAGCAGAGGAGTAGGCCGAGACCACCTAGCAGTTTGACGTGGCCGCAGCAGAGAAATAGGCCGAAACTGCCTAGTAGTTTGGCGCACAGACGCGATCGAAGAAAGTCGGCATTCCGGTTGGAGTGCAACATTGGGACATCAGTCTAGTTAAAAGGAGCGCCAATGGATCCTGGATATTCCCCCTACGGTCTTATGTGGCTTAATACTTTGGTAACCAGTACCCTCTCCCCCTGTGCGATGACAGGGCATTCTATCCACCTTCTTACACTAATAAAGCTACCCAGCCGGCAAGTGGATTCACTGACGACCTTCTTGGGGATGTCTGCTGTTTGTTACGTGTGTTATCTTATAACCTAAGGGCCCCAATGCTTCTGTGCACCAACAGTACCCATCAGCCGTTAGGGCGAAGACGAAGGGTGGGATACAGGTTGTTTGGGAGGAAGCAGGGACTGGTTAGAGAGCATTGATATGTTATTTATTCACTGTACTGCCAGCCTTATTTTGTACTGCCATTATCTTTAATACAGAGATATATATTGTCTTAATGCAGCCGGTGTACTGTAGTTATTATTACTTTCCTGTCTGGGAGACTGTCTATTAACATGGATACCCGGACAGGTGGAGTCACTGCCAATATTATGTATCCCTACTCCCGTAATGCGGAGGCTCAGGATCACCATGCTAAGAAGGAAGATGCAACCCAGCATGAGGGGCCCAGGGGAGCCAGTCTCCAGTGGCAAGCATCCGTTACACTAGCCAAGAATTGAATTCCTTATCAAATGAACCAAAGCTTTTTTTGAGGTTACATGTCAATTTAAAGGGACTGTGTTGGAATTAGCTGGGTTTTGACTGGAAGTTTTTCTAAAGGTCATTAAACCCTTTGTGCATTAATCATAATTTTTTATTCTGTAACCACAGTTCTTATATGATACACAATTGCTGTAAAATGACTAGAATAATATCTCTCTTACCTCCCCTAAGTATTCTTATACGTCGCTGCTTGATGAAAGCTGGAGCTGTACAAGGTCAAGAGTAAAAGTGATACTGAGATGTTTAAAAAATATATATAAGTCTTTTTACTCCCAGCTTGTCATGAGGATAATTAGCTAATCATAGTAACGGCTTTGCACATGATTTGATGGTGATAAGCAGAGCTGTTAATGAGCTCTACTGTCTGCAGAGAGGAGCAACAGCTGTTGGCTTTGGGATAGATTAAAAATTAGACCAAGTGAATAGTAACATTCTTCATATTTATCAGTTTTATGTAGGAAGAGTCTTTGATATGCCAGCTTCCCGGTCAATGTAGAGTAACTACGTTTGAAGATAGTTTACTGTGGATAATGCATAGATTTATGCAAAGTTCCTTTATATCGTTTCCTGCACTATTATTTAGTGTCATTTTCAAGAGGAAAATTATGAAAGCAGTGGACATGTTGTTAATTGAGTGACACACCACCTCTTAATGATTTTACGAAGGTCTAAGTGGTGTGCTTAATAACAAAGAAACCGAAGTTACCAAAGATACAAATAATTTTACTATAAAATAAATATAGGTGAGCACCCTAATTTTCACACCGAAACGGGATGGATCAGAGCTGCACGCATATGCAGATCCAATCCATCGGCTGCCTCTCTAAGACCAATTGCTACCATGACTTGTCCCCGAGAGAGAGACATTTGTCACTGGTGACTGATCTGGTGACCAGCAGCCAGTGAATTCAAAAACTCCAGCTGCTGGTGACGCTTGGTGGGGTTGTGAAAGCTCCTTCATTTCACCCAGCTTTTTCACCAGATTGGATTAAGTGGTCAAGATGAGTAAAGTGTCCCTTTAATTCCTAACCATCGCAGTATGAGACCAGTGGTGGTTAATTTGAGATGGGGTAGGAAGTATCTGTTGATCTCTTCACGTGCCTATACAGTCATACAGTAGCGCTACACTACAACAGGGAGATGCTGTGATCTCACCAAGGTTTGCCCAATGGCCAAGGATTGATGTCAGAGCATTTCAAACAATTGCAAATATGGTACAAAAGTTGCACAGAAAGTTGCCCAGATTTTAATTCCATGTACAGTATTCCAAGAATGCCGTATTCAAATAAATATATCTGTAAATGAGCTCCATCCTGGAACATAAACCCCCACTGCACTAATTAAAACTGCATTTAAACAGGATTTTAAACAAATCACCACTTTTTCTTTCAAAAGCCATAATTAAATGCATCTTTCATTTAATGTTGTATATTTTGTTTTACTAACGCTGCAGCTAGCCTCATGGGGATATGGAGAAGTTACTACAATTATTTGTTAGATGAGAAGGCAGCCTAGTAAACCAGGTTATACAGGAAGAAGAGTCGTCACCAGAAAATGAAGAAAAAAATACACTATATTGCCAAAAGTATTCGCTCACCCATCCAAATAATCAGAATCAGGTGTTCCAATCACTTCCATGGCCACAGGTATATAAAGTCAAGCACCTAGGCATGCAGACTGTTTTTACAAACATTCGTGAAAGAATGGGTCGCTCTCAGGAGCTCA
>CM019068.1:92126697-92209197 GCA_009667805.1 Leptobrachium leishanense | reverse complement strand
CCGTCATTACAGCATAGTGGGAGACATAGTGCCCACCCTGTCATTACAGCATGGTGGCAGACACAGTGCCCCCCTGGCATTACAGCAGACACAGTGCCCCCCCCCCGGTCACTACAGCATGGTGGTAAGACACAGTGCTGTAATGACAAGGGGGGCACTGTGTCTCCCACCATGCTGTAATGGCCGGGGGGCACTGTGTCTGCTGTAATGCCAGGGGGGCACTATGTCTCCCCTTCATGCTGTAATGACAGGGGCAGCACTGTGTCTCCCCTTCATGCTGTAATGACAGGGGCAGCACTGTGTCTCCCCTCCATGCTGTAATGACAGGGGGCACTGTATCTGATGTAATGCGAGGGGGGCACTGTGTCTCTCCTCCATGATGTAATGACAGGGGGCACTCTGTGTGTTCTGCAATGCCGGGGGGGGGGCACTCTGCCTCCCCTCCATGCTGTAATGACAGGGGGCACTGTGTCTGCTGCAATGATAGGGGGCAGTGTCATTACAGCATGGAGGAAAGACACAGTGCCCCCCCCCCAGGAAACGGGAGCGCCGTGCCTGGTAGTACACCCACATGTAAAACAGCCTGGATATTACAGAACATTTTTAGACATCAAACTGTATTGATTGTGGACCAGATAGTCCCTCAAATTCCTCCCTCTCTTATATCACATCATTGAGGGTAAAGCAAACAATTCTGGTGATCTGGGGTCAACAGTAAGCATGCCCCAATGTCGGCGAATGCTTTTACCCACAGAGACAAAATGTGTATTAAAGATCTGTGCAAACTTTAATCGTTTGGCTCGCGCAGGGTTGCCACAGCAGTCTGGATGATATTCTTATTATATTTTGTCACTGCCACCTGTAATGCCTCATCAATAGTCTTCATGTCATAGTTCCTCTGCAGGAATCTGTCATACATTTATTTCACCTTTCTCTCACAGACTTCCTTATTGGAATTCGTTCTCATCATAATTGTGAAATGGAGAGTGATTCTATCGGTTACACGACATTAAATAAAAGTATCGGTACTCGGTATCGGTGAGGAGTACCTGAAAAAAGTATCGGTGCTTGTACCCAGTCTTTAAAAAGTGGTATCGGTGCATCCCTAATCTGTATGTGTATGGAGAGCTGATTTACATCTCAGAGGTTCCTGCTCATATTTGTTTCTTCTTCTTGTAAACTCCTTTGAAGATTCAGGTTTTATGTTTCTTGTATCTGGTTTTGTATTTGTTTTGTTTTTTTATAGACTTTGTCCCTGATTAGCCCTGGGTGAAGCTGAGATAAGGCATGATGCTCTGGGCCCCGCTCCTCCTCACCCTGCTCTCCCTCAGCCTTCTGCCCACCACAAGCTGTGAAGACATGGAGAGTCCGCCAGGACGGCACGAGGCTCACAGGTCGCCAGCTGTGATCATCGTGGGCTCTGGTATCTCGGGTGTCGTGGCCGCCCACCGGCTCTACATTAATGGCTACCGGAGACTGAGAGTCCTGGAGGCCACAGGAAGGAGCGGGGGCCGAATCCGAAGCCTGGCATATGGTAATTATCTCAGGGACTCATGACTGAATACCCTTTCACTAATGACAGCAAAGGGGGATTCGGACACACATTTCAGGAGAGGCATTCTACCAATTTTGAGTAAAGCCTGAGATACACTAAGCGCTCAGTGTATCCAGATTTTTCCACCTCCCTCTCTCAGGCAGCGTCACGATGCGACGCTGAGCGACGGGAGTTGGAAAAATCCAACTTTCCTGGTGGTGGAGCGACGCACAGAGAGGCGGGGCTGGATCTGCAGCACACGCGCCTGCGCTGTGTGCTGTAAATCCCTCCCACCGGCACTGCTCCACCCTCTTCCCTCTGTCTTGTCCAGCAGACTGGGGAGCACGGGGGAGAGGAGTGCCACCCCGCAGCAGGACCTGGGGCCAGGTGCCGATGGGACCCCCCTCCATAATGTTGATATCTTGCCTGCCCTTACTTTCCCCAATAACTTTGCTAAGGGTGAAAAAAACCATACAACCCCACTGCCTGAGACCCCGCACAGCACACATGCCACCCAGAGGCGTAACTAGAAACCTCAGGTCCCAGGTGCAGGAACAACAACGGGCCCCCCCCCACCCTAGGCAGAAACATATCCCCCCCTCCCGTTAACATGCTTTGGTCCCCTCCTGGTCCATAATGTTGACTCCAGACAGTATCACATTTTTTCCAAGTTCACTATGACCTCTTCAGTCCATCCCATTTTCAATGTAATTTGCACTATGTGATCTCCCAGAGCTCCACAGCAATAAACATCACAGTAATGTGCAGTGTGTAAGAGCGAGCGTATCACAGAGCTCCACAGTAATAAACCTCACAGTAATGTGCAGTGTGTATGAGCGAGCGTATCACAGAGCTCCACAGTAATAAACCTCACAGTAATATGCAGTGTGTATAAATGTATCACAGAGTTCCACAGCAATAAACCTCACAGTAATGTGCAGTGTGTATCACAAAGCTCCACAGCAATAAACATCACAGTAATGTGCCGTGTGTAAGAGCGAGCGTATCACAGAGCTCCACAGTAATAAACCTCACAGTAATGTGCAGTGTGTATGAGTGTATCACAGAGCTCCACAGCAATAAAACTCACCGCAATGTGCAGTGTGTATGCGTGTTTCTCAGAGCTCCACAGAAATAAACCTCACAGTAATGTGCAGTGTGTATGAGCGAGCGTATCACAGAGCTCCACAGTAATAAACCTCACAGTAATGTGCAGTGTGTATGAACGTATCACAGAGCTCCACAGTAATAAACCTCACAGTAATGTGCAGTGTGTATGAACGGATCACAGAGCTCCACAGCAATAAACCACACAGTAATGTGCAGTGTGTATGAGTGTATCACAGAGCTCCAAAGCAATAAAACTCACAGTAATGTGCAGTGTGTATCACAGAGCTCCAAAGTATAACTCACAAATAAGTACAAAATAAATTAAAAGAAGAATTATATTATAGGCAAGCCCCCAGGCCCAGGCAGGTGAGTGTGGGCCCCCGCCCCCGGACTCAAGGGTCCGGGTGCGGTCGCACCCTCTGCACCCCTGGTAGTTACGCCCCTGATGCCACCCCCCCTTCTACCTGGCTGTATGTATCTTATCATAAATCATACATCTATACAACATACATACAGCCAGGTAGAGGGGGTGGCATGTGGGCGCGCGGGGTCTCAGGCAGTGGGGTTGCTGTTTATCTTACCCTTAGCAAATTTATTGGGGAAGGTAAGGGTAGGTAAGATATATATTATATTACACACACATGGTGGGGGGGGTGGCCTGTGGACAGCTTCAACTAAATGCTCCCCATAGGCGTGCGCAGCCTATTGCATTAGGGTGTGCACCCAAAAGCTCATACATACAACGACACACACACACACCATTACTATCAGGGTTATTCAAAGAGATTCGAAAAGTCACCGCACGTTCGGTGACTTTTCGTTCTCTTCAATTCGTTCCTTTTGCCGATCCCATTTCGGTGACCCAGGGAAAAGCTGCCGCAACCTGACGAAAACTAACCGCAAAACCCGCCGAAAACCCCCAAAAACATCTGGATTACCTGCTGAAAACCGGAGCTGAACGCAGCTGAGACCGCAGACGAGGGAGGTGAATAAATTAGCAAAACCGTTTGTATGAATCTGTGAAAATGAAACGCTGTTTTTCCGGTGGAAAAACTCAGCAATGTGCAGTGTGTATTGAGCGTATCACGAATCCACAGAAACATAAAACCAAGCAATGTGCGGTGGTGTGAATGAGCATATCACAGAATTCACAGCAATAAAACCAAGCAATGTGCGGTGTGAATTGAGCGTATCAGAGAATCCACAGCAATAAAACTCAGCAGTATGCAGTGTATTGTGGTAGGGTCGTGGCCAAAGAGGGTCAGGACAGCCAGGAGGTTGCACTGCAAACAACGTTTATTTTGGTGTGGTAAATATCTTGCGGGTTTTTTGGGTGATTCCTCTTTAAATCACATGTTTTGCCACGCAGAAAAGAAAGTAACAATAAATGATAAACAAATGAACAGGCCTACTCCTGTCAGGAGGCTAACTCACAGTAGTATGTTCTGACTACAGGAGACTGGAGCAGCTACTCTGCTTCCAGCACAAAAAAAACATAAACCATACGTTTTGAACAGTAGGCAACCAAAATTCAGTCTCTTACCAGACGACTTAGGAGACAACCTCTCTGGGCTTGGTTCAGCTCCACTCTGAGCTATTTCCCTGTTCTCCCAGACCTACTAAATAGGCCTGAGCTAATTAGGATGTGGAAAAGGTGTGCTAGCAGGACAAGAGCCTTTAACCTGTTAGTAGCCTGGATACACAGCACGTTGCAACCTCAGGCTTATATACGCATGATCCTGTACTCTGTCACACATCCCCCTCCCCAGCTGAACACAGGAGTGAGAAGCGGCCGCCGCCGCAAGGCCATGCACTCTAGAGAGAGCATCAGCGTTCCCATGCAGCAAACCAGCCCGGTGCTGCACAACAAAGTGAAACGGTTGCAACGACAAAAACCACCGCAGGACCCTGGAGTTCCTGTCCCTGTTGGTGTGCATCCAACGCAAGGGAGCATGGTCAGTAACCAGGGTAAACCGTCGTCCCAGTAAGTAATATTTGAGAGTGTCCATGGCCCACTTTATGGCCAAACACTCCTTTTCAACCACAGCATAGCGCTGCTCTCGGGTAATAGTTTTCGGCTTAGGTATAACACGGGATGCTCTTCCTCATCTACGTACTGGGAAAGTACAGCCCCTAAGCCCACGTCAGAGGCATCAGTCTGTAGGAAAAACTCCTTCGTAAAGTCTGGCGCTACCAGGATCGGTTGCTGGCACAGTACAGAGCGAAGATCCAAGAAGGACTCCTCTGTTTTGCTGTCCCAGCTCACCATGTCTGGTACTCTTGCCTTAATGAGGTCAGTGAGGGGAGCAGCTCTGGTAGCAAAATGGGGTATAAACCGGCGATAGTACCCAACCAGTCCAAGAAATGTTCTGACCTGTTTCTTCCTAAGTGGTCGAGGCCAATTCTGTATGGCTCCCACCTTGTCAATCTGAGGTTTCACCAATCCTCTCCCAACCACGTAGCCCAGGTATTTGGCTTCTGCTAAGCCGATAACACACTTAGAGGGGTTTGCTGTCAACCCAGCCTTTCTAAAGGTGTCCAGCACTGCCTCTACTTTCGGCAGGTGCGAGTCCCAGTCTGTGCTATGAATAATAACGTCATCGAGATAGGCGGACGCATAATGGGCATGGGGCCTGAGCAACTTGTCCATCAGTCTCTGAAAGGTTGCCGGGGCACCATGTAGACCAAATGGCATTATTGTATATTGGAACAAGCCATCAGGTGTAGTAAACGCTGTCTTCTCCCTGGCGCGCTCAGACAGTGGTATCTGCCAATAACCCTTGGTCAGATCCAACACAGAGAGGAATCTGGCTTTTCCGAGTCTCTCCACCAACTCATCGACCCGTGGCATGGGATAAGCGTCAAACTTTGAGACTTCATTCAACTTTCTGAAGTCATTGCAGAACCTTATAGAGCCATCAGGTTTGGGCACCAAAACAATTGGGCTGGACCAGTTACTATGAGATGCTTCTATCACCCCGAGCTCAAGCATTTTCTTAACTTCAGCCCTTACCGCTTCCCTTCTGGCCTCGGGAATCCTGTAGGAATTAACTCTAACAGTAGCTCCAGGCTCCGTAAGAATGTCATGGGTAATCTCCCAGGTTCTGCCCGGTATTGGTGAGAAGACATCCCCATTTCTCTCGACCATGTCATTAGCCTGCTCTGCTTGCTCAGGAGTCAGCTCTGCTGAAATTGACACTGACTGTTCAAAGGCAAGGGAACCTATCGTTATGTCCCCCATGGCAACTGCACTGGCTTCTCTGTCCCTCCATTGTTTCAGAAGGTTTATATGAAACACGGCCTCCTTCTTACGGCGATTGGGCTGACTGAGCCTGTAATTTACAGGACTCACTTTCTCCAGAACTTCGTAAGGCCCCTGCCACTGGGCCAGAAGTTTACTCTCCGCCGTGGGAACAAGGACCATAACCCGGTCACCCCTTTTAAATTCTCTCACGGTGGCCCTTTGGTCATAGTGGAGTTTTTGGACACTTTGAGCCTGCTCCATGTGCTGGCGTACAAGAGGAACAATTCGGGCCATACGCCCTTGCATCTGTTCCACATGCTGTACCACATTTGTCCCAGGGACACCTTGTTCCTCCCAGGTTTCTCGTAGAACATCCAGTATCCCCCTGGGGTGCCTCCCATACAGAAGTTCAAATGGTGAGAAACCTGTAGAGCTCTGTGGAACCTCTCTGACAGCAAAAAGCAGGTATGGGAGCAGTAGGTCCCAGTCTTTCCCATCCCGACTAACAACTTTTCGTAACATCCCTTTCAGGGTGCGATTGAACCTCTCTACCAGCCCATCTGTCTGGGGATGGTACACTGAGGTCCTCAAAGTACGTATACTCAACGCCTTACATAATTCCCTCATAAGCCGGGAAACAAATGGGGTACCTTGATCGGTTAGTATTTCCTTTGGAATGCCAACACGTGCAAACACATGGACCAATTCCTTTGCGATATTTTGGGAATTGGCCTTTCGCATTGGAATGGCCTCGGGATATCGGGTGGCATAATCGAGGATCACTAGGATATACTGATGACCCCTAGCAGATTTATCCAACGGACCCACTAGGTCCATACCAATTCTTTCAAAGGGCACATCAACAATCGGAAGAGGTATGAGGGGTGCTCTTAGCTTAGGTCTGGGGGAGGAGAGTTGGCATTCGGGACAAGAAGCACAATACCTCTTAATTTCCTCATATACCCCTGGCCAAAAGAACCTTCTTAGAACCCGTTCTTGAGTTTTCTCCACTCCCAAGTGTCCCCCCAAGAGATGAGAGTGGGAAAAATCCAGCACCTTCCGGGTGTAGGAAGAAGGCACCACTAGCTGCTCGTTTCTTGGCCTTCATCTGAAGTTACTCTGTAGAGCAGGTCATTTCTGAGGATAAAATAGGACATGTAGCTTTTGTACTACCTTCAACAGGTACCCCATTCACCTCCACCACAGTACTCCTAGCATTCTGTAACAGAGGGTCATTTACCTGGGCTCTCCCAAAGCTAACACTGGAAGTATCCAAAGCTCTGGGGTCATTCGCCCCAACCTCTACGTCTTGCTCGGTGTGGGGTTCCCTTTGTTCACCCACTATATCTTCTTCAGTACACTGAGTGCCAACACCTTTCCCTGACCGTTCCCATGGTCACACCAACAAAGCCCCGTTAATGGCTTTATTAAACCTCCGTCTGCTTTCTCTGCATTGCCTTCTGGTTTTGTGACTTTTTGGATTGGTAATATACAAGTCAGGGTGAGAAAAAGGGAATATGTCGAGAAGACCATCACCTTGTTTTAACAGTGTTGGGGACTGCAAGAGGGAGTAAAAGTCAGGGAAGTTCCTTCCTATGACTAAGGAATAGGGTAACCGTGGCACAACTACCGCTGATATCTTTACCAGCCTGTCTTGTACATAAACCTCTATATCGGCGGTAGGATATCTTACAGTACTTCCGTGAATACAAAGCACACCCACTGTGTGGTGCCCCTGTATATGTGTCGGCTTGACTAAGCCACCAGCCACTAGAGTCAAGGCACTTCCAGAGTCAACTAGTGCCACTGTATGTTGATTATTCAACTGGACTGGTACTCGGAAAGTATGCAAATCTTCTACCAGGCCCGCTAAGCAGATTAGTCCACAAAAGTTTTTGGGGTTCTCCCCAAGTCCACACTGCATTGGCTCCGGGAGGTTAGGGCACCGTGCCCTGACATGGCCTTTACCCCCACACTCGAAGCAGGTTATGGAGTTTCCACCAAAGTGGTCGTTTTTCAAAGGAATGGGGGTCCTGGAGTCTGTTTTGCGCAGATGCACTCCTTCTCTGGAAGTAGCTTCAGGTTCACTCCGCTGGACTTTTGGTCTCTGGTTCGGCCCCAGATACCTAGAGGACTTTTCCAAGTCTCTTGCAGACAAGTATCTTTCTACTTGGGCTATCATGGCGTCATAATTAGTGGGGTTTCCTTGGCTGACCCACTCACGAAGACCACTGGGAAGTTCTCTTAAATATCGATCCAGTACTAGGGATTCCACCATCTGGGCAGGACTCTGGGACTCCGGTCTGAGCCATTTCCGGGCCAGGTGGATTAGGTCAAACATCTGGGATCTAGGAGCCTGTCTCTCATTGAATCGCCATTTGTAAAAACGCTGGGCCCTTACAGTAGTGGTGACGCCCATCCGGGCCATTATTTCCGCCTTTAACTGTGGATAATCTGCAGCGGCTTCCTCTTCTAGGTCAAAGTACGCTTTTTGTGCTTCTCCCAGGAGAAAAGGAGCAATAATTCCTGCCCACTGTTCTGGAGGCCAGGCTTCACGGGTGGCTGTTCGCTCAAAAGCCAGCAGATAGCTCTCCACATCATCTTCGGGAGTCATTTTCTGCAAACAATTGCTTGCCCGTATTTTGCTAACCCCTCCTGTTTGCACAGGCGCTCCCGGGTTAGCGATATATTCCAGGATACCTTTAAGCAGCGCATGGTCAGACTTCTGTGCCTCCGCCAGGGCTCCAATTTGTTGGGCTAAGAGTCTGTTGCCCTCCTGCTGCGCTACTACAGCTTGCCGGTTTGTTTCTTGTTGGGCTGCAGCTTGCCTGTTTGTTTCTTGCTGCACCGCCGTGGCCTGCACCAGGGCCTTCACAACGTCCTCCATTTTCTATGGGTCCTGTACCTTTAAGGTTCTTGTGGCAACTGAACCGGCACGAAAGAAATCCCACCGCTGCCACCACTTGTGGTAGGGTCGTGGCCAAAGAGGGTCAGGACAGCCAGGAGGTTGCACTGCAAACAACGTTTATTTTGGTGTGGTAAATATCTTGCGGGTTTTTTGGGTGATTCCTCTTTAAATCACATGTTTTGCCACGCAGAAAAGAAAGTAACAATAAATGATAAACAATGAACAGGCCTACTCCTGTCAGGAGGCTAACTCACAGTAGTATGTTCTGACTACAGGAGACTGGAGCAGCTACTCTGCTTCCAGCACAAAAAAAACATAAACCATACGTTTTGAACAGTAGGCAACCAAAATTCAGTCTCTTACCAGACGACTTAGGAGACAACCTCTCTGGGCTTGGTTCAGCTCCACTCTGAGCTATTTCCCTGTTCTCCCAGACCTACTAAATAGGCCTGAGCTAATTAGGATGTGGAAAAGGTGTGCTAGCAGGACAAGAGCCTTTAACCTGTTAGTAGCCTGGATACACAGCACGTTGCAACCTCAGGCTTATATACGCATGATCCTGTACTCTGTCACAGTATGTGTATCACAGAATCCACAGCCATAAAACTGAGCAGTATGCAGTGTATGTGTATCACAGAATCCCAGCATAAAAACTCAGCAGTATGTGTATCACAGAATCCACAGCAATAAAACTCAGCAGTATGTGTATCACAGAATCCACAGCCATAAAACTCAGCAGTATGCAGTGTATGTGTATCACAGAATCCACAGCCATAAAACTCAGCAGTATGCAGTGTATGTGTATCACAGAATCCACAGCCATAAAACTCAGCAGTATGTGTATCACAGAATCCACAGCCATAAAACTCAGCAGTATGTGTATCACAGAATCCACAGCCATAAAACTCAGCAGTATGTGTATCACAGAATCCACAGCCATAAAACTCAGCAGTATGTGTATCACAGAATCCACAGCCATAAAACACAGCAGTAGGTGTATCACAGAATCCACAGCCATAAAACACAGCAGTATGTGTATCACAGAATCCACAGCCATAAAACTCAGCAGTATGTGTATCACAGAATCCACAGCCATAAAACACAGCAGTATGTGTATCACAGAATCCACAGCCATAAAACTCAGCAGTATGTGTATCACAGAATCCACAGCCATAAAACACAGCAGTAAGTGTATCACAGAATCCACAGCCATAAAACACAGCAGTATGTATCACAGAATCCACAGCCATAAAACTCAGCAGTAGGTGTATCACAGAATCCACAGCCATAAAACTCAGCAGTATGTGTATCACAGAATCCACAGCCATAAAACTCAGCAGTATGTGTATCACAGAATCCACAGCCATAAAACACAGCAGTAGGTGTATCACAGAATCCACAGCCATAAAACACAGCAGTATGTGTATCACAGAATCCACAGCCATAAAACTCAGCAGTATGTGTATCACAGAATCCACAGCCATAAAACACAGCAGTATGTGTATCACAGAATCCACAGCCATAAAACTCAGCAGTAGGTGTATCACAGAATCCACAGCCATAAAACTCAGCAGTATGTGTATCACAGAATCCACAGCCATAAAACTCAGCAGTATGTGTATCACAGAATCCACAGCCATAAAACACAGCAGTAGGTGTATCACAGAATCCACAGCCATAAAACACAGCAGTATGTGTATCACAGAATCCACAGCCATAAAACTCAGCAGTATGTGTATCACAGAATCCACAGCCATAAAACACAGCAGTATGTGTATCACAGAATCCACAGCCATAAAACTCAGCAGTAGGTGTATCACAGAATCCACAGCCATAAAACTCAGCAGTAAGTGTATCACAGAATCCACAGCCATAAAACTCAGCAGTAAGTGTATCACAGAATCCACAGCCATAAAACTCAGCAGTATGTGTATCACAGAATCCACAGCCATAAAACTCAGCAGTAAGTGTATCACAGAATCCACAGCCATAAAACTCAGCAGTATGTGTATCACAGAATCCACAGCCATAAAACTCAGCAGTAAGTGTATCACAGAATCCACAGCCATAAAACTCAGCAGTAAGTGTATCACAGAATCCACAGCCATAAAACTCAGCAGTAAGTGTATCACAGAATCCACAGCCATAAAACTCAGCAGTATGTGTATCACAGAATCCACAGCCATAAAACTCAGCAGTATGTGTATCACAGAATCCACAGCCATAAAACACAGCAGTATGCAGGGTGTATCAGTGTATCACAGAATCCACAGCCATAAAACTCTGTTTAAAAATATTTTGAATACACTATTAAAAAATATTTTTGATATATAAAAATTGCACCCTCTCCTGCTCACCTTTGTTTTTTCTGCTTGCAGGGAGGGGGTTGAATATGTATCATTGGTGGTCCAGTGGCACAGAGGGGGGGGGTCGAGGAGGGGAACCCGGCTGGCCGCATCTGATGGATAGTCGCCGGGACCCCTCATTTCCGCGGGCCTGGCGGCAGCCTCCGCTTCCATGGTGGTCCCTGTGGTTCGTGGGGTGCTGCACTGCGATCTGTGCATGGCGCACAGACCGCACAGCACATCCCTCGCTGACACGAGCGCCGGCGATCGCTGATGACCTGTCACCTGACCGCCGGCGCTTACTGACTGTGTCAGAGCGCGGCGGTCAGGTGACAGGTCATCAGAGATCGCCGGCCGCTCGGGTCAGCGTGGGATTTGCTGCGCGGTCTGTGCGCCATGCACAGATCGCAGTGCAGCACCCCACGAACCACAGGGACCACCAGGGAAGCGGAGGCTGCCGCGAGGTCCGCGGAGTTGAGGGGTCCCGGCGGCTATCCATCGGATTCGGCCAGCCGGGACCCAGAATGTGTCCCGGGCCGGCATTAGGGTGTGCCTAGGCACATCCGGCACACCCCGTGCGCACGCCTATGATGCTCCCCCCCAATGTGCGTGTAATATATATATCTTACCTGCCCTTACCTTCCCCAATAAATTTTCAAAGGGTACAAAAAAAATTTGAACTTGACAGAGCAGTGAGTGAAAAAAGGGGGCACTTCTCACATCCTGACCAGTGTGTATATATATATATATATCAGGTCAGGATGTGAGAAGTGCCACCTTTTTTCAAACAGTCACTGCTCTGTCAAGTTCAACATTTCTTTTGGAGGGATCAGACAAATGAGGGGGGGGGGCATTTAGTTGAGGCTGTCCGCATGCCGCCACACCCCCCCCCCAATGTGTGTGTGTGTATATGGTCTGGTCTGAGGTCTGTGTGGAATATATTAGTCTGCGTGTTAAAATATATATATGTATATATAGTCTGCGTATTAAAA
The DNA here is from genome assembly GCA_009667805.1 of Leptobrachium leishanense. Taxonomy (NCBI): domain Eukaryota; kingdom Metazoa; phylum Chordata; class Amphibia; order Anura; family Megophryidae; genus Leptobrachium; species Leptobrachium leishanense. Next base: position 92,197,064 of record CM019068.1, on the reverse strand, counting down.
TATATGTATGTATATGTAGTCTGAGTGTTAAAATATATGTATGTATACAGTTGTGTTCAAAATTATTCAGCCCCCAATGAAATTGAGTGTTTTGGCCAGTTTGACATTGATTTTGATCATTCAGTCATCTTGCTTACAATTAAATCAAAAAGACACGTGTAGGTCAGACAAATATAACATAACATTTATAATGAAATAACCACAAATGTCTTTTCTGTGCTCACATCATTATCAGTTTTATTCAACCCCCAAGTGACATTCAATCTTAGTACTTAGTACAACATCCTTTTACAGTTATAACAGCTTTTAAACGTGAAGCATAGCTTGACACAAGTGTCTTGCAGCGATCTACGGGTATCTTCGCCCATTCGTCATGGGCAAAAGCCTCCAGTTCAGTCACATTCTTAGGCTTGCGCACTGCAACTGCTTTCTTTAAGTCCCACCAGAGGTTCTCAATTGGATTTAAGTCTGGTGACTGCGATGGCCACTACAAAATGTTCCAGCCTTTAATCTGCAACCATGCTCTAGTGGACTTGGAGGTATGCTTGGGATCATTGTCCTGTTGAAAGGTCCAACGTCTCCAAGCCTCAGGTTTGTGACGGACTGCATCACATTGTCATCCAATATCTCCTGGTACTGAAGAGAATTCATGGTACCTTGCACACGCTGAAGCTTCCCTGTACCTGCAGAAGCAAAACAGCCCCAAAGCATGATTGACCCCCCGCCATGCTTCACAGTAGGCAAGGTGTTCTTTTCTTCATAGGCCTTGTTCTTCCTCCTCCAAACATAGCGTTGATCCAAGGGCCCAAACAGTTCTAATTTTGTTTCATCAGTCCACAGAACACTATCCTAAAACTTCTGTCGTTTGTCCACATGGCTTTTGGCATACTGCAGTCGACTCTTCTTATTCTTTGGAGACAGCAAGGGGGTGCGCCTGGGAGTTCTGGCATGGAGGCCTTCATTACACAGTGTGCGCCGTATTGTCTGAGCTGAAACTTCAGTACCCACATCTGACAAATCTTTTCTCAGTTCCTCAGCAGTCACACGGGGACTTTTCTCCACTCTACGCTTCAGGTGGCGCACAGCAGTCGAAGTCAGCATCTTCTTTCTGCCACGACCAGGTAGCGTTTCAACAGTGCCCTTTGCCTTGCATTTGCGAATGATGCTTCCTATGGTCTCTCTTGGTATGTTTAACATATTTGCAATCTTCTTATAGCCATTGCCCTTCCTGTGAAGAGTAATCACCTCTTCTCTTGTCTTCCTGGACCATTCTCTTGACTTCACCATGTTTGTAACCACACCAGTAAATGTCTAGAAGGAGCTGAGTATCACAGTCATTTTAAAGCTGCCTAATTGGTGCTTATTATGCTTTATTGCTGCTCCGTGACATCCACAGGTGTTTTCAATATCTGATTGAAAACACCTGAATGAACCTCTGTTCTTCAGAGTGGTAGTCTTTAAGGGGTTGAATAATTGTGTCAATGAAGAATTCACAAAAGAAACATTTACTACTGTATTACAAAACCAATTGATGTCATTTTAGTTGCATATGGTTCTTTAAAACGTCCTTGTAGGATTTCATTCTGAATACAATTACAAATGTACACTAAATTCCCTAAAACCCTTTACAGCATTGGGGGTTGAATAATTTTGAACACAACTGTATATATATATAATCAAAATAAAAACCAAGTTTTCTTCAGTTCGAAGTATCATTACATCCTCTAATTATTTCATAAGTGTGTCTTATAAATGTAAAGAGACAAAGTAGGGTTCAAGGGATACTCCAGGCAATATGACCACCTCAGCTTTTTAAGGTGGTCATATTGCCTGAAGTATCCCATTCCTCCCCCCCCCTTCTACGTTTTCCCGATCGGCTGATATTGCTGAGAGAAGTGGAGGACTTGCCTCCGCCCTCCCAGCTGTCAATCAGCCGATCGTGTTTCAACTTCCCGCTTTTTAGAACTCTCGGGAAAGTTGGGACGTCATCGCGCTACTAGCGCAATGACGTCCCACCGCTCCGGCAGATTCGCGGGAACGCGCAGGTGAAGGAGCCGGATCCACCACCTCCTCCTCCTTCTCCTCCGCCTAAGAGTGTTGCGGTAATGTTTTCACTGTGAGGGGGAGTGGATTTTTAGACGAGCAGGCGGGGTGAACTTCAGCTCACCTCGCCTCTCGTGAACGCGCACTGCTCCGCGCATGTGCAGTTGAATGAGCAGGATTCCGGGAGGAAGCCTGCTCATTGGCTAGTTTACGTGATAGGCGCGCATGCGCGCTTTGCACGTAAACCTGTAGCCAAGTTCCAAGTGTTCCACGCCGGGAGCGGAAGAGGAGGGAGGTGAGTAAAAAAAAAAAAGTGTCGTTTTTAGGGTATGTATTACATTAAATAAATATATATATATATATACTCAATTACTAGTTAGGGCAATAGCTTTAATATAATGTAAAAACAAGGGGGGTTGATTTTCAGCCTGGAGTGTTCCTTTAACATTTAAAAAGGCCGAATTTTCAGGTGAAAATTGAGCTAGAATAATTTATAAATTCAGCTAAACTTACAGGGTTATTCAGAGAAAGGTGAAACTCTGGAGAACTTTTGGAGAAGTGAAAATTCTAGGTCAAAATAGCCAAACATTAGTCAACTATTTTGACTTGAATTTTCAATTCTCCAAAAGTTCTCCAGAGTCTCACCTTTCTCTGAATAAGGCTGGCGTCAGACCGTACTGACGTGCCTTCTGGCGTCCGTTGCATTCAGACGCTGCAACGGGGCCAGCCACACGCTGTTGCGCACGCATAAATTACGTGCACAACAGCGTCCGTGCTGCAGCATTCTCACGGACGTTCCTTCCGCTCTTCAAATATGCTCGTCTGACGCCAGCCTAACCCTGTTAGCAGGGGCGGACTGAGCCATCGAGCCCTTGGCACTGCCCGAGGGCCCGGATGGGGGGGGGGGCGGATTGGCCCTGCAGTCCAGGCAGCTGTCCGACCCCCTGGATCTCCCATTAGGCAGCGTGTGGGATCAAACTCCCACACCCTGCGCGGAGGAGGAAGAGGATGAGAGCCCAGCAGTTCACATGGGGACATGCTGGCTCTGCCCCTTCCTCCTCCACAGACAGCCACGCGATGCAGAGCCTGCCTGCTGTGCTGGAAGTGTCCAGCACGTGCAGAGAGGGGGAGAGGACTAAGACCTGCCATTAGGAGGAAAGGATTCTAACCTGTAAGTAAATAACTGTGTGTGTGTGTCTAATTAAAAAAAGGGGACACCTGCCTGCCTAATAAAAAAGGGGGCACCTACCTGCCTGCCTAATATAAAAGGGGACACCTGCCTAATAAAAAAAGGGGACGGCTGCCTGCCTACCTAATAAAAAAAGGGGACACCTGCCTGCCTAATAAAAAAAGGGGACACCTGCCTGCCTAATAAAAAAAGGGGACACCTGCCTGCCCAATAAAAAAGGGTACACCTACCTGCCTGCCTAATAAAAAAAGGGGACGCCTGCCTATTTAAAAATGGGCACACCTGCCTGCCTGCCTAATAAAAAAGGGGACAACTGCCTGCCTAATAAAAAAGGGGACACCTGTCTGCCTGCCTAATAAAAAAAGGGGACACCTGCCTGCCTGTCTGAATTTTAAAAAAGGGGACACCTGCCTGCCTAATAAAAAAAGAGGACACCTGCCTGCCTGCCTAATAAAAAAAGAGGACACCTGCCTGCCTAATAAAAAAGGGGACACCTGCCTGCCTAATAAAAAAGGGGACACCTACCTGCCTGCCTAATAAAAAAAGGGGACACCTACCTGCCTGCCTGCCTAATAAAAAAGGGTACACCTACCTGCCTGCCTAATAAAAAAAGGGGACACCTGCCTGCCCAATAAAAAAGGGTACACCTGCCTGCCTGCCTAATAAAAAAGGGGACAACTGCCTGCCTAATAAAAAAGGGGACACCTGTCTGCCTGCCTAATAAAAAAAGGGGACACCTGCCTGCCTGTCTGAATTTAAAAAAAGGGGACACCTGCCTGCCTAATAAAAAAAGAGGACACCTGCCTGCCTGCCTAATAAAAAAAGAGGACACCTGCCTGCCTAATAAAAAAGGGGACACCTGCCTGCCTAATAAAAAAGGGACACCTACCTGCCTGCCTAATAAAAAAGGGGACACCTACCTGCCTGCCTGCCTAATAAAAAAGGGGACACCTACCTGCCTGCCTAATAGGGGACACCTGCCTGCCTAATTAAAAAAAGGGGACACCTGCCTGCCTAATTAAAAGGGACACCTGCATAATTAAAAAAAGTGACACCTGCCTGCCTAATTAAAAAAAGGGGACACCTGCCTGTCTGCCTAATAAAAAAAGGGGACACCTTCCTGCCTGCCTAATAAAAAAAGGGGACACCTGCCTGCCTAATAAAAAAGGGACACCTGCCTGCCTAATAAAAAAAGGGGACACCTGCCTGCCTAATAAAAAAAGGACTCCTGCCTGCATAATAAAAAAAGGGACACCTGCCTGCCTAATAAAAAAGGGGACACCTACCTGCCTGTCTAATAAAAAAGGGGACACCTGCCTAATAAAAAAAGGGGACGCCTGCCTAATAAAAAAAGGACACCTGCCTGCCTGCCTAATAAAAAAGGGGACACCTGCCTGCCTAATAAAAAAGGGGACACCTGCCTGCCTATTAAAAAAAAGGGGACACCTGCCTGCCTAATAAAAAAAGGGGACACCTGCCTGCCTAATAAAAAAAGGGACACCTGCCTGCCTAATAAAAAAGGGGACACCTACCTGCCTGCCTTATAAAAAAGAGGACACCTGCCTAATAAAAAAAGGGGACACCTGCCTGTCTGCCTAATAAAAAAAGGACACCTGCCTGCCTGCCTAATAAAAAAAGGGGACACCTACCTGCCTGCCTGCCTAATAAAAAAGGGGACACCTACCTGCCTGCCTAATAGGGGACACCTGCCTGCCTAATTAAAAAAAGGGGACACCTGCCTGCCTAATTAAAAGGGACACCTGCCTAATTAAAAAAAGTGACACCTGCCTGCCTAATTAAAAAAAGGGGACACCTTCCTGCCTAATAAAAAAAGGGGACACCTTCCTGCCTGCCTAATAAAAAAAGGGGACGCCTGTCTGCCTAATAAAAAAAGGGGACACCTTCCTGCCTGCCTAATAAAAAAGGGACACCTGCCTGCCTAATAAAAAAGGGGACACCTGCCTGCCTAATAAAAAAAGGACTCCTGCCTGCCTAATAAAAAAAGGGACACCTGCTTGCCTAATAAAAAAGGGGACACCTACCTGCCTAATAGAAAAGGGGACACCTGCCTAATAAAAAAAGGGGACGCCTGCCTAATAAAAAAAGGACACCTGCCTGCCTAATAAAAAAAGGGGACACCTGCCTGCCTAATAAAAAAGGGGACACCTGCCTGCCTAATTAAAAAAAGGGGACACCTGCCTGCCTAATAAAAAAAGGGACACCTGCCTGCCTAATAAAAAAGGGGACACCTACCTGCCTGCCTTATAAAAAAGGGGACACCTGCCTGCCTGCCTAATAAAAAAGGGGACACCTGCCTGCCTAATTAAAAAAGGGGACACCTGCCTGCCTGCCTAATAAAAAAGGGGACACCTGCTTGCCTAATAAAAAAGGGGACTCCTGCCTAATAAAAAAAGGGGACGCCTGCCTGTCTGCCTAATAAAAAAAGGACACCTGCCTGCCTGCCTAATAAGAAAAGGGGACACCTGCCTGCCTGCCTAATAAAAAAGGGGACACCTGCCTGCCTAATTAAAAAAAAGGGACACCTGCCTAATAAAAAAGGGGACACCTGCTTGCCTAATAAAAAAGGGGACTCCTGCCTAATAAAAAAAGGGGACACCTGCCTAATAAAAAAGCGACACCTGCCTGCCTAATAAAAAAAGGGGACACCTGCCTGCTTAATAAAAAAGGGGACACCTGCCTGCCTAATAAAAAAGGGGACACCTGCCTGCCTAATTAAAAAAAGGGGACACCTGCCTGCCTGCCTAATAAAAAAGGGGACACCTGCTTGCCTAATAAAAAAGGGGACTCCTGCCTAATAAAAAAAGGGGACGCCTGCCTAATAAAAAAGCCACACTTGCCTGCCTAATAACAAAAGGGGACACCTGCCTGCTTAATAAAAAAGGGGACACCTGCCTGCCTAATAACAAAAGGGGACACCTGCCTGTCTGCCTAATAAAAAAAAGGGGAACCCTGCCTGTCTGCCTAATAAAAAAAGGACCCCTGCCTGCCTGCCTAATAAAAAAAGGGGACACCTGCCTGCCTAATAAAAAAGGGGACACCTGCCTGCCTAATTAAAAAAAGGGGACACCTGCCTGCCTGCCTAATAAAAAAGGGGACACCTGCCTGCCTAATAAAAAAGGGGACACCTGCTTGCCTAATAAAATAAGGGGACACCTGCCTGCTTGCCTAATAAAAAAGGGGACACCTGGCTAATAAAAAAGGGGACGCCTGCCTGCCTAATAAAAAAAGGGACACCTGCCTGCCTAATAAAAAAGGGGACACCTGCCTGCCTAATAAAAAAGGGGACACCTGCCTGCCTAATAAAAAAAGGGGACACCTGCCTGCCCAATAAAAAAAGGTACACCTACTTGCCTGCCTAATAAAAAAAGGGGACGCCCGCCTATTTAAAAATGGGGACACCTGCCTGCCTGCCTAATAAAAAAGGGGACACCTGTCTGCCTGCCTAATAAAAAAGGGGACAACTGCCTGCCTAATAAAAAAGGGGACACCTGTCTGCCTGCCTAATAAAAAAAGGGGACACCTGCCTGCCTGAATTTAAAAAAAGGGGACACCTGCCTGCCTGCCTAATAAAAAAAGGGGACACCTGCCTGCCTGTCTAATAAAAAAAGAGGACACTTGCCTGCCTGCCTAATAAAAAAAGGGGACACCTGCCTGCCTAATAAAAAAGGGGACACCTGCCTGCCTAATAAAAAAGGGGACACCTACCTGCCTGCCTAATAAAAAAAGGGGACACCTACCTGCCTGCCTGCCTAATAAAAAAGGGGACACCTACCTGCCTGCCTAATAGGGGACACCCGCCTGCCTAATAAAAAAAGGGGACACCTGCATACCTGCCTAATTAAAAAAAGGGGACAGCTGCCTGCCTGCCTAATAAAAGAAGGGGACACCTGCATACCTGCCTAATTAAAAAAAGGGGACACCTGCCTGCCTGCCTAATAAAAGAAGGGGACACCTGCCTGCCTAATTAAAAAAGGGGACACCTGCCTGCCTAATTAAAAGGGACACCTGCCTGCCTAATTAAAAAAAGTGACACCTGCCTGCCTAATTAAAAAAAGGGGACACCTTCCTGCCTAATAAAAAAAGGGGACACCTGCCTGTCTGCCTAATAAAAAAAGGGGACACCTTCCTGCCTGCCTAATAAAAAAAGGGGACACCTGCCTGCCTAATAAAAAAGGGACACCTGCCTGCCTAATAAAAAAAGGGGACACCTGCCTGCCTAATAAAAAAAGGACTCCTGCCTGCCTAATAAAAAAAGGGACACCTGCCTGCCTAATAAAAAAGGGGACACCTACCTGCCTGCCTAATAAAAAAGGGGACACCTGCCTAATAAAAAAGGGGACGCCTGCCTAATAAAAAAAGGACACCTGCCTGCCTGCCTAATAAAAAAAGGGGACACCTGCCTGCCTAATAAAAAAGGGGACACCTGCCTGCCTAATTAAAAAAAGGGGACACCTGCCTGCCTAATAAAAAAAGGGGACACCTGCCTGCCTAATTAAAAAAGGATTCCTGCCTGCCTAATAAAAAAAGGGACACCTGCCTGCCTAATAAAAAATGGGACACCTACCTGCCTGCCTTATAAAAAAGGGGACACCTGCCTAATAAAAAAATGGGACACCTGCCTGTCTGCCTAATAAAATAAGGACACCTGCCTGCCTGCCTAATAAAAAAAGGGGAAACCTGCCTGCCTGCCTAATAAAAAAGGGGACACCTGCCTGCCTAATAAAAAAGGGGACACCTGCCTGCCTAATTAAAAAAAGGGGACACATGCCTGCCTGCCTAATAAAAAAGGGGACACCTGCTTGCCTAATAAAAAAGGGGACTCCTGCCTAATAAAAAAAGGGGACGCCTGCCTAATAAAAAAGCGACACCTGCCTGCTTAATAAAAAAGGGGACACCTGCCTGCCTAATAAAAAAAGGGGACACCTGCCTGTCTGCCTAATAAAAAAAGGGGACACCTTCCTGCCTAATAAAAAAAGGGGACACCTGCCTGCCTAATAAAAAAGGGACACCTGCCTGCCTAATAAAAAAAGGGGACACCTGCCTGCCTAATAAAAAAAGGACTCCTGCCTGCCTAATAAAAAAAGGGACACCTGCCTGCCTAATAAAAAAGGGGACACCTACCTGCCTGCCTAATAAAAAAGGGGGCACCTGCCTAATAAAAAAGGGGACGCCTGCCTAATAAAAAAAGGACACCTGCCTGCCTGCCTAATAAAAAAAGGGGACACCTGCCTGCCTAATAAAAAAGGGGACACCTGCCTGCCTAATTAAAAAAAGGGGACACCTGCCTGCCTAATAAAAAAAGGGGACACCTGCCTGCCTAATAAAAAAGGATTCCTGCCTGCCTAATAAAAAAAGGGACACCTGCCTGTCTAATAAAAAATGGGACACCTACCTGCCTGCCTTATAAAAAAGGGGACACCTGCCTAATAAAAAAAGGGGACACCTGCCTGTCTGCCTAATAAAAAAAGGACACCTGCCTGCCTGCCTAATAAAAAAAGGGGAAACCTGCCTGCCTGCCTAATAAAAAAGGGGACACCTGCCTGCCTAATAAAAAAGGGGACACCTGCCTGCCTAATAAAAAAGGGGAAACCTGCCTGCCTAATTAAAAAAAGGGGACACATGCCTGCCTGCCTAATAAAAAAGGGGACACCTGCTTGCCTAATAAAAAAGGGGACTCCTGCCTAATAAAAAAAGGGGACGCCTGCCTAATAAAAAAGCGACACCTGCCTGCCTAATAAAAAAAGGGGACACCTGCCTGCTTAATAAAAAAGGGGACACCTGCCTGCCTAATAAAAAAAGGGGACACCTGCCTGCCTAAGAACAGAAAGGGGATACCTGCCTAGAGATAAAAAGGGGACACCTGCCTGCCTAATAAAAAAGGGGACACCTGCCTGCCTGCCTAATAAAAAAGGGGACACCTGCCTGCCCAATAAAAAAGGGGACACCTGCCTGCCCAATAAAAAAGGGGACACCTGCCTGCCTAAAAACAGAAAGGGGACACCTGCCTGGAGAGAAAAAGGGGACACCTGCCTAAAAACAAAAATCAAGACCTGCCTAGAGAAAAAAAGGGGACACCTTCCTAGCAACACAATACAAGACCTGCCTAGATAAAAAGGGGGAACATGTCTAGAAATAAAGGGGACCTGCCTAGACATAAAAATGGGGGACCTGCGTAAAAATAATTGAGGGGCCATGGGGGGTGTAAGGAAGAATGGGATTGGCCGGGGGTGTCAAAAAAGCTGTGGAGCTCTGTGATATGCTCATACACACTACACATTATTACTGTGAGTTACATAGAAACATAGAAACAAAGAAAAATGTCGGCAGATAAGAACCTTTCGGCCCATCTAGTCTGCCCAATTACATGGATACTTAACCTGGATTTATCTTTTGTTTAGGATAGCCTTATGCCTATCCCATGCTTGCTTAAATTCAATTACTGTTTTGGCCTCAACCACTTCAACTGGAAGGCTGTTCCATGTATCCACCACCCTCTCAGTGAAATAATGCTTCCTGATGTTACTTACAGGGTTATCCAAAGAGATTCGAAAAGTCACCGCACGTTCGGTGACTTTTCGTTCTCTTCAATTCGGTTCCTTTTGCCGATTGCATTTCGGTGACCCTGCGGTGTATTCAGCAAACACCACAGGGTCCCCGAATTGCAGGGAAAAGCTGCCGCAAACCTGACGAAAACTAACCGAATGCACGCTGAAAACAAGCAAAAACATCTGGATTAACCTTTGAAAAAGCCGAACAGGAGCCGAACAGGAGCCGAAAAGGAGCCGAATCACAGAGCCGAAGCAGCTGTGACGTAGAGGAGGCAGTGAATAAATTAGAAAAACCATTTGTATGAATCTGGGAAAAAGAAACGCTGTTTGCAAAGCAACTACTGAGCGAAAATGTCTGAAATTTTCACAGGAGGTCCAGGGAATGATAATAAAGAGGGCTGTTACAAAAAAATAAGTAAACTGAAAAAAAAAAAAAAAAAATCGGACTTTTTTAAAAAAAAACAAAAATATGAAAAATGCTTAAAGTATCCTAAAAAATCTATAAATAAAGAGACTTTTTGCTGCAGAATTTTATAATGAACGGTTTATTAGATGTTGAATTAAATGGGAATATTTTTAACATTGAAGCCTATGGGATTCTCCTGAATAAATTTGCCGAATGAAACCACCGAATGGCAGGGATTTAGGGAACCTTTCACTGCTGGTGTGTTCTCTGAATAGCCGAAGCAGTGCTTTTTCATGGGGTTTTCACTGCCTCGAACAGGCACCGAACAGGCACCGTATGTGCAGCAATTCGCCAGGATTTGGCAAATTGCCTGCTCTCTGGATAGCCGAATGGCCAGGAAGGTAACCGAACGCTGATTTTCAGCGTTCGGTTACCTTTCTCAAGCAATTCGGATATCTTTGGATAACCCTGTTAGTTTTATCGCTGTGGTGCTCTGTGATATGATCATACACACCGCACATTACTGAGTTTTATTGCTGTGGAGGTCTGTGATATGCTCATACACACCGCACATTACTGAGTTTTATTGCTTTGGAGCTCTGTGATTCGCTCATGCACACAGCACATTACTGTGAGTTTTATTGCTGTGGAGCTCTGATACGATTGTAGCGCTGCATTAGATTTGCTCTGGTGTATTGAACTATTGTTGCCACTAGAGGGAGACAGAGCTAGAGACATTGTGGACTATGCTGGGCAAAAAGGACTTCATCTTCCAGAACCCTTTGCGAAGAGGACAGGAAGTTGGCGTGCGGCGCCGAGGAAAGACATCAGCAGCCTCGTGCTTGGAAGGGGGAGAACGAGTGGAGTAGGACGCATGCAAAAAACACAGTCCAGGATCGCAGCCAGGCCGGAGTGCGAGCGCCATCGTATCCAGTGCTGGAGATCGGAGACGGAGAGTGTGCTATTGCCTACTACACTGCGCTTAACTGCTAGGAAGACAACCAGGTTCCGGTAGGACCTCGAGTTAGGAGGTCGCGACGATTGATTGGGAGTGCAGGTGGCGGATCGTTGTTCCGGTTGCGGAGATTTGACCGGCAAGTGGGGAGCAGATTCGTTGGCACTGAGTTCCAGTCTAAAGCGGAGAGAGATCCTTTGGTCGAGACATCGGCTCTGGACATTTCGTTCGACGGATGGGTGAGAGGCCTCCAGGCCCACGGTTCCGAAACTAAAGCGTGCACTTGTTAAATGGCTTCAATTCACAGGGCCACAACGGTGACTAGTCAAAGATTATTCTTTTCGTTCACTGGCCAGTTGAACACAGTACCCGGGTACCCTAGACACCACATTTTGAGCCTTTTTGACGGGACTTACACTCGCGAACTGAGGTGGTTAACCGTCCTTTTTCCCACCGTGTATTTTCCCGCATTACGCATTCCTGTCATTCATATCAACGTACATGTGTATTATATGCCACTTTATTGAGACCAGTAAAGTATATAAAATAGAAAATCCACAACAGTGCTGGTGTATAGTAATTCCTAGTGCAGTGAGACTATCCTGAGGTTTATTCAGCGGCTCCTCCGGGGAGAAGCGCTACACATGGTGGCTCGTCCGGGATCCCAGTCTCTGAGTATACCGCAATTAAAAGGTTAATATGGATCCAGACACCGGTGCCAAATGGTGAGGAGCAGAATAGTCAGCTAGGGTTAAGTGTAGTCATGGACATTCTTGCAGACACTTGGGCCGAAGACCAGATTCGCCGGGCCGTAGCCGCGCTGACACCGGATCATTGGGGGTTAATAATGGACATTAAAGCGAATCCAGAGACTTCTCACACATATGTTCTTTTTGAGTGGAGAAAGGGTGTTCCAGTGTGTCTTCAGGGTGCGAGTGTGAAACTAACCGACGTGGAAGTTCAACTGATCCAGCCAAGTAAGCCACGTGGCGATCCCGCGAATGTTCCTGCGCCCAGCCTGCTAGCCATGATCGGACCAGAGTTCATTGTGGCTATCGGAGACTTGCTGGCTAAATGTCAGAGAACCAACCCTCCTCACACTAATTTTGGTTACTGACGGTTGAGGAATTTTTCAGGAACTCCGGCGGGAGAAGAAACCTTTGAGGGATGGGTAGAACAGGCAATGCAGGCTCTAGACGAGTGGGACGTCCCTGAAGCCCATTAGAAACAGAGAATTACTGAGAGCTTAAAGGGACCTGCATCAGAGGCTGTTAGAAACCTGAGGTTGAGTAAACGAGACTGTACTGCTTTAGATTACCTAAATATATTACAGGAAGTCTACGGGCGAACAGAAAAGGCTAATAAACTCCTGTACCAGTATGAACACTCCTACCAGCGAAAAGGTGAGAAAACGACTGAGTATATGAGGTGCCTGGACAAGATTCTGCACCAGATACCTCAAGAAAGGGGCCGAACCTGCCATGATAGATCAAATCAGAATGTGGCAGATATTGAGGGGTGCTCAACCTCTAGATCCTGTGATGTTGCAGCTGAAAACCAGAGAAGGTAACAGAGAATTGAAATACCTGGAGCTGATATGAGCTGTTAGAGAGGAAGAGGCTCTTCTGGAAGAGAAGTCCCTAAGAAGAGGGGAAAGAGCTTACGCACAACCTGTGAGACATGACGATGGTTCGTCGACTGAAGATGATTTGATGGATGCCTATGGGTCCGAAGTTGACAGGAAAGAGCAGTTTGTTGTCCATATGCCTTCAGAGAATGCTGCAAGAGAGTCAACTATTCAGGCGTATGGTGAAATACAAAAGACTGTTAAGAAAGTGCAAGAAGCTCAAGCTGAACTGGAAAAGGCGCACACGGACCTGTGCCAGGTAATTTTGAAGGTGGCAGAGACACAGACCGATATGCAGAAGTTCCTCACAGATATGTGAACAACAGGAGTTGCTGTGGCCTCTGGCCAGGGTCCTTAAAATGAATCACCACGAGCAAGTGCGCCTCTGTCTTCAAAGAAGAGATGTTTCAGTTGTGGAGAAATGGGTCATTTCAGAGCACAGTGCACAAACCGAAGGCCGGAGAGGAAAACAGTTGAAGAATTCTTAAAGGCCTTAGAAGGGCTGCTATCTACCTCACAGGTGGGAAACTACAGAGGGCCCTGGTGAGGGAACAAACTAGGTGCCCAACGGTCGAAAGACTGAAAGAGTTACTCCCTTACTATCCGGTCCTATGTCACGGGAAAGCAATGCACACCCAAAACCTCCACGAGTCAGAAAGAAGGTTAGAGTACAACAAACTGGGTCTATATCTCCTGCTACTACAAGCAAGTTTTCTGACCAGCTGATAGGTCCTTTGCCCATCGTTCCAATCCAAGTAGAGGGAGTCTATACTAAAGCTCTGTTAGACTCAGGTGCCCAAGTGACGCTGATTTATCGAGACTTCTATGAGAAACACTTGAAGCACATACCCTTGAAAAAGCTAAAGGATCTTGAGATCTGGGGTATCGGAACTGAGAAGCTTCCCTATGATGAATATATACAGGTGAAGTTAGAGTTTGACTCCGAGGTCGTCGGACAGTCTGGAGGTTGTGACGCATTGGCCATTGTGTGTCCTCGCCCTTCGGGGACCAGCAGAAGTTCTATGATAGTGGGGACATATACTGATCTGGTGAGAACGTCTTCTGACTCCGATAGTGATGGAAGAAGGTTCTACCAAAGAAGTACATCCGATGCTACGTCCGGTCTATCAAGGAATGGTTGAAGAGCAGAGAGCACCTGCCGAGGTCGGGCGTCTGTGGAGATTGGGAGGAACAGAGACGGTTCTACAATCAGGAGAAGTGGCGAGTTTCCGGGCTTCAGTCAAGTTGAATGGATCACAACCGGGTCCTTATGTGGTACTGGAAACTGATCTCAGTCATGAGAGTGAGGCCGGAGTAGTAGTAATCCCTGAAATAATCTCTACAAGAGCTTTGAAACGGACATGAGGAAGTGTTTCAGTTAGTGTGTGTAATGTGTCTGATTCCCCAGTGGTCCTGAGAGCACGAAATGCCCATCGCACAAGTGGCTTCTGTTACGCCTCTCTCCCCTACCGATTTAGGGGTGGGTGAACAAGGAGATTCCAGCTGAACGGTTCTATCCTAAAGACGCTCCTATCTCGCTTGAATTGAAGAAACGACTTCAGTCCCAGATCCTAAAGTGGAAGGACTTGTTCTCTAAGAGTACTGAACATCGCATTCGACTGCAGGAGGATAAGCCGTTTCGAGAAAGGTCAAGACGAGTTCCGTTGGGAGACTTGGATGATCTACAAGAACAGTTGACTGAACTGCAAAGGACTAAGGTGATTCAAGAATCCAAGAGTCCTTATGCTTCTCCCATAGTAATGGTTCGAAAGAAGAATGGCTCTATCTGTTTATGTATAGACTATCGCACGCTAAATGAGAGGACCATTCCTGATCAATATGCTACTCCCCGGATAGAAGATGCCTTACAGTGTTTGGAGCAAAATAGTTTAGTGTACTAGACCTGCAAAGTGGGTATCATCAGATACCAATGCATCCTAAAGACAAAGAGAAGACTGCGTTCATCTGCCCACTGGGGTTCTTTGAATTCAACAGAATGCCTCAAGGCCTCACAGGGGCTCCCGCCACGTTTTAACAGTTAATGGAGAATTCAGTTGGAGACATGAACCTGATAGAAGTGTTAGTGTATTTGGATGACCTGATTGTGTTCGGGAGGACTTTGGAAGAACATGAGCAACGGTTGGAGACGTTCTTGAAACAGCTCCATAAAGAGGGGTTGAAACTGTCCTTGGAGAAGTGTAAATTTTGCTTACCTTCAGTTACGTAACTGGGGCATGTAGTTTCTGCTGAAGGCGTTTCAACGGATCCTCGAAAGTTGGAAGCCGTAGCTTCCTGGCCTAGACCCCGGAATATTACCGAACTTAGATCCTTCCTGGGATTCTGCTCATACTACCGAAGATTTGTGGGGGGATTTGCTAAGATAGCTCAACCTTTGAATAAACTCCTGCGAACAGAAGAAGTTGGAGAAGACTCAAAGGCCCCTAATCGAAGTTCGTTGGCTCAAGGGCCTAGGAAGGCTCGGGGATCAATTCAAGAAGAGTGGACTAATCAGTGTGAAAGTGCCTTTATGAAACTGAAAGAGAGTCTAACTCGAGCTCCCGTCCTGGCTTACGCTGATCCTCATAAGCCATTCGAATTGCATGTGGATGCCAGCAGAGAAGGTCTAGGGGGAGTCTTGTATCAAAAAATATGGTAGTTTGCTGAGGCCTGTAGCGTGTGTAAGCCGAAGCCTTACGCCTTCAGAGAAGAACTATCCTACCCACAAATTAGAGTTCTTAGCTTTGAAGTGGGCGGTAGTAGACAAGCTGAAAGATTATCTTTATGGGGCTGAATTTGTGATAAAGACTGACAACAATCCTCTTACGTACGTCCTTACTACTGCGAAACTGGATGCAACAGGACATCGTTGTTTGGCCGCTCTGTCAGGGTTTTGGTCAGGGCTCGAGTCGAGCGGGAACGCGCGGGAATGCAGCGTTCCCGCTGTGGCCCGAGCCCGAAAGGCTGGAGCAGGCCGCTGCACATTGCCGGCGGCCACGTGCTTCCTGTTAGAACGGCCCGCTGACAGGAAGTGGAGCCGCTCGCCTGGCTGTTTCATTGGGCACAGAGAGGTGAGCTGGGGGGCACTATTCATGAGACCTGGGGGCAATATCCATGAGACCTGGGGGCATTATCCATGAGACCTGGGGGCAATATCCATGAGACCTGGGGGCAATATCCATGAAACCTGGGGGCATTATCCATGAGACCTGGGGGCATAATCCATGAGACCTGGGGGCATAATCCATGAGACCTGGGGCATTATCCATGAGACCTGGGGGCATAATCCATGAGAGCTGGGGCATATATCCATGAGACCTGGGGGCAATATCCATGAGACCTGGGGCAATATCCATGAGACCTGGGGGCATTATCCATGAGACCTGGGGCACTATGAATGAGACCTGGGGGCACTATCCAAGAGACCTGGGGGCATTATCCATGAGACCTGGGGCATTTATCCATGAGACCTGGGGCATTATCCACGAGACCTGGGGGCATTATCCATGAGAGCTGGGGCATATATCCATGAGACCTGGGGGCACTATCCATGAGACCTGGGGCACTATCCATGAGACCTGGGGGCACTAGCCATGAGACCTGGGGGCAATATCCATGAGACCTGGGGCATTATCCATGAGACCTGGGGGCAATATCCATGAGACCTGGGGGCATTATCCATAAGACCTGGGGGCAATATCCATGAGACCTGGGGGGATTATCCATGAGACCTGGGGGCAATATCCATGAGACCTGGGGGCCTTATCCATGAGACCTGGGGGCATTATCAATGAGACCTGGGGCAATATCCATGAGACCTGGGGGCATTATCCATGAGACCTGGGGCATATATCCATGAGACCTGGGGGTATTATCCATGAGACCTGGTAGCATTATCCATGAGACCTGGGGCATTATCCATGAGACCTGGGGGCATTATCCATGAGACCTGGGGCATTATCCATGAGACCTGGGGCATTATCCATGAGAGCTGGGGCATGTATCCATGAGACCTGGGGGCATGTATCCATGAGAGCTGGGGGCATTATCCATGAGAGCTGGGGGGCATTATCCATGAGAGCTGGGGCAATTATATCCATGTGAACTGGGAAAATATATCCATATAACCAGTGCTGTGCATATTATTCTGGGGGCTCAGTGCTGTGCATGTTATTATGTTATTCCTGGGGCTCAGTGCTGTGTATATTATTCTGGGGGCTCAGTGCTGTGTATATTATTCTGGGGGCTCAGTGCTGTGTATGTTATTCTTGGGGCTCAGTGCTGTGTATATTATTCTGGGGGCTCAGTGCTGTGTATATTATTCTGGGGGCTCAGTGCTGTGTACATTATTCTTGGGGCTCAGTGCTGTGTATATTATTCTGGGGGTCCAGTGCCGTGTATATTATTCTGGTTGCTCAGCACCGTGTATATTATTCTGGGGGTCCAGTGCTGTGCATATTATTCTGGGGGTCCAGTGCCTGTGTATATAATTCTGGGGGGTCTGTGCCTGGATATATATATATATATATATATTATATATAAAACGCGTTAGTTCAGTTGCCAAAATCACGAGTATACCTGTACGTAGTGATACCTTTCACTGATCAGTATAGTTTCCAGTTTAGACTCTTGAAAACTTGCCTTTTAAATGTAAAGTTAACCCAATAAAAATAGTATCGCCACACACTGCTATACTCGTGATGTATATATTTTTTCTTCAGGTAATAGGGGTTGTGGAATTCGTGGGTGAGTTCCCTCACTTTTTTCCCAAGACTTGACCCCTGGTTTCGGTTCAGCCTTAAGTATCGCCCTGGAGTGAATAATCGAGATGCAGATGCTTTGTCTAGAAGGCCCTATACTACAGAATGGACTCAGTTGACTCCAGATGGGGTGCAAGCCTTATGTCAGGGGGTAGAGGGCCAGGTCAAGGGAGCAGTTGAGGCAGAAGGTATAGGAGTTATGGCTGCGTGCGTTCCAGAACTTTATTGTAATCCTACACAGCTGAGGAGTGAAAACCTACCTACTCTCTCGAAACAGGACCTGAGAGCAGATCAAGCTGAAGATCCTCTGATCGCATTGACAATGAAAGCTATGAATGCGGGTCAAAGGGGATTTCTACTGACTAATTCCCCCGAAGGAGCCCGATTGGTCTGCAAAGAATGGGAGCGGCTGAAGATGCTGGATGGGGTGGTCTACCGAAGGGGCCCCTCGAACAATGCTGAAGAAATGCAACAATTGTTCCTCCCAGCAAAGCACAGAGAAGGTGTGTTGAGAGCATTGCACGATGACCATGGACATTTGGGTGCAGAGAGAACTTTTAAACTGGTGCGAGACAGATTCTACTGGCCCTGCATGAGATCTGAAGTTGAAAGTTACTGCCATTCGTGTTTGAGGTGTATTCAGAGGAAGACCCTACCAACCCGAACTGCTCCAATGAGCCACCTGCAAAGTCAAGGACCCATGGAATTGGTGTGCATTGATTTCCTGTGCTTAGAGCCTGATGCTAGTGGGCAGGGAAATATTTTAGTAGTGACTGATCACTTCACTCGTTATGCCCAAGCTTTCTCTACCAAAGACCAACGTGCTCCTACAGTGGCAAAAGTTTTAATGGATACGTTTTTCGTTCATTATGGCCTACCAAAGAGAATTCACTCAGATCAAGGCAGAGACTTTGAGAGCCGACTGGTTGGGCAGTTGTTAGAAGTCCTAGGAATTCAGAAGACTCAAACTTCTCCCTATCACCCCCAAGGTGATGCTCAACCGGAAAGATTTAATCGCACTCTACTGAATATGTTGGGGACATTATTAACCAAAGAGAAGCAGAGTTGGAGTCGTCACATAGCTACGCAGGTGCATGCGTATAACAGTACTGAGAGTGATGCTACTGGATACTCGCCTTATTGCCTCATGTTCGGAGAGAGAAGCTCGGCTGCCAGTTGATTTAGCTTTTGGTGAGAGAAAGGGGGGGAGTGAGGATCCTGAGAATGAGCAACAGCACTAGTGGTCTGCTCTACGGTGGGGGCCACTCAGGTCTCACAAGGTTTTAGCTTGCTTGTGTCATTACAAGGATGAATGCTCCATATGCAAATCAGTCTGCTCTCACCCAATGAGGGTGGCCAGTACTGACTGCCAAGGACGTCATCCCTGCACGAGAGGTGCAGCAACCCCCGACGATTGTTTCGGCCTTTTTAGGCCTCGTCAGGAGGGTATAGCTGACACCCCTCTAGGCACATCAAGCAAGGGGTCCACGTCTTGATGACCCTGTAAACTTATAGTGAGAGAAAGGGGGGGGTGAGGATCCTGAGAACGAGCAACAGCACTAGTTGCCTGCTCTACGGTTGGTGCCCGCTCAGGTCTCACAAGGTTTTAGCTTGCTTGTGCCATTACAGGTATGAATGCTCCATATGCAAATGCAAATCCTCAGGATCCTCACACCCCCCATCTATTGATCAGATGTCAGTCACTTCCTACAAGAATTATGTAGACAGACTCTGGAGAAACCTGGCTTCTGCATTTGAACAGGCCCGTTTGACTACAGAGGGTAGAGAACAGAGGAACAAGCGAAACTACGATTTGAGAGTTCGTGTACAGGACTTACAACCCGGCGATCGGGTCTTGTTGAAGAGCTTGGGTGTTTCTGCAAGGCGCAAACTGGCCGTTAGATGGAGTTCTCAAATTTACATTGTCTGCAAGCAACTGCCGGGTCTGCCAGTATACCAAATCTGTCTGGTTGGAAAAGCCGGACCCCTAAAAAACTGGCACAGGAACCATTTTCTACCTTTGACAGAGGCTGTACGGATACCAGTTGGAGACGAACTTTCTTTGCCGAATCCGCCTGTTCCTCGTTTGGCTCCTGTTACTCGATCTCAGCAGTTGCGTTCTGTTGAAGAAAGTGAGGAGAACAGTGAAGAAGGAAGTTTTTGTCTGGACTGGGTGTGCCCACTTGAGCCTGAAGAAGTTATTCCGGCCTCTGACCAGTGTGAAAGTAACCTGAGGCCTGATGCTCCCGAGATCCATCCTGAAGTACCTGAAACTGCGGAAGTTCACCAGACGAGCTGGCACCGAGCCTCAAGATAAGGGCTGCACCCACCAGGGGGGCCCCAGGTGAACAAAGGGAAATTGGGCCATGGCTCCAGGCAGTGGCAGAAATCACCCCGGGAGGGCTGAGGGCGGACCAGGGGAGAACAATGTCTTTTTTCCCCATAAATAAGCTGTGTTCTCCATGAAAAATAAATCACTCATTTGAACCTTTACTCCTGCCTCGGCTAGTAATTGGGGATAACAGGGCTTTGGGAACTGGGACGCTTCAAGGACCTCTCTACAGCGCTGCAAACTCGGGGTATCCTACGAGCACCAGCGGCACCTCGCTACCACACTACCGACCTCCAGGTGTACTCGGCGCTGACGGCGGATCTACTAACCCCGAGTAGCGGGATCCGTCACATTGGCTGGCAGCCTGGTGGGATTGGCTGAGACCAGACAAGCAGGGGGAAATACAGCCACTGGCTTGACCCCGGTCTCAGCCACCGCAACACGCTGAGCATCCGGAGCGGCCGCCATCTGGGGGGAGATTCTGAGACCAGCCCAGCAGGGGGAAAAACAGCTGCTGGCTTGACCCCGGCCTCAGACACCCCTGGGTCCGAGAGGCGGACACCCCGGGTAACGGCCATAACCCCGTATGGCCCAGCACTACGAGGGTCTGAAGCGCACGGTCCTTAAAGAATTGCTGAAAGCCAGAGGCAAGATCCCCGGGGGCAAACCGAAGGCGGTCATCATCAGTGAATTGATGGAGGACGACCGTGCTTATATGGCTCCCTCCGAGGGCTCCGAGACCTCAGAATGGTGACGAGAGGTACAGTGGCGGCTGGCCCTGTACGGAACAGACCCCTCTGCCGACATCATCGGCAGGGTCTTGGCAGATACAGACAGACTCCACCAAGCAGAAATGCAGCAACGGTCCGGTGGGTCTCTGACTCCCCAGGGCAGCACCGGACCCCCCAAGCAAAAGATTCCCTTTGCCGCCTTCAAACTTTTCCCAGAGGGAAGCGAAGATATTGACGGCTTCCTGCAAGATTTTGAAAGACAATGTGCCCTGCAAGAGGTGGCGGCCCGAGATTGGGTACCTCTACTGGCGAGTAAGTTGACGGGCAGAGCGGCTGAAGGCTACCGGGCTGTGGCGGATGAGGACTGCATGGTGTACGAGCGGGTCAAGGAACACCTGCTGGCCCGCTATGCGCACACCCCCGAGGCGTATCGAGTCCGGTTCCGAGCTCTCAAGAAAGGGACCCATGACTCCTACATGGAATGGGGGCACCACATGCAACAGGCTGTCCACAGCTGGATCCAGGGATGCCAAGCCACCCACCTGGAACAGATCATCCAACTGGTCTTGCTGGAGCAGTTCTATAACTATTCACCTCCAGAGGTCCGGGATTGGGTGCGAGACCGACGTCCCCTCACCCTGCCCGAAGCTACCCGCCTCGCTGATGAATACCAGGACGCTGCACCGCCTGACTCAGAGCTTCTTCTGGCCTGGGTTATCCGGGGATGTTAGGGACCATTGCCGGACCTGTGAGATATGCCAGCGGGTAGGGAAGAGGGGGGACACCCGGAAAGCAACCCTGAGACCCCTACCCATAGTGGGAGAACCCTTTAGACGGGTGGCAGTGGATCTGATAGGACCCCTGGTGGTGCCTAGTACTATGGGAAAGAAGTATATCTTGACCGTAGTAGACTACGCCACCAGGTACCCCGAGGCCGTGGCCTTCCGAGATATCCATGCAGAGACCGTCACTGGAGCTCTGCTACAGATATTCTCCAGGGTTGGATTTCCCTAGGAAATCTTGTCTGACCAGGGCACGCAATTTACGGCCGAGGTGACCCAGCAGCTCTGGAGACTGTGCGGGATTAAACCCCTGTACAGTTCCCATTACCACCCGCAAACCAACGGGCTCTGTGAGCGGTTTAACGGGACCCTCAAGCAACTCCTTCGCACCTTTACCATGTCCCATAAGGACTGGGAACGCCACTTGCCTCATCTGTTGTTCGCGTACAGGGAGGTACCCCAGGAAGCCACTGGCTTCTCTCCCTTTGAGCTGCTGTACGGCCGGAGAGTCCGAGGCCCCTTGGACTTGCTCCGGGAGCACTGGGAAGGTGCTCTGGCCGAGGAGGGGACCTCGGCCATAGATTATGTGCTTGAGTTTAGGGACCGGCTGCAGGAATTGACCGCCCTGGTACGGGACAATGTCAAAGCGGCCCAAACCAAGCAGAAGAGGTGGTATGACCGGTCGGCTAGGAACCGCACCTTCCAGCTAGGACAGAAAGTGTTAGCGCTCCGGCCGGTCAAACAAAATAAGTTGCAGGCAGCCTGGGAGGGACCCTACAAAATTATAGAGAAGATCTGCGATACCACCTTCATCGCAGCCAGATGTTCGGATGAAAGGATCCAAAGAACCTTTCATGTGAACATGCTGAAACCATTTCATGAAAGAGAAGAGGCAGTAGCCGCCATCTGCGCACCGGACGCGGGGGATCTGGAGGATCTCCCCCTGCCGGTACTGCCTGGGGATCCGAGCGCCCAGGGGATAGCTGATGTCCGGCTGGGTGAGGGACTCAGTCCACGCCACAGGGAACAGGCTCAGCAGGTGCTACGGGAGCACCGAGACCTGTTCTCGTCCCGGCTACACCTCTGTAGCTCTGCATCGGGTCGATACCCAGAGTCAAACCCCCTTGCGGCAGATGGCGTACCGAATCCCCGATGCAGTGAGAGACGGGATGCAGAAGGAGATCCGCGAGATGCTGGATCTAGGGGTAATAGAACCATCTGAGAGCCCATGGGCCTCCCCGGTGGTTCTAATACCCAAGAAGGATGGCACTACCAGGTTCTGTGTAGATTACAGAAGGCTCAATGAGCACACCGTTACCGACGCCTACCCCATGCCCCAGGTAGACGAGCTCATGGACCGCATTGCCCAGGGTCACTTCCTCACCACCATTGACTTGTGTAAGGGGTACTGGCAGATTCCCCTTGCCAAGGAAGGTGTGCCGAAATCGGCATTCATCACTCCATTTGGCCTGTACCAATTTCGGGTCATGCCATTCGGGATGAAGAATGCCCCGGCCACGTTCCAACGCATGGTGGATCGTCTGCTAGAGGGGATGCAGGACTTTACCAGCGCCTACCTAGATGACATAGCCATCTTTAGTAACACCTGGGAGGACCACTTACAGCACTTACGGGCAGTACTGGACTGCCTTGGCACCGCAGGTCTAACAGTCACACCAGACAAGTGCCACGTTGGCATGTCCGAGGTCCAGTACTTGGGCCACCGGGTGGGCTGCGGAAGGCAGCGCCCGGAACCCACCAAGGTTGAAGCTGTCGCCCAGTGGCCCACACGCCGCACCAAGACCCAGGTGTTAGCATTTCTAGGTACGGCGGGGTACTACCGCCGCTTCGTCCCCAACTACTGCGCCATTGCCAAACCCCTGACTGACTTGACCCACAAGAACCTTCCCCGACAGGTACTGTGGTCCCCTGAGTGTGAGGAAGCCTTCCAGCAGCTCAAGCGAGCCTTGGTGGAGGCCCCCGTGTTGACCGCTCCTGATTCAACTAAACGTTTCGTCGTCCACACAGACGCTTCTATGTTCGGACTGGGAGCGGTGCTGAGCCAGGTCGGTGAAGATGGGCATGACCACCCGGTTGCCTACATCAGTCGGAAACATCTACCCAGGGAGGTTGCCTATGCGGCAATCGAGAAGGAGTGCCTAGCCCTGGTATGGGCACTGAAGAAACTCCAACCCTATTTGTATGGGCGCTTCTTCACGGTCCTCACAGACCACAACCCCCTAGTATGGCTGAACCGGGTGGCCGGAGACAACAGCAGGCTCCTGCGGTGGAGCCTGGCCCTACAGCCCTTCAACTTTACTATCCAATACTGTCCTGGTAAGCAAAATGCCATTGCGGATGGGCTATCCCGCCAGACTGAAATTGAGATCTAAGGTTTGGTCCGTGGACATCCCCAAGTGGACCCGCAGAGGGTCTCACCGGGTCTGCCAACTGGTAACTTGGGACGTGATATGTGACGGGACGGCCGCCACTACGCTGTAGCGCAGTACAACAGTTCAAGTGTTTATTTATTTGTGTGTTATTAAAAGTTCGTTAGCCCTTATTTTTATAAGTACCACAATGTGATTTTCCCTGTTCTTCCCCTGTTCACCGCTCATTCAAAGCCACAGAAAGTTCACCAGACGAGCTGGCACCGAGCCTCAAGATAAGGGCTGCACCCACCAGGGGGCCCCAGGTGAACAAAGGGAAATTGGGCCATGGCTCCAGGCAGTGGCAGAAATCACCCCGGGAGGGCTGAGGGCGGACCAGGGGAGAACAATGTCTTTTTTCCCCATAAATAAGCTGTGTTCTCCATGAAAAATAAATCACTTGTTTGAACCTTTACTCCTGCCTCGGCTAGTAATTGGGGATAACAGGGATTTGGGAACTGGGACGCTTCAAGGACCTCTCTACAGCGCTGCAAACTCGGGGTATCCTACGAGCACCAGCGGCACCTCGCTACCACACTAACGACCTCCAGGTGTACTCAGCGCTGACGGCGGATCTACTCACCCCGAGTAGCGGGATCCGTCACAGTGTCCATAGATTACAGTTCTATGACGTCACTGGAAGGCTCATACTCTAAGGAAGTGCCTGCTCCAAATGTTGATGAGAGAATTGAGCCTGTAAACACGACCCTTCCACCCGAAGAGGAGATTACTGAATCTGAGTCCAAACGTTCAATACGGCCCCCTTAGAGACTTACATATGATTCACCGGGACATAGCACAGAAGAAGCGGTTACAACTGTGCGAAGGTTGCCCAAAGTGTCTGTTATGCTGGCTGAGGTAACTAGGGACATGAGTTAAATTGAGGATGTATATCTGACCCATTATATGTTCGCTGCTGAGCCTGAATGTATGATTAATATGAAATAGAGCTGCAACTAACGATTATTCTCATAATCGATTAGTTGGCCGATTATAATTTCGATTAATCGATTCATCGGATAAAAAAAAGAACTTTTTTACTTAAGCAATTTGCGTAGTGTACGTAACTTTCATACGTACACATGCAAATTGCGTATCTTGCGTACTTTTCACACACAAGGTATGCGAGTGCTTGGTCAGAGGGATGGGTTGATGCTACATGCGCAGCTTCAGCCCATGTTTGCTTCCTCAAATGAACACGGCTACGAGCACTTGTTCATAGATGATGATGTCAGCATGAAATCGGGGTTAATAAGCTAAAGTGGTCAGGGTGCGTAGAGTGTCCCTTTTAAATAATTTTGTGAAAAAACTGAGTGGGAGGAGGGACTGGAGGTGGAAGCGAGTGACTTTGCTCAAGTGACTTGACTTGAGTGTGAGAGGGAGTGGGTATGGACAGAAGACCGGATCTGAGTATGGAAGTGAGTTTGGGGAAAGGGACCAGACCGAAGGGAGGGAATGGCAGTTCCCGACCAAAGAGGGTGTGGCAGGGAGGATGGGGCGGTGGCACAGGACTCCAGCTTCAAGTAAGGATAAAACACAGGCATACAGCTCCTTCACCCAGTGGCAGTATCCTATTGTTTGTGTTATAGTTTTGCTGTTGTAAACTGAATAAACACAAACTGGTTGTGTCTGACATAACCCTAAAACTAAATCATACCTAGTAAAGCAGCGGCTCGCGTCTTCTCCAATCAGCTCCGTAGCTGAGATTATTTACGTTTCACACAGTCTACCAGTAAACAGTGTGCTGTACACAGGACGATTAATCGACACCGATTAATCGATAATGGAAATAGTTGACAACTATTTTAATCATCGATTAGTTGTCGATTAATCGATTAGTTGTTTCAGTCCTAATATGAATATTGCAATGTTATGTATTCCGTTACTCGCCCTTGGAGGGACCCAAGAATTTAGGGGGGAGAGTGTAGCGGTGCATTAAATTAGCTCTGGTGTATTGAACTATTGTTGCCACTAGAGGGAGACAGAGCTAGAGACATTGTGGACTATGCTGGGCAAAAAGGACTTCATCTCCCAGAACCCTTTGCGAAGAGGACAGGAAGTTGGCGCGTGGCGCAGAGGAAAGACATCAGCAGCCTCGTGCTTGGAGGGGGGAGAACGAGCAGAGCGACGAGCGGAGTAGGACGCATGCAGAAAACACAGTCCGGGTTCGCAGCCAGGCTAGAGTGCGAGTGCCATCGTATCCAGTGCTGGAGATCGGAGACAGAGAGTGTTCTATCGCCTACTACATTGCGCTTAACTGCTGGGAAGACAACCAGGTTCCGGTAGAACCTCGAGTTAGGAGGCCGCGATGATCGATTGGGAGTGCAGGTGGCGGATCGTTGTTCCCATTGCAGAGATTCGACCGGCAAGTGGAGAGCAGATTCATTGGCACCGAGTTGCAGTCTAAAGCGAAGAGAGATCCTTTGGTCGAGACATCGGCTCTGGACATTTCGTTCGACGGATGGGTGAGAGGCCTCCAGGCCCACGGTTCCGAAACTAAAGCGTGCACTTGTTAAATGGCTTCAATTCACAGGGCCCCAACGGTGACTAGTCAAAGATTATTCTTTTCGTTCACTGGCCAGTTGAACACAGTACCCGGTACCCTAGACACCACATTTTGAGCCTTTTTGACGGGACTTACACTCGCGAACTGAGGTGGTTAACCGTCCTTTTTCCCACCGCGTGTTTTCCCACATTATGCATTCCTGTCATTCATATCAACGTACATGTGTATTATATGCCACTTTATTGAGACCAGTAAAGTATATAAAATAGAAAATCCACAACAGTGCTGGTGTATAGTAATTCCTAGTGCAGTGAGACTATCCTGAGGTTTATTCAGCGGCTCCTCCGGGGGTGAGCGCTACACATGGTGGCTCGTCCGGGATCCCAGTCTCTGAGTATACCGCAATTAAAAGGTTAATATGGATCCAGACACCGCTGCCAAATGGTGAGGAGCAGAATAGTCAGCTAGGGTTAAGTGTAGTCATGGACATTCTTGCAGACACTTGGGCCGAAGACCAGATTCGCCGGGCCGTGGCGCGCTGACACCGGATCATTGGGGGTTAATAATGGACATTAAAGCGAACCCAGGGACTTCTCACACATATGTTCTTTTTGAGTGGAGAAAGGGTGTTCCAGTGTGTCTTCAGGGTGCGAGTGTGAAACTAACCGACGTGGAAGTTCAACTGATCCAGCCAAGTACGCCACGTGGTGTATAGTAATTCCTAGTGCGTTGAGACTATCCCGAGGTTTATTCAGCGGCTCCTCCGGGGGTGAGCGCTACACGATCATACACACTGCACATTACTGTGAGGTTTATTGCTGTGGAGCTCTGTAATGTGCCAATAATGTACAGTATCTTTTAAAGTGATCGGCAGTTTACCTTGTTTGCCACAGGGACTTTCTGTGCTGTGGTGCAGGCTTAGCTGCAATGAGTGGGTGATGGCTGCTGCAGCAGTGCGCTGGCCATCTGGACGTCTGAGGGGACACAGTGGATTCCCCAATTCGCATCTGGGTCCAAATGGATTTTTTTTTTTTACACAATTTTCAAAAGATTATTTTAATGAGTTAAGAAATAAATTCTTTAGTACTATAATGTACATGTGGATGTTGCGTTGTATGGTTGGGGTTTTGTGTGGGTGCGTCACCCGGGGGGCCCATGATCTCCAATTGCCCGGGGGCCCCATTAGTTGTCAGTCCGCCTCTGCCTGTTAGATTACTCCTTAAATAAATTGGGACCAACCAAGTGAGCCACTGATTGGGAAGGAATAGCTGAAGAACGCCAGCACTTTCCACAAACTACAGTAACTGTGTATTTCCTCTACTATCTGTGTAGCCAGGTACAAACAAACGTACATTGTTGCACGAGGTTGTCCAGTTATAAAGTCCCCAAGCAGCCTTCCCGTATATAAACTGGCAGCTATTTTAATTGTAAGTCGTATCTGTGAACATTCTGGTTTTCCAAAAGACAACCAACTTTTCAAGCTACCTATTAAGTTTGATAGAAAAGCTCTCACAGCCGAGAATTCCTCATATTTAATTTTGCTGTAAATGAATCTTGTCTATGCTGCATGCAAAATATCCTTTATTCCAGTCTTGTGCTCTGTACAGTCCTGTTAAGGAATAGGTCACCAGTTATCTTTCTTGTTTAATTAGATCTCACTGAGCCCACTTCTCATTTTGCAGTTATTCTGTTGTGCCGCGTCAGGAACACTCACATGTTTTAGAAGCCCTCTCCTCCAACGCATTGGTTAAGAAAAACAGAAGGAGACAACCTTGTTTCTATCCAGGTTGCTACAGAGGTCCTTAGGAGTTCTGCTTTGGTTTGTACTTTTTCATCCAATAAAATGTGCCTATGCTCTTCATTTCCACAGGTAAAGGATTCATTGAACTTGGTGCACAGTGGATCCATGGCCCATCACCCAATAACCCAGTCTATCAGTTGGCATCCCAGTATTCCCTGCTAGACCCTGAAGCTCTGACTAAGGAGAACCAGGAAGAGGATGGAGATGGCCACCTGCCTTTATGTTCAATTTCTCACACAAATGCTGGGAAAAGGATCAGCCAGGCACTTGTGGCAAATATTACTGAGTTGTATTCCGCATGGCTCAAGCAAAGCCAGAATGTAAGCAAAGAGGAGTGTGATCCAAAATCCAGCGTTGGTGGTTTCATTAAACAGAAAATTGCTGAAAAACTAACAGAGTGGGATACGGCGACGGCAGACACAAAGCTGGCTTTCTTAAATGGGCTACTGAATCATGAGTGCTGCATCAGTGGTACCCATAGCATGGACTATGTTGCCCTCTGCCCATATGGCGAGTACACATTGCTGCCAGGGCTGGACTGCACCTTCCCTGGGTAAGTACTTAATATTAAAATTGTATTTGAGCACAAGGTAGAGTGGAGCTAAAATCCATTTATCAAGAAGCCTGACCCAACCAAGGGCTCTATTAAGGCTGCCGGCACATGAGCGAGAGGAAGGAATGTCCGTGAGAGTGGGCGTTCCTTCCACTCTGTGTGTTCAGCGTACAAAGCGCGATCCTCCATAGGATTTATTGAACTTGGTGCATAGGATTTATTGAGCTTTTTGACGGAGAGGGCTTTTTCACGTCCGGTGGTTGGCCCTCCCCGTCAAAACGGCACAGACGCAGGGAAGTGCGGGCACACACGAGCACCAAATGCGCTCGTGTGCCGCCAGCCTAACTGCTTCGCGCAAAAGTACACGCGCAGCACTATTTTTTTTTTTTGTGCGCAGCGTTAAACGTTCACACGCGTAAATTAACGCTGGTATTAAATTCCGAGCGCATTTTTTCATTCGTCAAAAAATAACGCGCGGAAAAAAGACACGCAAAAACGCGCACACATTCTGTAGATACTCGAGTATACTGCTCGATTTTGGTGACAAAAATTTACCGTAAAATTGGAGGGGTCGCGTTATATTCGAGACATTTGCATCGCGTGTAAAAAAAAAAAAAAACTTGCCTTGCGCTGGATCCCAAGTCTCACGGGAGTTATGGTAGTCTCACTGAAGTGAATGCGGGCTACCTGATGCTTGCAAACAATTCTGGAACTCCCGGATTTGGGAGAGGTGGGATCCAACATGGCCAATGAGCAAGCTCGGTTTAAGCCAATCATTCACCTCGCTCGCCTCCGCCAGCCATCTAATGACTAGTAAAGAAGACGGATGGCCAGCGGCTTCATAACAACTGCCATCATTCTAGAGTCGAGCACTGACTGTGTTAAGAAAACCTGGAAGGATTTTAATTGTTTACCGGTACATTATAATTTTGCTAC
This sequence comes from Leptobrachium leishanense, assembly GCA_009667805.1. Classification (NCBI taxonomy): domain Eukaryota; kingdom Metazoa; phylum Chordata; class Amphibia; order Anura; family Megophryidae; genus Leptobrachium; species Leptobrachium leishanense. The sequence continues at coordinate 92,167,448 of CM019068.1, read as the reverse complement.
TCGCATTATATTCGAGTCTTGAGTATTCTCTCATTTCCATAATATCAATTCCATAGTATCTACGGTAATGCTGCGCAGAAATCGGTGGGCGGACTGTTTTTTCACGCGATTCAGACAATCAGAATTAAGAACCACAATTGTCTCCCGTTAAGTTTTTGCGCCTGTCAAAATCAATCTGAGTATATATGTTGCAGCAATAATAAAAACACGCACAACCTCTCAATATTATTGTTTGGGTATGCGTAGAATGTGTAACTATACTTTGCTGTATTTTTTTTTTGGGCTGGTGTATTTGGTTTCGGCCAGGACGTTCAGATTTTCCATTAACATCAGCTTTTCAAAGACGTTAATGTTGACGTTAACCTATGTGCAAATGTTGTCCGTTAAAATTTGCACATAGATTTTAATACCATCCGCATACCAGCGCACAAAAGCATTTGCGCTCACAATGTTAAGCATAGGACGCGCAACGTACATTACGGTCGCGCAGCGTTCGCGCAAGTTCACCCGCGGTAAGACGTTAACGCGCATTTTTTGCGCGGACATTATTATACGACGTTCTGCGCAAAGGGTTTTCCCTTCACGTTAATGCGTTTTTGCGCACGCGTTAACGTTTGTGTGGAGCAGTAAATAGAGGCCCAAGTGTATCTTGCAGCAGACGTCAAAATTAATATCGTATGACATTTTAATGTGGTCTTCAGCCATCCACTGTTGCTGACAATGTGGTGAGGGAGAAAAGAGAAATTAAAATTGCCCAAAAAGGCCATTACTCAGCAAACTGTGCCTAAATTCCAGAAAACGTGGAACTTATGGGATGAGTATACAGGTGCTGTCCCTTGAAAGTTCATTCCATGTCACTGGACAGGGAGTGGTGGGGTGATATTCGGTGGGGTGATATTCCGTCATGAACTATGCAGAGCTACAATCCTGGACTTCCGTTTTTTCTGTTCTTTTCTCTTTCTCTTATCTTTTTCTATTTTTCATGTTTTTAAGGCTGGGGTCAGACGAGCCTTAAATCGGAGGGTGCAAGCAACATGCGGGGTAAAAAATGACAAGCTCAGAGTCGTGTCTATAAATGCTCGCAGTTTAGTCAATAAAATCAATGAACTGGAGGCAATGATGGCAGCTGAAAAAGTAGATTTAGTGGCAGTTACTGAGACATGGTTCAGTGAGAAAAATAACTGGGACATAACAATACCGGGGTACTCTTTATATAGAAAACACAGAGAAGGTAGGAAAGGAGGAGGGGTGGCCCTGTATGTGAAAAGCAACATAAAAACTAACCAAATAAAAGTGAGCGAGGTGAACATAGAGTCAGTTTGGGTTACGCTAACATTTGGCAATCATATAGTAGCTCGTGTAGGTGTGATCTATAGACCCCCTAGACAAGTAGAAGAGCTAGATAATCTGCTGTTTGAAGAAATAGCCAAAATGGCAATGAAGGGGGAAGTTATTATCATGGGGTACTTTAATCTTCCTGATGTGAACTGGAAAAATCAAAATAGCTGAGTGCACCAGGAGTACAAATATTCTAAACTCCCTACTGGGATTATCTCTAACACAAGTAGTTGAGGAGCCGACCCGTAAAGAGGCCATATTGGATTTAATACTCACTAATGGAAGTTTGGTATCAGACGTTGTTCTAGGTGAAAATTTGGGATCTAGTGATCACCAGTCAGTGTGTTTTAATATAAGAACAGGGATGGAGCCGCACCACACAAAAACAAAAGTTTTAGACTTTAAAAAAACAGATTTTTCTAAAATGAGATTTTGTGTGAATGAGTCATTATCAGACTGGAGGAGTTTAAAAGAAGTCCAGGAGAAATGGGATTATTTAAAGCTATTTAAAGGAAGCATTATTGAAGGCCACAGGCAATTGCATTCGGCTTGTTAGCAAAAACAAAAAAGGGAAGAAACCACTGTGGTACTCCACAGAAGTGGCCAAAATAGTGAAGAACAAAAAGATAGCATTCAATAATTATAAAAAAACGTGAAGAAGATAGGCAAACCTATAAGATTAGGCAGAAAGAGGCAAAGCAATATATAAGAGCTTCCAAAGCACACGCAGAAGAGAAAATAGCTCAGTCAGTAAAAAAAGGGGACAAAACATTTTTAGATACACAAACGAGAAAAGAAAAGTAAAACAAGGATTAGTTAGATTAAAAACAAAGGAAGGAAGGTATGTAGAAGAGGATAAAAGTCTCGCTGACTGCCTCAATGAATATTTTTGTTCAGTCTTTGCAGAAGAAAAGGAAGGAAAGGGACCTCAGTTAGGAGGAAACACTAACGAGACATTTACTTATGAGTTTACAGAGGAGGAGGTTCTACAGCAGCTGTCTAAAGTAAGACAAATAAGTCAATGGGGCCTGATGGGATCCACCCTAAATTATTAAAAGAGCTCAGTGGTGTAATAGCAAAACCGTTAACAGATTTATTTAACCAATCCTTGTTAACGGGAGTCATCCCAGAAGACTGGAAATTAGCAAATGTTGTGCCCATTTACATAAAGGGTAGTAGGGAGGAATCGGGGAACTATAGGCCAGTTAGTCTTACGCCAGTAGTGGGGAAATTAATGGAAACCATGTTAAAGGAAAGGATTGTTGAACATCTAAAAACACATAGATTACAGGATCAGAAACAACATGGGTTTACCTCAGGGAGATCATGCCAAACTAATCTTATTGATTTTTTTGATTGGGTAACAAAAATAATAGACACAGGTGGTGCAGTAGACATTGCTTATTTAGATTTCAGTAAGGCTTTTGATACTGTTCCGCATACAAGGCTTATCAATAAATTGCAATCTTTGAGCTTGGATTCCAATATTGTTGAATAATCCATTCCAGGCAGTGGCTGAGCGACAGGCAACAGAGGGTTGTGGTAAATGGAGTTTATTCGGCGCAAGGTCTTGTTACCAGTGGGGTACCTCAGGGGTCAGTACTTGGACCCATTCTCTTTAATATTTTTATTAGTGATATTGCAGAAGGTATTAATGGAAAAGTATGTGTTTTTGCTGATGACACAAAGATTTGCAACAGGGTTGACGTTCCTGGAGGGATCAGCCAAATGACAAATGATTTAGGTAAACTAAAAAAATGGTCGGAGCTGTGGCAATTGAGTTTTAATGTGGATAAGTGCAAGATAATGCACCTGGGACGTAAAAATCCAAGGGCTGAATATAGAATATTTGATACAGTCCTAACCTCAATATCTGAGGAAAGGGATTTAGGGGTTATTATTTCAGAGGATCTAAGGGTAAGTAGTCAATGTAATAGAGCAGCAGGAAATGCTGGCAGAATGCTTGGTTGTGTAGGGAGAGGTATTAGCAGTAGGAAAAGGGAAGTGCTCATGCCACTGTACAGAGCACTGGTGAGACCTCACTTGGAGTACTGTGTGCAGTACTGGAGACCGTATCTCCAGAAGGATATAGATATCTTAGAGAGAGTTCAGAGAAGGGCTATTAAAATGATGTACGGCTTGAAGGAGAAAAGTTACCAGGACAGGCTTAATGATCTTAACATGTACAGCTTGGAAAAAAGACGAGACAGAGGAGATATGATAGAAACATTGAAATACGTAAAGGGAATCCACAAGGTAGAGGAAGGGAGTATATTTAAAAGGAAACAAAGTAGCAAAACAAGAGGACATAGTCTTAGATTAGAGGGGCAAAGGTTTAAAAGTAACAACTGGAACCATTATTTTACTGAGAGGGTGGTGGATACATGGAACAGCCTTCCAGTTGAAGTGGTAGAGGCCAAAACAGTAATTGAATTTAAGCAGGCATGGGATAGGCATAAGGCTATCCTAAACAAAAGATAAATCCAGGTAAAGTATACATGTTATTGGGCAGACTAGATGGACCGAAAGGTTCTTATCTGCCGACATTTTTCTATGTTTCTATGTTATTGGAGAGCGGAAGGAACATCGGTGAGAGTGGACGTTCCTTCCACTTAACGCCCGTCTGGCCACCTCGCTGAGCGCAGTTAGTGTGCTCAGCGCTGCAAGGCTCGGTCCTCCTATGGAGTATCCTAGCGCTTTGACGGAGAGGCTTTCTAGACGCCGCAGCACGGCCACTGTTGGTCGCGCAATTCGTGCGCGTGCAACAGCGTATGGCAGGCCCGTCGCAGCGTCACAACGCTGCAACGGACGCCGGAAGCCACATCAGTACTGGCGCACCTACTGCGCACATCTGACGCCAGCCTTATTATCTTTGTGTTGGTATAGTCCACCTGAGGACTGTAGTACTCTGATTATGCCAGTGTATGATACACCTGCTTCTTTTATATGTAAAATCCCTTAAATAAAATTGCCCATAAAGTAAAATTATAATAATAATTGGGCAGAGGCTGTCAGTAGAGGCTGCCCAATTATTTAAGGGCCAAATGGAAGTCTATTTTAATACAGTATCCCTTTAGCTGCCTGTTAATGTGTACTTTTCCCTTCAATGTACGTTCGTTTTAAGGTTATTTGATAACTTGATTTTTTTTTTGGTCTTTGCAGGGGATTTGAAAGCTTGGTTACTCAAATTAAATCAGCACTACCTAATGACACCATATTATTTAACAAAACCGTGAAGACCATCCACTGGAACGGAGCTTTCCAAGGCTCCGACGCTCGTATTTATCCTGTGCAGGTTCAGTGTGAAGATGGGGACATGTTTGTGGCTGATCATGTTATAGTCACTGTCTCTTTAGGTAATGGATTATGAATAATTATTACTATTATCATCATAATAAATTTAGCGCAAACAGAATTGTAAACTTAGGACCCATAGGCGACATGCAGAGGGCTCTGCTCAGATAAGCTTATAGTCTATAGCTACAGTGGCAAGAAAAAGTATGTGAACCCTTTGGGATTACGTGGAGTTTTGCATGAATTGGTCATAAAATGTGCTCTGATCTTGATCTAACTCACAACAATTTGAAAAACACAGTCTGCTTAATATAATACAACACAAACATTATATGTTTTCATGTTTTTATTGAACAGAGCATGTAAACATTCACAGTGCAGGGAGGAAAAAGTATGTGAACCTTTGGACTTAATAACTGGTTGACCCTCTTTTGGCAGCAATAACCTCAACCAAACATTTCCTGTAGTTGCAGATCAGACCTGCACAACGATCTGGAGTAATTTTGGACCACTCCTCTTCACAAAACTGTTTCAGTGCAGCAATATTCTTGGGATGTCTGGTGTGAATCGCTCTCTTAAGTTCATGCCACAGCATTTCAATCGGGTTGAGGTCAGGACTCTGACTGGGCCACTCCAGAAGGTGTATTTTGTTTTATTGAAGCCATTCTTTTGTTGAATTACTTGTATGCTTCGGGTCATTGTCCTGTTGCATCACCCATCCTCTGCGGAGCTTCAGCTGGCAGACAGATGGTCTTACGTTTTCCTGCAAAATGTCTTGATAAACTCTGGAATTCATTTTTCCATCAATGACAACAATCTGTCCAGGCCCTGAGGCAGCAAAGCAGCCCCAAACCATGATGCTCCCTCCGCCATGTTTTACAGTGGGGATGAGGTTTTGATGTTGGTGTGCTGTGCCTTTTTTTCTCCACACACACAGGATTATCCAAAGAGATCCGAATTGCTTAAGAAAGGTAACCGAACGCTGAAAATCAGCGTTCGGTTACCTTTCCTGGCCATTCGGCTATCCAGAGAGCAGGCAATTCGCCAAATCCTGGCGAATTGCCTGAACATACGGTGCCTGTTCGGTGCCTGTTCGAGGGCAGTGAAATCCCCATGAAAAAGCACTGCTTCGGCTATTCAGAGAACACAAACCAGCAGTGAAAGGTTCCCCTAATGCCCTGCCATTCGGTGGTTTAATTCGGCAAATTTATTCAGGAGAATCCCATAGGCTTCAATGTTAAAAATATTCCCATTTTAATTCAATATCTAATAAACCGTTCATTATAAAATTCTGCAGCAAAAAGTCTCCTTATTTATAGATTTTTTTAGGATACTTTAAGCATTTTTCTTAATTTTTTTTTAAAAGTCAGATTTTTTTTTTTTGTTTTTAAGTTTACTTATTTTTTCTGTAACAGCCCTTTTTATTATCATTCCCTGGATCTCCTGTGTAAATTTCAGACATTTTCGCTCAGTAGTTTCTTTGCAAACAGCGTTTCATTTTCACAGATTCATACAAATGGTTTTGCTAATTTATTCACCTCCCTCGTTTGCGGTCTCAGCTGCTTCGGCTGCTTCGGCTGTGTGCGATCTGCGATCGGCTCCTGCTCGGGCTTTTTCCGTGGTTTTTGCAGGTTAATCCTGATGTTTTTGGGGGTTTTCTGCGTGCATTCAGTGAGTTTTGCGGTTAGTTTTCGTCAGGTTTGCGGCAGCCTTTCCTGCAATTCAGGGACCCTGTGGTGCTTGCTGAATACACCGCAGGGTCACCGAAATGGGATCGGCAAAAGGAACCGAATTGAAGAGAACGAAAAGTCACCGAACGTGCGGTGACTTTTCGAATCTCTTTGGATAACCCTGATAGTGTTGTGTGTTTTTTCCAAACAACTCAATTTTGGTTTCATCTGTCCACAGAATATTTTGCCAGTAGTGCTGTGGAACATCCAGGTGCTCTTTTGCAAACTTCAAACGTGCTGCAATATTCTTTTTGGACAGCAATGGCTTCCTCCGTGGTGTCCTCTCATGTACTCCATTCTTGTTTAATGTTTTCCTTATTGTAGATGTGTCAGCAAAAATGTGAGCATATGCCAGAGATTTCTGTACGTCTTTAGCTGACACTCTAGGATTCTTCTTTACCTCATTAAGCATTTCTTCGCTGTGCTCTTGCAGTCATCTTTACAGGATGACCACGCCTAGGGAGAGTAGCAACAGTACTGAACTTTCTCCATTTGTAGACAGTCTCTCTTACCATGGACAAGCTCTTCTGAGAGCTCTTTGTGAGGCATGGTTCACATCAGGCAGTGCTTCTTGAAACCAGTAAACCCAAAACTGGTGTGTGTTTTTAAAGGGCAGGACAGCTTTCAGCAACACATCCAATACTATCGCACTGATTGGACTCAAGGTTGGCTCACTCCTGGCTCCAATTAGCTCTTGGAGAAGTCATTAGGCTAGGGGTTCACATACTTTTTCCACCCTGCACTGTGAATGTTTATATGTTACTTATGTTCAATAAACACATGAAAACATATAATGTTTGTGTTGTATTATTTTAAGCAGACTGTGTTTTTCAAATTGTTGTGACTTAGATGAAGATCAGAGTACATTTTATGACCAATTCATGCAAAACTCCACATAATCCCAAAGGGTTCACATACTTTTTCTTGCAACTGTATGCCTGCTTGTTACATTATACATTTCATGATTTTATTCAAACGTTAACAATGTATGTCACCGGAGATACAAATGGGCTTATGAAAATAAATATACAGTCAGGTCCAGAAATATTGGGACATTGACACAATTCTAACATCTTTGGTTCTATACACCACCACAATGGAGTTGGAATGAAACAAACACAATGTGCTTTAACTGCAGACTGTCAGCTTTAATTTGAGGGTTTGTTCATCCAACTCAGGTGAACGGTGTAGGACTTACAGCAATTTGCAGATGTGCCTCCCACTTGATAAGGGACCAAAGGTAATGGGACAATTGTCTTCTCAGCTGTTCCATAGCCAGGTGTGTGATATTCCCCCATTACCCTATGACGGAATGGGATGTTGTCCGCCTGCGGGTGTGCTCTATCTGCGTGCCCCGGCGCTTACCGCTGGCCCAACTACCGAGTGACACGGCACTCGGCGTCTCGTGCGGCCTGGCGTGACCCTGGGGAAGGGTTAGCGGGCGGTGGAGGGGACCCCTGCCTAGAACCAGCCCGACCACTGAGCCATACGGTACTCAGCGTCTCGAGCAGCTGGTTCACTGACCTTGTGGGGGTGGAGTACGTCTGCGGGCGGCGGCCGATTTCGGGGATCGGATCTCTTCCGGCGGAATATTCGGATCTGATTGCGGAGGACTTTCGGATCTTAGATGGATGTAGCTTCGGATCTTGCGGGACCGGCAGAGTCTTCGGATCTTACCGCAGTCTCTCGCAATACCGAAGCGCGGTACACGGCCGCGCCCTTCGGATCGGATCTCGGGCTAATAGTCTGGGAACCGAACACCATACGCTTCGCCTCTGTCCTGATGCGAGATGCAGGCACAGAGCGCTCGGTTCGGTTCGGATCGACTTGGACACCGCCCTGAGACCGCCGGGATACTCAGACGATGAAGTACGGCGGAGAAATAAAGACATCAGTCGAGGCTGGATGCCACTGGTAAATCTGGGTTTATTATTCACAGCTCAGGCATTTATCAACTTTACACAAATTATAATACAATGGGAATCCCTGCCCGCCCTCACAGGACCCATTGGCCATTTACAGTTCGGGGAGTCGCCGATTCGGACCGGATGTCCGATCGGCCATTTTCCGATTCGAACCGGATGGTTCGAATCGGCCATTTTCCGATTCGAAGAATCTGATAACGGCCACGAGGCACCAATCGGAAAATGGCGGCGGGCAAGGCAGACAAAGGGAATACATTTCACAACACAAACGGGGACACTTTATTACACCACACATAACCACATCTAAATAAACGTACTCCAAAACTCCGGGCGTGCCACCGCACCTAATTGTCCATGGCCATATCACTGTCACTGTGCACCGCCCCTGGCTGAGGGTGCTGAGCCATTCCGTGACACTCCTCCCCCTCCCCAAGGTCTGACGCACTCGGTTGGACCCCAACGGGTCGTACCGAGGTAGTCGGGGCTCCCCAATCCCCTGGTTCCCGGGCCGACTGCCGCGATAACCCATCTGCGTTACCGTTTTGCGACCCGGGCCGATATTGAATTGTAAAATTGAAGGGTTGGAGAGCCAGGCTCCACCGCAACAGGCGGCCGTTCTCCCCCGCCACCCGGTTGAGCCACACCAAGGGGTTATGGTCGGTCATCACGGTGAAGGACCGACCGTAGACATAGGGTTGGAGCTTCCGTAGGGCCCAGACCAAGGCCAGGCACTCCTTCTCCACCGCAGCATACCCCACCTCCCGGGGTAACAGCTTCCGGCTGATGAACGCCACCGGATGGTCCCCCCCGTCGTCCCCTACTTGACTTAGGACAGCTCCCAGTCCGAACATGGACGCGTCTGTGTGAACAACAAAACGTTTATTATAGTTGGGAGCTGCTAGCAGGGGAGCTTGGGTCAGGGCGGCCTTCAGTTACCGAAAGGCCTGTTCGCACTCCGGGGACCACAGGACTTGGCGAGGTAGGGATTTCTTTGTCAGATCAGTCAGGGGTTTGGCCAGGTCACTGTAGTGGGGTACAAATTTCCTGTAGTACCCCGCGGTGCCCAGGAAGGCGAGGACCTGGGTCTTGGTCACAGGGGTGGGCCAATCTAGGATAGCCTCTATCTTAGCGGGCTCTGGCCGTTGTATCCCGCACCCCACCCGGTGGCCCAGATACTGCACTTCGGCCATCCCCACTTTGCATTTCTCCGGCTTCAGGGTCAGGTTGGCGTCCCTAATCCGGCCCAGGACCGTCCCCACATGGTCCAGATGTTCCTCCCAGGTCTGGCTATAGATGGCTATGTCATCCAGGTACGCGCAAGCGAATCCCTGGAGGCCATCGAGGAGGCGATCGATTAACCGCTGGAAGGTAGCAGGGGCGTTCTTCATCCCGAACGGCATGACTCGAAACTGGTACAAGCCGAACGGGGTGATGAAGGCCGACTTCGGGTGTCGCCTCCTCGGCAAGGGGAATCTGCCAATACCCCTTGCACAGATCCACCGTGGTCAGAAAATGACCCCGGGAGATCTGGTCTAGCAACTCGTCGACTCGGGGCATGGGATAAGCGTCTGTAATGGTACAATCATTTATCCGCCGATAGTCGACGCAGAACCTGGTGGTACCGTCTTTCTTGGGCACCAGGACCACGGGCGACGCCCATGGACTGGCCGACGGTTCAATGACCCCCAGCTCCAGCATCTCCCGGATCTCGGCCCGCATGGACTCGCGGACCGCTTCCGGGAGCCGGTATGCAGGTTGCCGAAGGGGTCTCTGACCGAGCGTGTCCACCTGATGGATGGCCTGGTCCGTGTATCCCGGGAGGGCCGAGAAAACCCCCGGGTAGGCGAGAAGCAGCTGCCGCGCCTGCGCCTGTTTCTCGGGTCCTAACTCCTCCCCCAGCTGCACCTGATCCACCCTGGAAGGCTGCTTGGCTACCCCCGGAAGTTCCTCCAACGGAAATGGTTCCGTCTCCTCGGCAGCCGGCGCGCATATGGCGTCCACCGTCTCCGGCCGCTCATGGAAGGCCTTCAGCATATTGACGTGGAACGTCCGCTGGATTCTGGTGTCTGCGCAGCTAACAACCACATAGGTGGTATCCCCCAGCTGGGTTACCACCTTGTAGGGACCTTGCCAGGCCGCCTGCAGCTTGTTCTGCCGCTGTGGTTTCAACACCAGAACCTTCTGCCCCACGCAGAACGAGCGACTGCAAGCAGCGCGGTCGTACCACGCCTTCTGCTGAGCTTGGGCCGTCTCCATGTTCTCCTGCACGAACCCCGCGAGTTCCGCCAAGCGCTCCCGGAGCTTCAGGACGTAATCCAACACAGGAACCCCATCTTCCTCCTGTTCCCCCTCCCACTGAGCCCTAACCAGATCCAGCGGTCCTCGCACCTGGCGCCCATACAGGAAGCTCAAAGGGGGAGTAACCGGTGGATTCCTGAGGAACCTCCCGGTAGGCGAACAGCAGGTGGGGAAGATACTTCTCCCAATCCCTGCTCTCGTGCACAAAGGCCCGAATGAGCTGCTTCAGGGTCCCATTAAACCGCTCGCAGAGCCCATTGGTCTGAGGGTGATACGGGGCGCTGTGCAGCGCCCTAACACCACAGAGACGCCAGAGCTGTTGGGTGAGCTCCGCGGTGAACTGGGTACCCTGATCGGATAGGATTTCTCGGGGAAACCCCACCCTCGTGAACACCGGAGGAGCGCGTCCGCTACGGTGTCCGCCTGGATGTTGGCCAAGGCCACAGCCTCGGGGTACCGGGTGGCATAATCCACTACGGTAAGGATGTACCTTTTACCGGTGGCACTGGGCCGTGGCAACGGCCCAATGATGTCAACCGCCACCCGGCTAAAGGGCTCCTGAATGATGGGCATGGGGCGCAAGGGTGCTTTCGGGTGATCCCCGGCCTTCCCAGTTTTTTGGCAAACTGGGCAGGTGCGGCAATAGTCGCGGGTGTCTTCGCTAAGGCGGGGCCAGAAAAACGCGCGCCGCCAACCTGTGCCGGGTTTTCGTCTGGCCTAAGTGACCTGCAAGGGGGATGTCATGGGCCAAGCGCAGAAGTTCCTGCCTAGGGCCCTGAGGCACCACCAACTGCTTCTGCGGGACCTGCTTCTTCTTGGCCCCCTCCCTCACAGTGTACCGGTAAAGCAGCCCATCCTCCCACTCTATCTTGTCCTTTCTCTGGTCGTCCAGGCCCTGACCGGCTCGGTCCCGGTAGCCCTGTAGTGTGGGGTCGGTCTGGGTCTGGTGGCGAAGCGTCTCCGGGGTACTCCACGGGGACGGGAGGTCAGGTGGGAAGGGAAGGGTCGGGTCCCGTCGGGATATGGGAGGTGATGGCGGTCTGGGAGGTCTGGGCGGTCGGGGCGGTTTAGGAGGTCGGGGAGGTTTGGGAGGTCGGGGAGGTTTGGGAGGCCGGGATGGTTTTGGTTGAGATCTCACCTGGGTCCCGTTCGGAGTGCCCCTGTCGTGGCGTTGGCTCTGTTGCCTAGTGGTTACCGGGGTAGCTGCATCTGTGGAGTAAGCGGAAACTAGCCGCCCCAGGTCGTTACCCAGGAGCACCTCGGCCGGCAGTTGCCTCAACAACCCCACCCTCACCTCCCTCTCCCCGTTCCCCCAGTCCAGGTGAACCTGGGCCGTCTCGAGCCGGAGCACCTTTCCCCCCACCACCCGTACTGCAACAGTGCTTCGCAGACGGTCGCTCGGCGGAATCAAGTGGGCCGGACCAGGGTAATGGTAGCCCCGGAGTCCCGCAGCCCCTCAGCGGGCCACCCGTTTATCCACACCGCCTGACGGTGATGACGACGGTTGTCGTCCGGCGGCGGCTTGCACGGGGTCGGCCTCATGTAGCTGCTCCCATTCCTCCGGGGCCTCCGGCCACGGAGTTTCGCGGCGTCGCAACAATGGACCGTCGACGATGGCCTGGCGGCCGGTCGGGTCAACTCCGGTCGGTTGGGGCAATACTGCTTGTAGTGCCCCTCCTGGTTGCACCCGTAGCACCGGACGTTAGCCATGTTGGTGGGCCGGCTGGTGGGCCGTGCTGCCGGCGTCCGGACCGCTGGTGGTGGGGTGGTGGAGGTGGTGGAGCGGGTAGAGCTGGGCGGACGGGCAGGGATCGCTCCCCCCCGGACATCTTCCGAGTGTCCGTGTATTCGTCTGCCCAGGTGGCCGCTTGTTGCACTGTCTGGGGTTTCTTGTCACGCACCCACTCCCGGATAGCGGAGGAGGTGTGCTCGAAAAACTGCTCGAGCAGCAGCAGTTGGGTAATCTCCGTTACCGTCTCCGCTTGGCTACCCGAGAGCCAGGTGCGCAAGTCCCGTTGCAACCGATGGGCCCACTCCACGTGAGTGGCGCCATTGGGCCGGCGAGAATTCCGGAACTTCACCCGGCTGGCTTCAGGGGTCACAGCGAATCTGCTCAGCAGCGCCTGCTTAACGTGCGAGTAACTGGTGGCCTCTTCGTCGGCACCGTGCGATAAGCCTCCGGCGGCCCGACCGGTCAGCTTACACGCCAAGATCCTCACCCAGTCGGCACGGTGCACCTCATGCACTCGGCACAGGCGCTCGAAGTCCTGGAGGTAACTCTCTATCTCCTCCTCTGCTTCCCGGAACTCCTTGAACGCCTGAAAAGGCACTTTGCGCCCGGTGTAACGGTCCGAAGGGGAACGGCTACTCCGTCGGCTTCGCACTTCAGCCAGCCGTAGCTCGTGCGCTCGCTCTCTCTCACGCTCCTCCTCCTGGCCGAGTTCTCGGACCAGACTCCGCATCTCAGCCTCCGATGGGGCCGGACCCATCATAGAGATCCGCTCTCGCATCTTCCGGCAAAAGTCGCTCTCTTCGGGCTCGGCGGGGACGGTTGCCGGCGCTATGTCCGCAGGCAACGCTGCGAACGCCGCCTCTTGATCCATCCTCCTCAACTCCTCCATCATGGTCTCCCGGCTCTTGGAGCCCGGGGCGCCTCCCCGGTTCTCCAGCATGCCACGCAGGACGTCCCGTTTGTAGGCACTGTACCCGGTCATGATGAGGGTCCCCCTAGGGCCTGCAGAGAGCTTATCCCACCGCTGCCACCAGTATGACGGAATGGGATGTTGTCCGCCTGCGGGTGTGCTCTATCTGCGTGCCCCGGCGCTTACCGCTGGCCCGACTACCGAGTGACACGGCACTCGGCGTCTCGTGCGGCCTGGCGTGACCCTGGGGAAGGGTTAGCGGGCGGTGGAGGGGACCCCTGCCTAGAACCAGCCCGACCACTGAGCCATACGGTACTCAGCGTCTCGAGCAGCTGGTTCACTGACCTTGTAGGGGTGGAGTACGTCTGCGGGCGGCCGGCCGATTTCGGGGATCGGATCTCTTCCGGCGGAATATTCGGATCTGATTGCGGAGGACTTTCGGATCTTAGATGGATGTAGCTTCGGATCTTGCGGGACCGGCAGAGTCTTCGGATCTTACCGCAGTCTCTCGCAATACCGAAGCGCGGTACACGGCCGCGCCCTTCGGATCGGATCTCGGGCTAATAGTCTGGAACCGAACACCATACGCTGCGCCTCTGTCCTGATGCGAGATGCAGGCACAGAGCGCTCGGTTCGGTTCGGATCGACTTGGACACCGTACCCTGAGACCGCGGGGATACTCAGACGATGAAGTACGGCGGAGAAAATAAAGACATCAGTCGAGGCTGGATGCACTGGTAAATCTGGGTTTATTATTCACAGCTCAGGCATTTATCAACTTTACACAAATTATAATACAATGGGAATCCCTGCCCGCCCTCACAGGACCCATTGGCCATTACAGTTCGGGGAGTCGCCGATTCGGACCGGATGGTCCGAATCGGCCATTTTCCGATTCGAACCGGATGGTTCGAATCGGCCATTTTCCGATTCGAAGAATCTGATAACGGCCACGAGGCAATCGGAAAATGGCGGCGGGCAAGGCAGACAAAGGGAATACATTTCACAACACAAACGGGGACACTTTATTACACCACACATAACCACATCTAAATAAACGTACTCCAAAACTCCGGGCATGCCACCGCACCTAATTGTCCATGGCCATATCACTGTCACTGTGCACCGCCCCTGGCTGAGGGTGCTGAGCCATTCCGTGACATACCCCAATTACAATGTGCAGATAAAAGGCCCATAGTTAATTTCAAGTGTGCTATTTGCATCTGGAATCTGTCGCTGTCAACTCTCAAGATGAGATCCAAAGAGCTGTCACTATCAGTGAAGCAAGCCATCATTAGGCTGAAGAAACAAAAGAAACCCATCAGAGAGATAGCAAGAACATTAGGCGTGGCCAAACAACTGTTTGGAACATTCTCAAAAAGAAGGAACGCACCGGTGAGCTCAGCAACACCAAAAGACCCGGGAGACCATGGAAAACAACTGCGGTGGCTGACCGAAGAATTCTTTCCCTGGTGAAGAAAACACCCTTCACAACAGTTAGCCAGATCAAGAACACTCTCCAGGAGGTAGGTGTATGTGTGTCAAAGTCAACAATCAAGAGAAGACGTCACCAGAGTGAATACAGAGGGTTCACCACAAGATGTAAACCATTGGTGAGCCTCAAAAACAGGAAGGCCAGATTAGAGTTTGCCAAACAACACCTAACAAAGCCTTCACAGTTCTGAAACAAGATCCTATGGACAGATGAGACCAAGATCAACTTGTACCTGAGTGATGGGAAGAGAAGAGTATGGAGAAGGAAAGGAATTGCTCATGATCCTAAGCGTACCACCTCATCAGTGAAGCATCGTGGTGGTAGTGTCATGGCGTGGGCATGTATGTGTTGCACGTTTGCAATCAAGAAACGCACACTCTGTTCTTCAGTTACAGACCGTTTATTAACCTGTGTGCCTGTATGAAGTAAAAACAGTGTTTTAATCTCTGCAACAGCGTGAGGTGTACAGTTTCTCCCATGCACCAGTGAGATTAACCATAGAGCATAACAGCAAATGTCCTTTATCAATATTACTCTATACAAGACATGCAGTTTATGCGCACAGTTCTTTTTTACCTGTACTATTACTGCACAGACCACATAGCTAACTAACAGAGCAGAACTAACTTAAAACTATTTACAGAACAGATACACAGAAAATGACACACTCTTTTGTTATGGCTTCACACACACTCCAAGCTTATGCTGCTTGCTGGATCTATGCTTATACTGGGTTTACCTGTATGAAGTAAAAACAGTGTTTTAACCCCTTAGTGACCGGGCGGTTTTACACAAATCCGTCCGTTCGTGACCGCAGCTGTTTTTATGTTTCTGCGCTCTTAGTGTTTACGTCAAATTTTCCTCTTACTCGTTTATGTAACCCACACATATTTTACACTGTTTTTCTCGTCACTAAATGGACTTTATAAAGATACCATTTTTTTCATCATTTCATATAATTTACTATAAAAAATATTGTGAAATATGACACAAAAATTGAAAAAACACCACTTTTTCGAACTTTGACCCCCAAAATTTCTTATGTATCAACAACCGTCAAAAAAAATTTATTCCTTAGTAGTTTCTAAATTTAGTACTGAGTTTAGCAATACCCAATGTTTACATATTCCTCGCTTTTTTCCTATTTTATGCAACAATAAGTGCAAGTAGCACTTTGCCATTTCCAAAGAGTTTATTTTCAAAACTAGTGATAGTGACATTGTAACACTGATATCTGTCACTAATTCCTGAATAACCCTCCACATATACATATTTTTTTAAGTACACAAATCAAGGTATTAAACTTGGGGTATTTTGACTCTTTCCATGCAAACCATTTTACCACAAATCTATGCCAAAGTTTGAGAAAAAAAAAAATTTTGGTGATTTTTTTTTTTGAACGCAATTTAAGAATACATGTACTGTGAACTTTAAGGTTTACTGCCAAAAAGCACCCCAAAATATGTTCAGCAACATCTTCTGAGTAAATTGATACCACCCAAGTATAGGTATGTCGGGTCATTTGGGGGCTAAAAGGCCTTATTTGGGGGGTGCGCATTTCAGTTTTCCAACTTGGAATTTTCACATTTCGTCATCATGCACCCATGTATATTTGGGACATTTTTGAAGCCGGCCAAAGTAATTTACCCCCATCAAACCATATATTTTTAGAAAGGGCACACCCTAGGGTGCTTCAAAGAGTTGTATTTTAACACTTTCCATGCACTAGCTCTTTGTCAATCTTTCAGGTAGTCACTTTTTGTGTTATTTTTTCACACACATTGTACTTTAGGCATGAATTGTCAAATCCAGTTATGGGTTACTGCCAAAAAACACCCCAAACTATGTTCAGCAACATCTTCTGAGTAAATTGATACCACCCATGTATAGGTATGTCGGGTCATTTGGGGGCTAAAAGGCCTTATTTGGGGGGTGCGCATTTCAGTTTTCCAACTTGGAATTTTCACATTTCGTCATCATGCACCCATGTCCTATTTGGGACATTTTTGAAGCCGGCCAAAGTAATTTACCCCCATCAAAACATATATTTTTAGAAAGGCACACCCTAGGGTGCTTCAAAGAGTTGTATTTTAACACTTTCCATGCACTAGCTCTTTGTCAATCTTTCAGGTAGTCACTTTTTGTGTTATTTTTTCACACACATTGTACTTTAGGCATGAATTGTCAAATCCAGTTATGGGTTACTGCCAAAAAACACCCCAAAATATGTTCAGCAACATCTTCTGAGTAAATTGATACCACCCATGTATAGGTATGTCGGCTCATTTGGGGGCTAAAAGGCCTTATTTGGGGGTGCGGATTTCAGTTTTCCAACTTGGAATTTTCACATTTCGTCATCATGCACCCATGTCCTATTTGGGACATTTTTGAAGCCGGCCAAAGTAATTTACCCCCATCAAACCATATATTTTTAGAAAGGGCACACCCTAGGGTGCTTCAAAGAGTTGTATTTTAACACTTTCCATGCACTAGCTCTTTGTCAATCTTTCAGGTAGTCACTTTTTGTGTTATTTTTTCACACACATTGTACTTTAGGCATGAATTGTCAAATCCAGTTATGGGTTACTGCCAAAAAACACCCCAAAATATGTTCAGCAACATCTTCTGAGTAAATTGATACCACCCATGTATAGGTATGTCGGTCATTTGGGGGCTAAAAGGCCTTATTTGGGAAGTGCGCATTTCAGTTTTCCAACTTGGAATTTTCACATTTCGTCATCATGCACCCATGTCCTATTTGGGACATTTTTGAAGCCGGCCAAAGTAATTTACCCCCATCAAACCATATATTTTTAGAAAGGGCACACCCTAGGGTGCTTCAAAGAGTTGTATTTTAACACTTTCCATGCACTAGCTCTTTGTCACTTTCAGGTAGTCACTTTTTGTGTTATTTTTTCACACACATTGTACTTTAGGCATGAATTGTCAAATCCAGTTATGGGTTACTGCCAAAAAACACCCCAAAATATGTTCAGCAACATCTTCTGAGTAAATTGATACCACCCATGTATAGGTATGTCGGGTCATTTGGGGGCTAAAAAGCCTTATTTGGGGGGTGCGCATTTCAGTTTTCCAACTTGGAATTTTCACATTTCGTCATCATGCACCCATGTCCTATTTGGGACATTTTTGAAGCCGGCCAAAGTAATTTACCCCCATCAAACCATATATTTTTAGAAAGGGCACACCCTAGGGTGCTTCAAAGAGTTGTATTTTAACACTTTCCATGCACTAGCTCTTTGTCAATCTTTCAGGTAGTCACTTTTTGTGTTATTTTTTCACACACATTGTACTTTAGGCATGAATTGTCAAATCCAGTTATGGGTTACTGCCAAAAAACACCCCAAAATATGTTCAGCAACATCTTCTGAGTAAATTGATACCACCCATGTATAGGTATGTCGGGTCATTTGGGGGCTAAAAGGCCTTATTTGGGGGTGCGCATTTCAGTTTTCCAACTTGGAATTTTCACATTTCGTCATCATGCACCCATGTCCTATTTGGGACATTTTTGAAGCCGGCCAAAGTAATTTACCCCCATCAAACCATATATTTTTAGAAGGGCACACCCTAGGGTGCTTCAAAGAGTTGTATTTTAACACTTTCCATGCACTAGCTCTTTGTCAATCTTTCAGGTAGTCACTTTTTGTGTTATTTTTTCACACACATTGTACTTTAGGCATGAATTGTCAAATCCAGTTATGGGTTACTGCCAAAAAACACCCCAAAATATGTTCAGCAACATCTTCTGAGTAAATTGATACCACCCATATATAGATTTGTTCTGTTGTTTTGGGGTGCTACGCCAATCTTTGACATGTGCTTGTCAATTTTCTAATTTGACATACAGTATCTTCTTTGCTTATCTTCTTTTTAGGGGCCTTTTTACATACCCCAGTTTTATGAACGTGCATATATTTGGTAAGCTAACACCCCAAAGTATTGTAAATGGAGTGTTTTTATGCTATGGATGCATCCGTTTGCTCCAAACAAATTAGATACTGTTTGGTGGTCATTTTTCATTTTCACACCCACATCAGTTTTGGACTGTGATTTAGGAGACACTGTTGTTTTTTACTGCATGAAAACTCTCCAGGTTGTTTTCTGCAAGGTCTCCTGAGTACACCCATGCCCCCCATGCATAGGTTTGCCAGGATTTTGGGAAGGTTCAAATACAATTTTTATGACTTTGTCATTGGAGTTGAAATTGAGATTATTTCTTCAGCTAGGCCTAGTTTGGTTTTGGGTCTACCGCATACCCCAGTTTGAATTATTGCCAGAAAATTGTTTATATTTGTTATGTTGACACCCCAAGGTATTGCATATGGAGTGCTTTGATGCCATGGATGCAACGGTTTTAGCCCAAAACATTTGGCAACAGGTGTGTGGCGGTAATTTTTCAATTTTCAGATTTTTACGCCCACAGTAGTTTTGGACTGTGATTTAGCAGACACTGTTGTTTGTTACTGCATGAAAACTCTCCAGGTTGTTTTCTGCAAGATCTCCTGAGTACACCCATGCCCCCCAGGCCTAGGTTTGCCAGGATTTTGGGAAGGTTCAAATACAATTTTTATGACTTTGTCATTAGAGTTGAAATTGAGATTATTTCTTCAGCTAGGCCTAGCTTTGGTTTTGGGTCTACCGCATACCCCAGTTTGAATTATTGCCAGAAAATTGTTTATATTTGTTATGTTGACACCCCAAGGTATTGCATATGGAGTGCTTTGATGCCATGGATGCAACGGTTTTAGCCCAAAACATTTGGCAACAAGGTGTGTGGCGGTAATTTTTCAATTTTCAGATTTTTACGCCCACAGTAGTTTTGGACTGTGATTTCACTGTTGTTTGTTACTGCATGAAAACTCTCCAGGTTGTTTTCTGCAAGATCTCCTGAGTACACCCATGCCCCCAGCCTAGGTTTGCCAGGATTTTGGGAAGGTTCAAATACAATTTTTATGACTTTGTCATTAGAGTTGAAATTGAGATTATTTCTTCAGCTAGGCCTATCTTTGGTTTTGGGTCTACCGCATACCCCAGTTTGAATTATTAAATTGTTTATATTTGTTATGTTGACACCCCAAGTATTGCATATGGAGTGCTTTGATGCCATGGATGCAACGTTTTAGCCCAAAACATTTGGCAACAAGGTGTGTGGCGGTAATTTTTCAAATTTCAGATTTTTACGCCCACAGTAGTTTTGGACTGTGATTTAGGCTAGGGTCAGACGAGCGTAGTGTTCACGTCCGTGATCGCGCCTAAAAGTACGTCCGTGATAGCATGATAAAGTCCAATGGAGCCCGACACACGAAGTACGTCCGCACTGAACTGCGGACGCACAACGGCCGCGGCCCACGGACGCAAGGCAGGCAAGAACGTAGAACCGCTAGAACGGCCGCACAAAGTGCGCTGCGTCCGCAACGTCTGCATAGCTTTGTGTGTGAGTGATGGAACGTGGTCAGACGGACTGCATTTATACGTCCTGCATTTTTCACGGACAAAATGGTTTTGCAATTGAATTTATTGTCCCTCCTACATCTGTCAAAAAATAAATGTCAGTGAAAAAACGGACTGTGTGACCACTACTGCGTCTTCCGTACTGACGATGTCCGTACTGCACGGACGTACAGTCCGTAGAAATCACGCTCGTCTGACCCTAGCCTTAGCAGACACTGTTGTTTGTTACTGCAATGAAAACTCTCCAGGTTGTTTTCTGCAAGATCTCCTGAGTACACCCATGCCCCCCATGCATAGGTGTGCAAAGATTTTGGCAAAATACAGCACCAATTGTAGAACATAAAAATGTACGAATAAAATGTAAAAGTCTGGTGCCTGTCAAACTGGGGATGCTCTCTAGGGGAGTACAGGCTGTTGTCACTGAAGTGCATGAAACGCAAAATGTTTTCATACCTTCTACGTGACATTGATTGGAGGTAAATGGGGGTAGAGCAGATGGGGCTACTGCTCCAGCAGGAGCGAATTGAGGGCTTCTTTATGATGCCCTCAGCATAGAAAGTGCCCAGAATTTCAGAAATTCTGGCACATCTAGCGGGGTCCATTGCTGCCTTGCCAAGTAGGAGTCTGGCTTCGCAGCACAATGCTGATGGGCATACAGATTTGATTGGGCCACGATGTGGCCCAACAAATCATCCCCCATAAACACCTGCAAAAACTGTGTGGCGGTAAATCCTGCAACATCAATATTGATGCCAGGATTTGCCGTGAAAGGAGGGATATCTGGCCTCTGGCGATGAGGCACTACCCACTCCTCAGCTGGAGCTGTGCGTCTCCTGCTGGCAGGTGGTGACCCAGGATCTGCATCAGAAACATCACTAGATACATCAGCCAGCATAGATAATGTATCTAGCGACGCCTCTGAGCAGTTAGCGGGGTCGAAATGAGGGTCTGAGTCTGACGCAGATGCCTCAGATTCTGACGCCAGGATGGCATATGCCTCCTCGGCGCTGTACACCCTCTCAGACATTATATATAATAGATTATAAAATTTTATAATTATTATATATATATAAGCGGATTGTTGGTTCTTAGAAGAACCGTTGGGTTTCACAAGAAAATACAAATAAACACCTAAATCTCTCTAAATCCCTCTACACCTGCCTCAATTCTTCTAAATCTCCCTAAAATCTCTCTAAATCTGCCTCAATTTTTCTAATCTCACTAAATCTCACTAAAATCTCTAACCTGTCAAATCTGATCTCTCTCTCTCGCTCACCAAAACACAAGTGAGGAGAGGGAGGGAGAATCACAGAGGTCAGAGCCAATATTTACAAAATATTGGCCTGACCTGACAAATTAGAAATTTTATTTTGATTTTTTCTAACTTCTGATTGGATGTTGCTAGCCTGCCTCTCTGATGAGGCAGGCTAGGAACATCCCACTCAGCCCCAAGATGACCCTGCCCTTAGAACCCTAACCCTACCCCTGACCCTGCCCTTAGAACCCTAACCCTACCCCTAACCCTAACCCTAACCCTACCCCTAACCCTACCCCTAACCCTAACCCTAACCCTAACCCTACCCCTAACCCTAACCCTAACCCTAACCCTAACCCTACCCCTAACCCTAACCCTACCCCTAACCCTAACCCTACCCCTAACCTACCCCTAACCCTACCCCTAACCCTACCCCTAACCCTAACCCTACCCCTAACCCTACCCCTAACCCTAACCCTAACCCTACCCCTAACCCTAACCCTAACCCTAACCCTACCCCTAACTGTCAGTTTATTTTATTTATTTTTCTTTTTTTACACTTTTTTTACACACTTTTTTTTCCACTTTTTTTTAACTTTTTTTTCCACTTTTTTTTACTCTGCTGGGTGCCTTGATCCCTCGAGGCACCCAGCAGAGCACCTGATCACTGATGTGATCGTTTTTGTACTGAGTGCCACGATACCTCGTGGCACTCAGTACTTCCTGCCGCTACCGGAAGTGATCGCTCGGGGGGAGCGATCACGGACGGACCGGCGGCAGGTAAGTATATTACAAGGATGCCTCGATGTCGAGGCATCCTTGTAATATGCTCAGAGCAGCTGGAAGCGATCCGATCGCTTCCAGCGCTCTGTAGAAGTGCCGGGCACCTCTCCGGTGCAACCGGATGTAGATCGCTCCCGGGGAGCGATCACATGGTGCCCCGGCACTTCTAACGGCCATTGCACGGATGCCTGGACTCCCAGGCATCCTGCAATGGCGTTTGAGCTGCTGGAAGCGATCCGATCGCTTCCAGCAGCTCAAAAACGGCAGGACGTACCATGTACGTCAGCGGGTCTAAGAGAGACCCGCTGCAATGACGTACATGGTACGTCCGAGGTCCTTAAGGGGTTAATCTCTGCAATAGCATGAGGTGTACAGTTTCTCCCATGCACCAGTGAGATTAACCATAGAGTTGAACACTTCCTGGTACATGACCCTCCACTCCCAACCAGGCTCATGCCATCTGCTGGCTGGAGGTGATACTCACCGCTCAGTACCCTACCATAACTTTACATGGGCGTTTAAAGCTACCATGCCACATATGGCTGCCAATGGAACTGGTTCTCTTGTATTTATTGATGATGTGACTGCTGACAAAAGCTGCAGGATGAATTCTGAAGTGTTTCGGGCAATATTATCTGCTCACATTCAGCCAAATGCTGCCCAACTCATTGGACGGCGCTTCACAGTGCAGATGGACAATGATCCAAAGCATACTGCAAAAGCAACCAAAGAGTTTTTGAAGGGACAGAAGTGGAATGTTATGCAATGGCCAAGTCAATCACCTGACCTGAATCCCAATGAGTATGCATTTCACTTGCTGAAGACAAAACTGAAGGGAAAATGCCCCAAGAACAAGCAGGAACTTAAGACAGTTGCAGTAGAGGCCTGGCAGAGCATCACCAGGGATGAAACCCAGCGTCTGGTGATGTCTATGCGTTTCAGACTTCAGGCTGTGATTGACTGCAAAGGATTTGCAACCACGTATTAAGAAGGAAAAGTTTGAGTTATGATTATTATTTTGTCCCATTACCTTTGGTCCCTTAACAAGTGGGAGGCACATCTGCAAACTGCTTTAAGTCCTACATTGTTCACCTGAGTTGGATGTACATACACTCAAATTAAAGCTGACAGTCTGCAGTTTATTTATTTATAAAGGATTTTACCAGGAAGGATACATTGAGATTTCTCTCGTTTTCAAGTATGTCCTGGGTTCGAGAACATTGAGTGGTTACAGAAATACAAAATAGTAAAATGCCAGATATTAACACAAGACCAAATATACAGATTAACAGAAAAATAAATATGTAGGAAATAAAGTCATTATGTTACATGTTTACAGGTGCATTTCGTATTGAGGTATGTTATTAGGGAAGTCTTAAGGGACTTTAGACTGGGGGAAGATTTGACGGTGTCTGGGAGGTTGTTCCATATTTGCGGTGCTCTGTAGGAAAATGAGGATCGAGCCACTTTCTTTTTGTATTGTGGTATTGCAAGTAAGGTGCTGGTCCTGGATCTGAGGCTATAGGATGAGGGAACTGCCGGGGGAAGCAGCATATTCAGGTATGGTGGTAGCTTCCCAGAAAAGCTCTTAAACACCAGGTTGGAAAGGTGAAGGGTGCGTCTAGAGTCCAGTGATGGCCAGTTTAGTTCTTTTAACATGTCACAATGGTGTGTCATGTAGTTACATTGTAGCACAAAGCGACAGAATGAGTTATACAATGTAGTAAGTTTCTGGAGGTGTGTTTGCGGGGAGGCTGCATACACTACATCTCCATATTCAATAGCCGGTATAAGCATTTGTTGTACAATCTGCTTTCTTACCGCGGGGCTCAGGCAGGATTTGTTTCTGTACAGGGCACCTAGTTTTGGGTAGAGTTTAGATGAGAGTTTTTCGATGTGGGGGCCAAAAGATAGATTTTAGTCTAACCACATACCTAGGTATTTGAGAGAAGTGACTGTGGTCAGTGTGCCATTTGATTTTGTCCCAACACATAGATGGGGTGTTTGCAATTTGTGTAGTTTAGGTGCGGTTCCAAAGAGCATTGTAACAGTTTTGTCAGTATTTAGAAAAAGTTTGTTATTTGCGATCCACTTTTCTACCCCTGTGAATTGTTCTTGCAGCACTGCCTCCAGTTGTGGGAGATTTGGTTTGCTGGTATAGATTACAGTGTCTTCTGCGTACATGTGTACAGTTGAAGCTTTGCAGACATTGGGCAGATCGTTTATGAATATTGTGAATAGCAGGGGGCCAAGTATCGAGCCTTGGGGTACACCGCACGTGACTGGGAGGGGAAGGGAAGTGCTGTCAGAAATGGACACAAATTGAGACCTATCAGACACATATGATTGGAACCAGGTTAACGTACTATCACCAATACCAGAGTTTTTAAGTTTTTGTAATAGGATGCCATGGTCTACTGTGTCAAAAGCCTTGGCAAAATCAAGGAAGATGGCTCCAGTTAGATTTCCTTGTTCCATGCCCGCTTGGATATCATTACAAACTTTTAAAAGGGCAGTTGTAGTTGAATGGTTTGGACGAAAGCGTGATTGATCTGGGGTTAAATAGTTCTGATACTGATAATAATCACGTAATTGAAGTTAAAGCACATTGTGTTTGTTTCATTCCAACTCCATTGTGGTGGTGTATAGAGCCATGTTAGAATTGTGTCGATGTCCCAATATTTCTGGACCTGACTGTAGAAATAAATAAATAATTATAGTGGAAATAAAAAATGTTTACCCCGTTCGTCAGCTTGTTGGCTTTTTCCAGCGGCTGGTCTGCGCTGTGATCAATGGCTTGACGGCTTTTTCCGGCGTGTTCGGCATGTTTTTTGTGGCGGTTCCGGGTGGTTTTCGGCTGGTGTTCGGCAGGATTGCGGCAGGTTTTCCCTACACTCCAGGGACCCTGTGGTGAATGTTGAATTCACCGCAGGGTGGGGAACTTTGATTCCGCAAAGTGCAGGGAAGTGAGGGGAGCGAGAGAGCACCGAAATGTCGGTGACATTTCGGCATTCTCTGAATAACCCCCTGTATATCAATACAAATCTGTATATCAATTTATTATTATTCATTAGTATTTGTCTTTTTTTATGGTTTTGTGAGGAGACACTGATTACATATTTTTCAGTTAACACAGGACATAAACATATGCCATGTGAACGCTGTCAAGAGGTTTAATGATTTTGTACAATACATACTGTATATATAGTTATGACTTATGTGTTATTTTCCTGTTGGAGTGAGGATAGGTGCTTCCTCAAGAGGCCGGAGACACCAGAAACAGAAAAACAGGAAACTTGTGAAGCCTGTGTACAGCAAAAAAGAAAAAAGGGGGGGTTTTCCTCCTATGCTTATGTTTGCAGTTATATCATCACACAATAGCCGTACGATGTTATGTTTATAATAATGTTAAGTTTAATTCTAAGAATATAAGAGAAAGAAATGGTGTCTCCACAGTCAATGTTATCTTACACTTGGGTATCATTATATTATAATATAAGATCAATAATTCCACTCACACAAGGTCATCAGCAAAACACCTAAGGGCTATTCAAAGAGAGCCAAATTGGCCAACGAATTGCCAGCGAAATACGGTGCAATTCGGCAGCAGTGAAATTCCCAATAAATAATTAATGGTTAATCTATTCAGAGAACGCCGAACAGTAAGGGAAAAGATGGCAAAATGCCCAGATTGTCAGTGGTTTCGTTCGACAGGTTTAAATAGGCAAATCTCAAAGGGAATTTTGTTTACATTGAAACCTATTTTTATTAAATTTTTATCCAATCGTTCCTTCTGTTCATTTGCAGCAAAAAGTCTATTTATTAATTACATTTTTAGAATTTTTTAGCAATTTTTCTATGTTTTTTCTGCAAAAAAATGTTTTTTTTTTAAATTTTATTATTTTATTCTGTAACAGACCTTTTTATTGTTATTCATAGGACCTTATGTATTATTTTTGTTTAAAACGCCTTTTAAAAGCTGCATTTTTTTATTACCCCTGTTCGACGGCTGGTCGGCTTATCCGGCCTGTTCAGCAGTTCATCGGCTGCGTTCAGTGGTTTTTCGGAAGCATTTGGCGGATTTATCGACAGCAGTTGGTGGTTTGCAGCTGCGTTCGACGGGTTTATAAGCAGCTTTCGGTGGATCGATTCGGTGCACTTTGGGGACCTTCAGCATTCAACACAGGGTTGGCAAATTGAGCTCGCCAAAGTGTGCCGAATTAAAGTTTTCATTCATTTCAGTGAATTTTCAGTGCTCTTTAAATAACCCCTTTAACAATTTTCTGACCACACATTTGTCCTCAGTCTCAAAACAAGCATTACATATAAAGAAATACACCTTCCAGTAGTTTTGACGTAAGCATTAATAATTGAAGTATTTTGGGGGGAAATTTATTTTTACAATTGAAAAACTGTTTCCTTATCTTCTACCTACAATTATCTAACCCTGGGCCCTATTCCACAGTTGCCTCTAAAACAAAGAAGGTAAGTAAAAAATTCTGCGCCTCTGTCTTAGTGCAGCTAATCCGGTGTACACAATTTGGTAGCCCCAGAAGGAAGTGCAGGGCAGTCCGATACTGGCTGCGGTGCCGCCACAAGTATCTGCTTCTAGAGCCAGTCCATAGGACTCCATAGAACCCTGCGTGTCTCGGCCCGCGAAATCGCGCAACGCCACCCATGAAACACTTTGCCTGGCGAGAGGAAGCGTCGGATTGCACCGCCCTCTTCACTTTAGGATGAGAGCTAAGTTACAGTTACAAGTACTTATACAGCGCCAACAGATTCCGTAGCACTTTACAATGGGGAAGCACAAACATGAGACGTACATGATACAAGAGGAAAGATAACTCTGCCCGTAAGATAACTGTCCAGGTAATACAGCACTTTAATCTAGGGATGCACCGAAATGAAAATTTGGGACCGAAACCGATACCGAAAATGCACGATGATCTTGGCCGAAAACCGATGCAGAAAATGACTTTCTATATATGCCTATATACACATACTGGGCCCTATTATATTCTCAACGCAAAAACGCTCGCGCAGCACATTTTTGAGCCTCGTGGAGATAGCTGGCAGAGCGCGCCAGGGAGTGCATGAGAGAGGACACAGTGCTGCAGAGCGGAGGCCGGAGCGCAAGTGCGGCCTATCAGGATTCCAAGTGGGGTTATCCAGACCCAGTGATCCACAGACATTACCCAAGCTGCTGTAAAGGAAGCGGAGGACCCTCGAGTAAGGAGTACCGCAGGTCCCTTGGATGGGAGAGCAGGCGGTAGCTGGACCAGCCACTGTCGGAGCAGAGAGAGCCAGACAACGGATCCAGTAGCCAGTATCCCAGCAAGGCACCGAGCGGAGGGACGTCCTGGATCAGAGGAACCTTGGTGATCGAGTGGATGGGTGAGAGGCCTCCAAGGCCGGTTTTACAAAGTCAAGAAAGCATGCTGTTGTTTATTTCTAAAACCCACAGGGCCCCAACTTGTCTAGTCGAAGACATCGTTTAAGAGATTCACTGGCCAGTTGAATAGTACCCGGGTACCATAACACACACATACACTCACAGTCCGGGACTTAACCTGTTTGGGACTCACTCCCTAGTACTCGAAAAAGGGGCCAAGATTCGCATCTTATTTTGTTTTCCGCTGCGCGTTTCTCGAATTACGAAATATTGTATTCTCTTTCCGCTGCGCGTTTCTCGAAATTACGAAGCATTGTATTTTTTTCTGTTTGGTCGCGCATTTTTCCGAAATACGAAGCCTCATATTTATTTTTTTCCGCTGCGCGTTTACCGCGATACGAAATACTGTAAATATATCTACGAACACCGTGTTTCATTATATGCCTTTTACTTTAGTAAACTATATAATTTATAAAATCCACAACGGTGCTGGAGTATATTTATTCCCTAGTGCGGGGAGACTGACCCGAGGTTCATTTTCAGCGGCTCCTCCGGGAGTGAGCGCTACACGTGTGGGGGCTCGTTTCCGGGATCCAGTCTCTGGAAAAACCGCATCTAAAGGGTTAAATATGGATCCAGACACTGTTGCCGAATGGTGTGAGGAGCACAGTAGTCAGCTAGAATGTTGTATAGTCATGGATATTCCCGCAGACACTTGGGCCGAAGATCAGATTCGCCAGGCCGTGGCCGCGCTGACACCAGATCATCGGGGGTTAATCCTGGACATTAAAAAGAACACAGATACCTCTCACACGTATGCTCTTTTTGAATGGAGAAAGGGTGTTCCAGTGTGTTTTCAGGGCACGAGCATGAAGCTGACCGATGAGGTGGAAGTCCAACTGATTCAGCCAAGTGCGCCACGTGGCGAATCCGCAAGTGTTCCCGCGCCCAGTCCGTTGGCCATGATCAGGCCTTAATTCATAGTGGCTATTGGAGTTTTGCTGGCTAAGTGTCAGAGAACAAGCCCTCCGCACACTAACTTCGGTTATCGACGGTTGAGAAATTTTACAGGAAACGTACCAACTCCGGCGGGAGAAGAAACCTTTGAGGAATGGGTGGAACAGGCGATGCAGGCTCTGGATGAGTGGGACGTCCCTGAAGCTCAGAAAAAGCAAAGGATCACCGAGAGTTTAAAGGGACCTGCGTCAGAAGCGGTGAGAAACCTAAAACTGAGTAGAAAAGACTGTACTGCTTTAGATTATTTAAACGTTTTGGTGGAAGTTTTTGGGCGAACGGAAAAGGCTGCAGAGCTTGTATATCAGTATGAACACACCTATCAGCGGAAAGGTGAGAGAATGACCGAATACATGAGGCGCCTAGATAAGATTCTGCACCAGATACTCCTCAAGAAAGGGGCCGAGCCGGCCGAAGTGGATAAGATCCGAATAAAACAGATCCTGAGGGGCTCTCAACCTCTAGATCCAGTGATGCTGCAGCTGAGAAGCAGAGCAGGTAATCAAGAACTGAAGTACCTGGAACTGATCCGAGCTGTCAGAGAGGAGGAGGCTTTGCTGGAGGAAAAATCCTTCAGGCGAGGGGAAAGAGTTTACGCACAACCTGTAAGGCATAACGACGGTCTGCAGCCTGAAAGCGACTCGCTGGATACTTACGGATCCGACGTGGATGAGCAAGAGCACCTGATCGCTTTTAAATCCACAGAGAGGGCTGCCAAAGAATTACACCTCTCTGAACGTGATGAGTTGTACAAAATTGTTAAAAAAGTACAGGAAGCTCAAGCTGAATTGCGACAGGCACACACGGAACTGTGCCAAGTATTGATGAAGGTGACAGAGATGCAGGCAGAGATGCAGAAGTTCCTTACAGGCATGCAGACAACCGGAGTTGCTGTGGCGTCTAGCCAAGGTCCTTTAACTGAATCACAACAGGCGACTGCGTCTCCACTTTCTAAGAAGAGATGTTTCGGTTGTGGAGAAAGGGGCCACTTCCGCGCACAATGCAACGACCGAAAGCCCGAAAGGAATAGAGTTGATGAGTTGTTAAGCCTTAGAAGGACTGCTTATCTACCTCACGGCGGGAAACGCCAGTACGCGGGCGGGCAACATAGGCGCAAGAAGAGAACAAAACTAGGTGCCCGAAGGTTGAACCCCGCTCCAAAAATCAAGCCAGGACTAAGAGGGCGAGAGGGCCCAAAGTCGGCCAACTGCTGAGCCTGCCAGGACTGAAAGAGTCACTCCCTTAGCATCCGGACCTACGTCATGGGGAAGCAATGCACACCCAAAACCTACACGGGCCAAGAAAAAGGCCAGGGTACAGCAAACTGGGTCTAAGTGTCCGGATACCGCCACCAAGTTTCCTGACCAACTGATAGGTCCTTCTCCTATTGTGCCAATCCAAGTGGAGGGAGTCTACACTAAAGCCCTGTTGGATTCAGGGGCTCAAGTGACATTGATCTACCGAGACTTCTATGAGAAACATTTGAAGCACATTCCTCTACAGAAGTTGAAGGACCTGGAAATCTGGGGTATCGGAACTGAGAAACTCCCTTATGACGGGTATCTACAGGTGAAATTGGAGATTGGATCCGAAGTCATCGGACAGTCCGGAGGTTGTGATGCCTTGGCCATTGTGTGTCCTCGACCCTCAGGTGCAAACAGAAATTCCATGATAGTGGGGACGAATACTGATTTGGTGGGGCGTCTCCTGACACCTATCGTATTGGAAGAAGGTTCTACTCAAGGAGTACACTCAATGTTACGTCCAGTCTATCAGAGGATGGTCAAAGAACAGAAGGCACCTGCCGAAGTGGGGCGCCTGTGGAGATTAGAAGGAACAGAGAAGGTTCTGCAAGCAGGAGAAGTAGCGAGTTTCCGGGCTTCAGTCAAGTTGAACGGGTCGAAACCAGGTCCCTATGTGGTGCTGGAAACCGATTTTAATCATGGGAGTGAAGCCGGAGTCGAAGTAATCCCTGAAATAATCTCCACTAAAGCTCTGAAAAGAACACGAGGAAGAGTCTCAGTCAGCGTGTGCAATGTGTCTGATTCTCCAGTAGTCCTTAAAGCACGAATGCCTATTGGGCAAGTAGAGTCCGCTACGCCCCTCTCCACCGATTTAGGAGGGGGAGTGGATAAAGAGATTCCAGATGAAAGATTCTACCCCAAGGACGCTCCCATTTCACCTGAATGGAAGAAACGTCTTCAGTCTCAAGTTCTAAAGTGGAGAGAATTGTTCTCGAAAGATGAGTTCGACGTAGGCCTAGCTAAAAGTACTGAACACCGCATTCGATTACAAGAAGACAAGCCGTTTCGTGAAAGGTCAAGGCGAGTTCCGCTGGGAGACTTGGATGATCTGCGAGAACAGCTGAATGAATTGCAAAGAACCAAGGTGATTCAAGAGTCCAGGAGTCCATACGCATCTCCAATAGTGATGGTTCGGAAGAAGAATGGTTCTGTCCGCCTATGCATAGACTACCGCACGTTGAACCGGAGAACCATCCCAGACCAATATGCTACTCCTCGAATAGAAGATGCCTTACAGTGTTTGTCTGGAGCAAAATGGTTTAGTGTACTAGACCTGCGAAGCGGGTATCACCAGATACCAATGCATCCCGAAGACAAAGAGAAAACTGCGTTCATCTGTCCACTGGGGTTCTTTGAATTCAACAGAATGCCTCAAGGCCTCACGGGGGCTCCGGCCACGTTCCAATGGTTGATGGAGAAGACAGTCGGGGACATGAATCTGATCGAAGTATTAGTGTACCTGGATGACATAATTGTGTTTGGGAGACTCTGGAAGAACATGAGCAACGTTTGGAGAAGGTCTTGAAGAGGCTCCATGAAGAGGGATTGAAACTGTCTCTAGAGAAATGCCAATTCTGCCTACCGTCTGTTACGTATCTGGGACATGTGGTCTCAGCAGAAGGTGTTTCAACAGATCCTCGGAAGTTGGAGGCCGTAGCTTCTTGGCCTAGACCCAAAAACGTCACTGAACTTAGATCTTTCTTGGGGTTCTGTTCATATTATCGAAGGTTTGTAGGAGGATTCGCAAAAAATAGCTCAACCACTGAACAAACTCCTACAGAAGGAAAACACCGAAGAAGGCTGCAAGGCCTCTGACCGAAACCCGTCAGCTCCAGGACCAAGGAAAGCTCGAGAGTCCATACAGGGCGAATGGACTAGTCAATGTGAAGGTGCTTTCTTGAAGCTGAAAGAGCGTCTAACTCGAGCTCCTGTCTTGGCCTACGCGGACCCTCACAAGCCGTATGAGTTACATGTGGATGCCAGCAGAGAAGGTCTAGGAGGAGTCCTGTATCAGGAGTATGGTGGATTGCTGAGGCCTGTAGCGTACGTGAGCCGGAGCCTTACGCCTTCAGAAAAGAACTATCCTACCCACAAGTTGGAGTTCCTAGCCTTAAAGTGGGCAGTGGTGGACAAGTTAAAGGACTATCTGTATGGAGCCGAGTTTGTGATAAAGACGGATAACAATCCTCTTACCTACGTCCTTACTACTGCGAAACTGGATGCAACGGGACATCGGTGGTTGGCCGCTCTGTCAGGGTTTCGGTTCAGCCTGAAGTATCGCCCTGGGGTGAATAATCGAGATGCTGATGCTTTATCGAGAAGACCCTACACTGCAGAATGGACTCAGTTAACTCCAGACGGGGTGCAAGCTTTGTGTCAAGGAGCAGAGCGCCGGGTCAAGGGAGGGATTGAAGCGGAGGCCATAGGAGTCATGGCTGCGGCTGTTCCTGAATTCTACTGCAACCCTACACAATTGAGGGATGAAAGTCTACCTAGCTTTTCAAAACAGGACCTGAAAGCGGATCAGGCCAGAGACCCTTTAATTGCATTGACCATAAAGGCCCTAACTGCGAACCAGCGGGAAATTCTGCTGACCAATTCCCCGGATGGAGCCAGATTGGTCTACAAAGAGTGGGAACGGTTGAAGATGTTGGATGGGGTGGTCTACCGAAGGGGCCCCTCACACAATGCTGAAGAGACTCAACAGTTATTCCTTCCCACTAAGCATAGAGAGAGTGTGCTGCGATCGCTACATGATGAGCATGGACATTTGGGTGCTGAAAGAACTTTTAAGCTGGTGCGAGACAGATTCTATTGGTCTTGCATGAAGTGGAAAGTTACTGCCATTCCTGTCTGAGGTGTATTCAGAGGAAGACTCTACCGACCCGAACCGCTCCAATGAGCCATCTGCAGAGTCAGGGTCCCATGGATTTGGTGTGTATTGACTTCCTGTGCTTAGAGCCGGATGCTAGTGGGCAGGGGAATATTCTAATAGTGACTGATCATTTCACTCGTTACGCCCAAGCTTTTTCTACGAAAGATCAACGCGCTCCAACAGTAGCCAAGGTTCTGATGGAAACGTTTTTTGTTCACTACGGCCTGCCAAGGAGAATACACTCTGATCAGGGTAGAGACTTTGAAAGCCGACTTGTTGGGCAATTATTGGAACTGTTGGGAATCCAAAAGACTCGAACTACACCATATCACCCTCAAGGTGATGCTCAGCCTGAACGGTTTAATCGCACGCTGCTGAATATGCTGGGGACTTTGTCAAACATAGAGAAGCAGAGTTGGAGTCGTCACATAGCTACTCTGGTGCATGCATATAACAGTACGGAGAGTGATGCGACTGGATACTCACCGTACCGTCTTATGTTCGGAAGAGAAGCCCGACTGCCGGTTGATTTGGCGTTTGGGTTATCTCTAGACCAGACGTCGGTAGCTTCCCATAGAAACTACGTGGATAGACTTCGAAAGAATCTGGCTTCTGCATTTGAACAGGCCCGTTTGACCTCAGGAAACAGGGAGCAAAGAAACAAAAGGAACTATGACTTGAAAGTTCGAATACAAGATCTACAACCCGGTGATAGGGTTCTATTGAAGAACTTGGGTGCTGCTGCGAGGCACAAGTTGGCGGATAGATGGAGTTCTCAAGTCTACATTGTCTGCAAGCAACTGCCGGGTCTGCCGGTGTATCAAATCCGGCCGGATGGAAATGCTGGGCCTCTTAAGAACTGGCACCGGAATCATTTGTTACCTTTGAGAGAGGCTGTGAGGATATCAGTTGGGGACGAACTTTCTCGGCCAAATCCGCCTGCTCCACGTTTGCCTCCTGTTACTCGGTCTCAGCAGACCCGGGTTGTCGAAGAGAGCGAAAGGGACAGTGAGGAAGAGAGTGTTTGTCTGGACTGGATGCGTTCACCAGAGCCTGAAGAGGTTATCTCAGTTCCTGAACGATGGGAGAGTAATTTGAGGCCTGAAGCTCCTGAATTTCAGTTAGAAGTCCCTGAGACTATTGACATCCCTGTAACTCTTGAATTCCAGCTGGAAGTCCCTGAGGCTGTGGAAATCCCTGTAGCTCCTGAAGCTGAGTCTTATGATTATAGTTCTATGCCTTCACTGGAGGGATCATACTCCGAAGAAATGTCTGCTCCAGTGGTAGAAAGAAGGACTGAGCCAGCGCCTATAGTACTTCCACCTGAAGAGGAACTGATTGAGCCAGAACCAAAACGCTCTGTTCACCGCCCCAGCGACTCACTTACGACTCACCGGGACATAGCACTGAAGAAGCCATCACCACAGTGCAAAGGTTGCCCGAAGTGTCTGCTATGTTAGCTGAGGTAGCACAAAATATGAGTCAACTTGAAGAAGTGTATCTAACCCACTGTATGTCTGCTGCCGAACCTGTATATGCTATTTAAATGTGTTGAAATGTAATGTAACTGTTGTACCTCCTTGGAGAGACCCAAGAGTTCTAGGAGGGGAGAGTGTAGCGCTGTGTTTAAACCTTACTGTGGCAGTACCTATTTTTGGCCACCGGAGGGAGACAAGCGTGATAAGAGACATTGAACATTGGGACTACGTTTCCCGGCATGCTTTGCGAACAGACACAGGAAGTGGGTGGGACACAGACGCTGTACATCCTGAGCCTCGTGGAGATAGCTGGCAGAGCGCGCCAGGGAGTGCATGAGAGAGGACACAGTGCTGCAGAGCGGAACCGTGACTAGGCCGGAGTGCAAGTGCGGCCTATCAGGATTCCAAGTGGGGTTATCCAGCCTTGCAAGAAGGAGACCCAGTGATCCACAGACATTACCCAAGCTGCTGTAAAGGAAGCGGAGGACCCTCGAGTAAGGAGTACCGCAGGTCCCTTGGATGGGAGAGCAGGCGGTAGCTGGACCAGCCACTGTCGGAGCAGAGAGAGCCAGACAACGGATCCAGTAGCCAGTATCCCAGCAAGGCACCGAGCGGAGGGACGTCCTGGATCAGAGGAACCTTGGTGATCGAGTGGATGGGTGAGAGGCCTCCAAGGCCGGTTTTACAAAGTCAAGAAAGCACGCTGTTGTTTATTTCTAAACCCACAGGGCCCCAACTTGACTAGTCGAAGACATCGTTTAAGAGATTCACTGGCCAGTTGAATAGTACCCGGGTACCATAACACCACACATACACTCACAGTTCGGGACTTAACCTGTTGAAATTTTGTAAATTCTCTTTCCGCTGCGCGTTTCTCAATTACGAAGCATTGTATTTTTTCTGTTCGGTCGGCATTTTTTTCGAAATACGAAGCCTCGTATTCTTTTTTTTCGCTGCGCGTTTACCGCGATACGAAATACTGTAAATATATCTATGAACACCGTGTCTCATTATATGCCTTTTACTTTAGTAAACTATATAATTTATAAAATCCACAACGGTGCTGGAGTATATTTATTCCCTAGTGCGGGGAGACTGACCCGAGGTTCATTTTCAGCGGCTCCTCCGGGAGTGAGCGCTACACACGCAAAGTACGTTTTCGCGCAGAAATCAGTGACCGCAATGTAATTTTTGACGCGAGTCCGTCATATTTTGACACGACACCGTCATTTTTTACGCGAGTCCGTCATTTTTGTGCGGACTGCGCACAACAAAAGTACGTTTTGATGGAAGACAAGGTCATTTTTGACGGATCTAGTAAAAAAAAGTGTGCATCCGTTGACATTCTCCCTTGTGCATCCGCGGTTTGGTACAGTCAGGTTGTTACAATTTGCCGTTACCACCAGTTTTTCAAAGACATTAGAATTATGCGCGCAAACGTTGCCCATTAAATTTTGCGCTAAGATTGTAATACCATGCGCGCACCAGCGCACAAAAGCATTTGCGCTCACAATGTTAAGAATAGGATGCGCACAGTTCATATCGCTCGCGCAGGTCCATCCGCGTTAAACGTTAACACGCATTTTTTGCGCGAACGTTGTAATACGACGTTCAGCGCAAAGGGTTTTGCCCCTCGCGTTAATGCGTTTTTGCGCACGCGCAAAATTATGCGCGAAGAATGTAATAGGGCCCACTGTGTATACATGTGTCTGGTGTGTGTAAATATATACAGTGGCAAGAAAAAGTATGTGATCCCTTTGGGATTACGTGGAGTTTTGCATGAATTGGTCATAAAATGTGCTCTGATCTTCATCTAAGTCACAACAATTTGAAAAACACAGTCTGCTTAAAATAATACAACACAAACATTATATGTTTTCATGTGTTTATTGTACATAATATGTAAACATTCACAGTGCAGGGTGGGAAAAGTATGTGAACCCCTAGCCTAATGACTACTCCAAGAGCTAATTGGAGCCAGGAGTGAGCCAACCTTGAGTCCAATCAGTGTGATATTATTGGTGTGTTGCTGAAAGCTGTCCTGCCCTTTAAAAACACCCACCAGTTTTGGGTTTACTGGTTTCAAGAAGCACTGCCTGATGTGAACCATGCCGCGCAGAAAAGAGCTCTCAGAAGACCTACGATCGAGAATTGTTGACTTGCATGAAGCTGGAAAGGGTTACAAAAGTATCTCCAAAAGCCTTGATGTTCATGTGTCCATGGTAAGACAGACTGTCTACAAATGGAGAAAGTTCAGCACTGTTGCTACTCTCCCTAGGCGTGGTCGTCCTGTAAAGATGACTGCAAGAGCAAAGCGCAGAATGTTTAATGAGGTTAAGAAGAATCCTAGAGTGTCAGCTAAAGACTTACAGAAATCTCTGGCACATGCTAACATTTTTGTTGACACATCTACAATAAGGAAAACATTAAACAAGAATGGAGTACATGCGAGGACACCACGAAGGAAGCCATTGCTGTCCAAAAAGAGTATTGCAGCACGTTTGAAGTTTGCAAAAGAGCACCTGGATGTTCCACAGCACTACTGGCAAAATATTCTGTGGACAGATGAAACCAAAATTGAGTTGTTTGGAAAAAACACACAACACTATGTGTGGAGAAAAAAAGGCACAGCACACCAACATCAAAACCTCATCCCCACTGTAAAACATGGCGGAGGGAGCATCATGGTTTGGGGCTGCTTTGCTGCCTCAGGGCCTGGACGGATTGTTGTCATTGATGGAAAAATTAATTCCAGAGTTTATCAAGACATTTTGCAGGAAAACGTAAGACCATCTGTCTGCCAACTGAAGCTCCGCAGAGGATGGGTGATGCAACAGGACAATGACCAAAGCATACAAGTAATTCAACAAAAGAATGGCTTCAACAAAACAAAATACGCCTTCTGGAGTGGCCCAGTCAGAGTCCTGACCTCAACCCGATTGAAATGCCGTGGCATGACCTTAATAGAGCGATTCACACCAGACATCCCAAGAATATTGCTACACTGAAACAGTTTTGTAAAGAGGAGTGGTCCAAAATTACTCAAGATCATTGTGCAGGTCTGATCTGCAACTACAGGAAACGTTTGGTTGAGGTTATTGCTGCCAAAGGAGGGTCAACCAGTTATTAAGTCAAAGGTTCACATACTTTTTCCACCCTGCACTGTGAATGTTTACATGTTCTGTTCAATAAAAACATGAAAACATATAATGTTTGTGTTGTATTATTTTAAGCAGACTGTGTTTTTCAAATTGTTGTGACTTAGATGAAGATCAGAGCACATTTTATGACCAATTCATGCAAAACTCCACGTAATCCCAAAGGGTTCACATACTTTTTCTTGCCACTGTATATATAACACATGGGGGTAGCACTCAACCTAAACTAACTATTCAGTGCAGGTGCATCTCAAAAATAAAATACAAACAAAACCAGGGAGAGAGCACTCCAGTCAAATACATTAAAAAAAAACTGCAACAACAGCTCCATGCATGGGAACATTATACCAGCTTTTACCACATGTTGAAAAAATTCTTAAATGTAAGCTTTGTTGAATAAAATGGTGGTAATTTGGTTCGCAATGAACGGCCGTGAATTGCTTAAGCCTGTCAACAGCGTCAATGTAATCCACCCTCTGGCAGGTCCTACTCTGCAACCCTAATGCCTGCCCATCATGGGATAAACTCACCGAGGATCAGGTCCTTTCCTGAAGCTCCCGCAGATCGAGGTTACATTTTTCAACATGTGGTAAAAGCTGGTATTATGCACCCATGCATGAAGCTGTTGTTGCAGGTTTTTGAATGTATTTGACTGGAGTGCTCTCTCCCTGGTTTTGTTTGTATTTTATTTTTGAGGCGCACCCGCACTGAATGTTTAGTTTAGGTTGAGTGCTACCCCCCCATGTGTTTTCTATATGAATCTCTTGGGTAAGCACCCCTCCCTGCCACAGGTACTCCTCCTCCAGGTTCTATTTAACCTTGATCTGCGGGAGGTCAGTAATAAATCACTTGTCACTGAGAGGCCAGAGGTTACTGCTTGCTCTGATAGTGTGTATCATGCAGTTAACCCTTTGTGTGCATAAATAAATATGTGTAGCAGCTCCTGCCTCGTTCCAGTTACAATTATCTCCAGCTAAACAGCATTGAAAGAGTGCTCGCTCAGTGTCAGCTGGGATCAGCAATTCTCGGCTGACTTTTTCGGCTGGTGTTTTGATTCGGGCTGAAACCAATAACCCCATTATCGGCAGACTCTATCGGTGGCCGAAATTCCGGTGAATCCCTGCTTTAACCCCTTCACTGCTGATGACATGTGGGACACGTCCTCATTGATGCACGTTACATGCTGAGGTCGTGCCGCACACGTCATCAGCTCTGCGGGACCCCCGGTGGAGATACTCACCTCTCTGTCTGGGGTCCCGCAGCGTTCTGGCTTCAGCATCCTTAGACGCTGAAGTCAAGCTCCTCCCCACGTAATTGACATCATCGCGCCATGTGCGATGACGTCATTTCCAGGCGACCCCCCGGCAATGCCGGGAGATAGCCTGGAAGGGAGGAGGGGATCCATTTGGATCCCTCTCACTCCCGATCGGGAAGGAGCAGCGCCAAAAGCCTGGCACCGCTTAAAAGGGGAGAGTCTCCCCTTTTAAGCGGTGCCTGGCTTTAACCCTTCAAGCGCCGGGTCGCACTTCAGCGCCTTGCAGTGCCGAAGTGCGGCCTAGCTCCGGTGGGGGCCGCCACCCCCGGGTCCCCCCTCGCTGCCCGACATCATCACGCATAGCGTGATGACTTCAGATAGCTGGGGAACCCTTGGCTGCCCAGGGATTTCCCAAGGAAATCCCCAGGTGGAGATAGGGGGTTCCTGTGATACCCAACATGACTAGGTAGAAAAGTAAAAAAAAATATTATAAAAATAATAAAAATAATAAATAAATTTAAAAAAAAACTAAAAAAAAACACATTTTTTTGTGTGTTGTTTTTATTAATGCTGCAATATTGTTCACATTTCAATTATAATGTGAACAATGATGCTGCACTAATGATTTTTTTCTATGGGGTGCGTTTGCTAAAAATCACATAATTCCCCCCAAAAATTGTAACAAGTCCCCATTTCTAATTTTTGTACAAGCGCACCCCATAGAAAACATAACCGCAAACGCTCATGTGATAAAATGTGAAAAAAAACACTTTACACACTGCAGATGATTAAAAATTCTATTTTTATTGCATTTTTTGTCATAATATACAGGCAGGATATGACGTATACATATAAAAATGATATATTATGAATCGGCGGAGTCTGACGGAAAGAACAATATATAATATGTCTGGGTCATTTAATAAAATGTGTCTTCAAATCACGTTTAAACATGATGAGCGAAAGCGTTAAAAATTAGCTCAGCACACAGCGGTGAAATGCCTCAGCAGTGAAAGGGTTAAACCAAGTGCTCCGGCAGACATCCCATGAGCTTACAATCTAGGGACAGGGGTAACTAAAACAAATGGGAGCAGAGGGAAGGTGGAACGGTGGCCAGAAGAATATCGTAGGAATTGCATGGGAAGGAGCAGAAGCTTGGACTTATTAAGATTAATTAGAGAAGTGGAGACAGCTGGTAAGTAGACCTGAAATTAGGGACAGGGCCTAGGTGGGTTGGGACAGCCAACAGAACGAGATGGAGATTAGTCTGTGTGAGTATGCTGTGGAAAGAGAATGAGGTTTAGTGAAAATGCTCAGATTGCTAACCATTTTACGACGTAGGGGGGAAGGGTGGAAGGAGAAACAGACGGAGCTAAGTGTGGGATTTATTAAGGGGATTTTTGCAGTGAAGTGATTTTGCAAATTCAGAATCACTTAACATCTTTTAGGAGTTGATATTTCTTAGAGAAATACCAGCTCCAGAATAGAAGTGCAAGCTATTCCAAGGTATTTATTACAAGTGTAGCGATGTGTTAAAGTTTACTGTGGCAGTACCCATTTTTGGCCACAAGATGGAGACTATCACGATTAAAGACCCTGGACACTTGAACTACATGTCCATGCATGCTTTGCGAAGAAACAGGAAGTGGGTGGGTTGTGGAGAGCTGTACATCCTGCACCTCGTGGAGAACAGGCAGAGCGCGCCAGGGAGTCAAGGAGAGCGGATGCACAAAGTAAAGAGAGAGACCAAAGATAGGCCGGGGGCGCAGACAGAGTGGATCGGGCTTTCAGGATTGGCTCACTCAGCTTGCGGGACACAGACCTCACCTCTATGCTATTCAAGTGCAGCTGAAGGAGAGAAGACCCCAGGAGTGGGAGTACCCGCGGTCGATCGAAGCGGGGAGCAGGCGGTAAGCTGGATGAGTCGCGGCTGACAAGACAGAGGGCCAAGACAACAGATCCGGTGGTCGGCATCCCCCGGCAACATCGAGCGGAGAGGCGTCCTGGGCCAGCCGAATCTAAAGCTTGCGCTGGATG